>CP092868.1:41955804-42028053 GCA_030710605.1 Cordylochernes scorpioides | reverse complement strand
GTCAGTAACTACAATAATTACAATCTGTGGGTCACAGCTCCCATAGGGAAGGAGCTATGTAGCAAAGTATTTATTATTTTTAATAACAGAGTATCATTTTTATGTTCATATTTTGCTACTCTATAAACTTCCCACATTGCTTATCTTTTGTTTATCATTGATAGTTTGTTCTTGCTTTAAATAAAATACTGTGTTACCTGAAGTTTGTCTTCCCTAATTTTCCACGTGGCAATATATATAGTTGCATCAATTTTAATATGCCCTACACTTATTCAAAATATTCTATGATATTTGATATTTATTTGAAACAGATTATTTAGATTATCATCATTCCTTTTAATAGATTCATTCATTTTGTAATATTTTATTGTACATATATCTTGATTGGTTATTGGAACGAGAGAGGACCTGGACCAAGACTGCGGATCGCGACCTACGAGAAAGACAACGAATAAATAAACGCAATAACTTTAAAAAGTAATTTATTTTATTTACTTTTATTTATTTACTTTTATTTATTTGCTTTGAGTATGGAAACCCTCTCGAGAAACATGTATAACACCAAGAAGGAAGAAACCAAGGTCGACGACCCTGCAAACCTGCAGCTTGGTGCAACAATAAAGATGCTCTTTTTTTTCTCCGCGTCAAAACAAAGATTCCATACAAGAAATTCTATGTAACAACTTGAACAATAAAATTTTATTCGATATAAAAATATATCCACAAAAAAGTAAATACTATAAATTATCATTTTCTTACACTAGAGGATTTGTCATTTATTACAAGTATACCTCTTAAAATTATCGTGATAAATTACCCCTTAGGTGAAAACGTAAAAATCTTAACAATTATCATAAAACTTGGGTAAAAAGGAATAAAGTTTATCTAGAATAGAAGCTAAGATATGTAAATTGTTCTTAATTGCACTTTTTTTTTTCTGAGACAGCGGTAATTAAGGGGAAAATTTTGGGCCCCAATGACATTAGGGAAAAAAGACTCGGCACTAAATTAAGATTTTGGAAGTCCGATTGATTTTTTTAAAGAGCTTCATAGCCCAACATACTTATGTAATTAGGGGTTGAATTCTTTCACTCTACTATCCATTAGCTTTGATGTTGCCTCTTCTGAAAAATCATTATCGATTAGGTATTAGAAAGATTCTACGGATTTGATGCTGATCTTTGAAAAATGCTGAAGTTTTAACTTTTTTTTATATAAATGGTTCTCCTTTTAACTTTTTCATTACAAGAGATTTTGCTTGAAGTCTTTGGTTCTATCATTTGTCAACATTGAATTGCTTTTTAAAGTAATTTTTTCAATTTTATTAAAGGTTTATAAATCTCTCTTTGGATTTGTGTTATCTTTTATATAATAAATTTATCTTTATTTTTACAGATAGAAGGGTATAAAATTAATATTAAAATTATGAAATGTTAAGAGTAATAAAATTTTGAAACCATTAGCGCATTTTTTAAATAAAACAATTTCCTACAGACATTTCTGCGTTGGAAATTTTATTGGGAAGCCTTGGTTCATCAGTGGTAGGCCTACCAGTCGTTTCGACAGTTTTATCCGTATGAAACATTAATATTACAGTGAGCATTTTTGTTTATACATTCATGGACAAACACATACAAATAATGATTAGAATTAAATATGCGATTAATCAAACGAAATCATTCATGAACAGATTTCAATTAATCAAAAGTATCCTTCTTGAAGGATCATAAACATATAATATTTTTTGAAAATTACAAAATATTTTTCCACAATGAGTTTATTTTTATTTCAAAACGCTAGCTTTCAAGTGATAATCTCTCTTTAAGGGATTTAATTAAAACCTCGAATGTTTCTTACAAGAAATATTTACAAAAACATACGCGCGCAGCGTGGATATTTACAACTGAAATTTTAAATTGATATGTAATTTGACAATTTTATGGAATATGTCTATTTACATTTTTAGGGCAACCAGAACCTATAAAATTGATCTATTGATTTCTTCTGAGATATCAGTATTGTGATGGTAGATCTATCTTCCTGTTTCTGCTATTATATTCATTGGAAACGAGAGATTCTAAGAGTAACCGTTGAAATTAGTTCTTAATGTTTTTGTAGTGGCATTTCGTTTCTGTATGTTAAATTGGTGACCGGTCTGTGCAATACGTTGATAGAGCATAGAACGTTGGTGTTTTGTTCGCAATTTTATCATTAATAGAGATTTATATAATATTTTAACGATACAATTTTTACAACCTATTATTTGATCAACATAGTCAAACATAGCTGATTGACATTTTAACCAATATATAGAATATTCAGATATAAAAAAATCTCGATATACTTTTATAAAAATATAGAAAAAACCTTACACAATAAATTATGAAAAAGGCATCTCCTTATCGTGCAACTGAAAGTTGCTGATGGCTTGCGCCATCTATCGGAACAGGCCATTAGCAACTTTCAGTTGCACGATAAGAAGATGCCTTTTTCATAATTTATGCACCTTATCCCAGTACAATATCACATTTGTACTATGTTTTCACTTATACAGTAAGTTTCTTTAATACCCTATTGTCCTACAGAGAATAAAAGTTTAAACAATTTTCTAATATATTCAAATTAGAATAATAAATACATTCATAATTTTCATCTTTTAATAAATAAAACAGTTATAATTGAAATTATTCTTTAAATAATATAGTATGTTTATATAATATTGCCACGTGGAAAATTAGCGAAGACAAACTTCAGGATGACACGGCAATTTATTTAAGGCAAGAACAAACTATGAATGATAAACAAAAGATAAGCAAAGAGTGAAGTTTACAGAGTAGCAGAAAATAAACAAAAAAAAATGATACTCTGTTAATAAAATAATAAATACTTTGCTACATAGCTTCTTCCCTATGGGAGCTGTTTCCCACAGATTGAAATTATTGTGGTTACTTACATGGATCTGACGTGCTTCTGCAAAGGATTCCATCTAAGTTTTGGAACTTTGTCCCTGAATACCTTTTCGTCCTTTTTCTTGCGGCGTGAAGAGCGGATTTGTCGTCGTCTATAAGGACATCGTCATCTTGGAGGGAAGTCTTGGCTTGAACACGGCGATGGAATCCTGGAGCCAGTCTCTGAAAATGTAGATCACACAACCCATGGCCTCAAGGTCTTTTCGGCGATCTTTAGTTTGTCTTCCATAACTTACCTAGCATCTCCACCAAAATGTCACGTGGAAAATTAAGGAAGACAAACTTCAGGATGACACGGCAATTTATTTAAGGCAAAAACAAACTATGCATGATAAACAAAAGATAAGCAAAGAGGGAAGTTTACAGAGTAGCAGAAAATAAACATAATAAAATGATACTCTATTAATAAAATAATAATTACTTTGCTACAATATTAATATTTACTTAAAATAGGTATTCAATTCACAGCGGTATATAAGAAATGAATTATTTATAAATGATTGTAAGAAATTTTAACTATTTTTTGACGCGTATGATTCTTTTAAAAATAAATCAAATTTCTATTGTCCGTACTGCCAAAAGTAGTTCCAATTTTTAATAACAGATGGCAAGCTATTACATCATATTAAGAAATGATTGTGTTTATTGTTAAGGTTACAATAATAGTAGAAAATTAGGGAAGCCAAACTTCAGGATGAAACAGCAATTTATTTAAGAACAGAACTAACTATGAATTATAAATAAGAAATAAACAATAAGGGAAGTTTACAGAGTAGCAAAATATAAACATAAAAAAATCATATACTCTGTTAATAAAATAATAGATTTTATGATGTACTAGAGCGCCATCTGCTATAGATTCTTCACAAATAAATTTAGTGGCAATGCGCTTCTTTTAAATATTATCAAATATTATCTCTACAGACCTTACTGCATTGATATGAGTTATTGAATGAGAGGGCTTGGCTCATTCAATAACACATATCATTGCAGTAAGATCTGTAGAGGTAATATTTGATGATATTTAAAAGAAGCGCATTGCTAGTAAATTTATTTGTGTAAATTTTAACGATAGATGGCAATTAAATTTAATTTACTAATAAATTCTTCGATGAAATATTAATAATGTTAAAGAGTTTTCGTTTATTCTTAACTACATTGATCAATCCCACAATGCAATATTTAGAGAGCAGCCGACACAATTAGCGGATAGATGACGTCATGCAAATCCTCCACAAGGGTATTGGTTGCCAGCCATCCATCTTTCCTGCCCAATATATCCCATATTAGTCTGCCCCTCTCTATTTGTCAACTGCCGCCGCCATGTTTATCCGTTGGTGACACAGGAATTTCTTGTCAGAAGAACTACCTCATATATGATATACAAAAACATCAGCTCTCTTCCCGTATATGAAAGGTAAAAACGCATAGATATACCTAAATCTAATAAATTATCTATACAAGTTATATTTATACATATAATTACTTAGATAAAGCCATAATTATCTATTACTAGCCGAATGACTCGGGCAACACCCGGGGTTTACCCGATTAAATATTTTTATTCAATTACTATTTGTTACAATTATAAATTGGCGTCGTGGATGCCACTCTTGTGAAACATCCCGATCCCAACTTTGTGTGTTTTCAAAATATGAAAATAAAAATGTAAATTTTCACAAAGATTTTTTAAATTGTATTATTTTGATTTTTATTATGAATATATTTTAAATTTGATATATACATAAAATGATAGCAAGTGATTTCCAGCCCTTACGCTGTCATTACGTCACTCAAGGTCACTATCCAATCCCGTCGCGCCGTTTGAGGGCTCCACGTGGTTGTTTAATTATCGAAATTACTGCAGTGAGACGCTGGTCGCGAGTGAAATAGGGAACATTTGTTGATAATTTGTTAATAACTCCAAGGATATTCAAGATCGAAGCCCGAAAATTTGCCTATAAGTTTTTTTCAGATTCAACTCTATATACTGTTAAAATTTCAGCCATATTAGTTACGTATTGTGGACGTGTATAGCCGACAAACATACATACATACATACATACATACACTGACTTTTATATATATAGGGATATTGCCACGTGGAAACTTCACACAACAAACACGACAAACTTCAGGATGACACGGCAATTTTATTTAAGGCAAGAACAAATTATGAATAATAAACAAAATATAAGCAACGAGGAAAGTTTACAGAGTAGAAAAATATAAACATAAAAAATGATTCTCTGTTAATAAAATAATAAATATGTAATAGCAATATAGAAATGCCAATTTGGTAAAATCGACAGATTTTATAATTCCTTTCTTAGGATGTTATGAAATCGAAGCCGTCTCACTTCTTAGTGGAAAAAAATCGAACTGCTTTCGACATGTGATTTAGACATGTGATGCACTTGCAGCAAAAATTAAATAGATTAATAAAATCAAAAAGCACAAATGGGGGTTGGTGGAAGGATGGTCTAAACCGTTGGTTTTCGACCGCTACGACCTGAGTTCGATTCCCGCATTGGGCACTTTTTTTCTGATTAAAAAATAAAATTCTCCAATGGCCCCCAATTCTTGCAAAAGTCCAACCCCACCGGCGAGTGCAAGTAACCAAACGGGGCTCTGGCACATTTGTAAGTGCAAATTCGAACTGTTTTTTCACATGTGTAGACATGTGGTGCACTTACAGTAAAAGCAGTAGCCAACTTCAACCTACCATGATTATCATCATGGCCTGTACCACGTGTACTAGGGATAAGTAAAAAAAAAACAACAACAAGCACAATTCTCAGGGATAAATTTCTTTTACTATTTTTATTTCTTTAGCTTTCAACCCAACATGCCGCTTTTCAACAAGAGAAATAAAAGCATGACTTCTAGCTAAGGCGGGTATAGTTAGCTGTAAGTCATACTTCTAGTTCTCTCCTATTGATGGGTATGTTGGCCATAAAGCTAAAGAAATTAAAATAGTGTTGTACATATTTTAATTATTTGTTACCACAGAGTGTGTGTAAGCTCACGGGTAAATAGGCGCTAAAAAACAAGAAAAAAAGAGTTCCCTTGTTTTCAATATAAGTTTCCTTTTTATATTTTGTTTTCTCTCTTGTTAATCAATAAATATAATGTTTAATTAATAATTATTGGAATCAGTTTCATTAATAATTCTAAGCAAAGTCAACAATTGGTAGCAGATGGTGGTTTATTGATATAAAGCTCAAAAACGAAAATATTCAATCTGAAGATTAAGCAAGAAGTTTATTCTGATCGGTAAACTGAAGCACTTATAAGAAGATTAAAGGTATTTATATAGATTAAGTTAAATTATATCTATATATTGCATGTTTAAAAGCTACCCAATATTTAAATAAATTTAAAATATATATTTGTTTTAAATTATATATTGGTTTGTTTATATTAGCTCAAAAGACGAAAATGGCTGAATATAATGTTTTATCCCAAACAAAAATTGAACCATTAACAGGAAATAATTATCAAATATGGGCGTTGAAAATCGGCGCAGTTCTGAGAGGAAGAAAATTATTTAAATGTGTAATTTCAGATCCAGAACCTGATATGGAAGACAAAAGTTCTTGGGAGATTTGGAGTGATAAAAATGATGAAGCTTTTGGGATAATCATCACTACTTTGACAAATGAACAAGCTGGAATGTTCATAGGAGAAACAAATGCTAAGAAAGTATGGGACTCACTGAGAAAAACATACACAGGCAATTTGGAAGATAAAATTATTGATATAGGCTTAGAATTAAAGAACATTAGAATGAAAGATAATGAGACTGTAGATGAATATATAACAAGGGCAAAAAATATTGCTGCTAGAAGTTCATCATTAGGGCATCAATTTCCCTCAAGAGAACTTTCATTTCATATTGTCAGAGGCATACATCCAAGGTATGAAAATATTGCTATTGTCTTACGATCAAAGAGAGAGGCAACAATTGAAGAGATTCAACAAACTCTAAGAGAAGAGGAGTCAAGAAGAAATATGAGATTAAATCAATCGGTTGAGAATGGGCATGAACAAGCATACAGAATTAAAAATAGAAAAGTCCAACAATTTCAGCCAAAAAGATGTTTTGTTTGTAATAAAAAGGGACATCTAGCTAATGATTGCTGGTTTCGAGATAAACAGAAACAAGGATACCAAAAGAAATGGACTCCTGGTGATATAAATCACAAATACAGTAGGGAACTTTCAAATAACCTAGTGGATACTATGAAAAGTGGAATTAATGAGCAAGCATTTGAAACATATGTAAAAGAATTTGAAGATTCACCAGATGAGAGAAATGATAGACAAATATGGTGTATAGATTCAGGATGCACCGCACATTTAACCCCAAACCTAACTTTGATGGAAAATGTGGTAGATTATGAAAGTGAAATCAACCTAGCTGAAAAGGGCAAAACTACCCAAGCCATAGCCAAAGGAGATATGAGACTTACTACATGCACAAGTGAAGGCCAAGAAAATATTCGCATCAAAGATATCTTACATGTACCAAGTTTAAGGAATAATTTCTTGTCAGTATACGAATTAGTCAACAAGGAAAATTCAGTTATTTTCAATAAGGATGGAGCAAAAATTTATAATGAAGGGAATGATTTAGTTGCTGAAGCATATATTAAAGATAGAATGTTTATGATGGAAACAAAACAAAGAAATGTACCAATAGCAAAAAATGAAAATGTCATGGTTATAAATACACATTTATCAAATAAAAATAGCAACATAAGTTTATGGCATAAGAGATTAAACCATATAAATGAAGAATACATGAAAAAAATGATTCAAGGACATATTGTAAGAGGATTGGATCTAAAATTCGAAAGGTTACCAGAGTGCGAAGCATGCATAATGGGAAAACTGGTGCAGAAGCCATATAATATTACAGAAAATTATACAGTTAAGCCCCTGCAGTTGATTCATATGGATTTATGTGGACCAATGCCATGTCAATCTTTAGGAGGATCTAAGTATTTCCTTGTTATAGTAGATGATTACAGTAGAAGAATTTTTGTATATTTCCTGAGATCAAAAGATGAGACCTTTGAAAGATTTGAAGAATTTAAAGCAAGAGCCGAAAACGAATTAAGTCTTAGAATAAAAGATGTAAGAACGGACAATGGAACTGAATTTTGTAACTCTAGATTTGAAGGACTTTTCAAGAGAAGTGGGATCCATCACCAACTCACCACAACATACTCACCACAAAGTAATGGAGTCGCAGAGAGAGTGAATAGGACTCTTATAGATACAGCGAGAACCTTACTAATTGACTCAAATTTACCCATGATGTTTTGGGCAGAGGCAATTGCTACAGCTACATACATTAAGAATTGCACACCCCACAGGTCTATCAAGCAAAATACACCTATGCAGAGATGGAATGGCAGGAAACCATCGGTCAAACACATTCGAATATTTGGATGTTTGACACATTGGCTTAAGAGCAAACCAAGAAGAAACAAGTTTTCACCAAAGGGTAGAAAGGGAATATTTATTGGTTATTCCATTAAAAGAAAAGCCTACAGAATATATGATATAATGACAAAGAGAATCCATGAAGTCAGATCAGTAAAATTTAGTGAAGATAAGAGAGGAATTGATTATGCAAATGATATTCAGGAAGATACTACTTGTGATAATTTGACCTATAAAGGAAATTGTGAAGAAATAGTTGCTGAAGACTTTCTTATCTTGAAAGAAGACAATCCTGTCACAGAGAGTAAAATGAAGTCTCAGGAGGATACTTCAGTAAAACTAGGTGGTGACTGTGAAAATGACTCATCACAAACTGAACCGATACAGGAAAGATGTGTAAAAGGAGGAAGAAAGAAAGGAGAAACAAAGAGCATCTTAGAAGAACGGCACAAAGCAAGACTTGAAGAACAAGAAAGGAAATTGATTGAAGAAGGAGTTCGACGCTCACAAAGAATAAAGGATAGGAATAATGCAAACTTAATTATGGAAATTGATCATTATATTCCGGAGAACTTTAAAGAAGCAATGGATAGTGGAGAAAGAAATGAATGGCACAAAGCAATGGAAGATGAGCTCAGTGAGATAGAGAAACATAAAGTATGGACACTAGTACCAAGGGAAAATGGTATGAAAGTCATCAATAGTAAATGGGTCTACAGTACGAAGAAAACACCAACTGACGGCATATATAAACGAAAGGCCAGACTGGTTGCTGTTGGATGCAATCAAAGATATGGTGTGGACTATAAGGAATCTTTTTCACCTGTACTCAAAAAGGAAAGCTTGCGAACAATAGTAGCTCTTGCAACACAACAGAATTTAACCATAAAGACTTATGATGTGAAGACAGCTTATCTCTATGGTGAGTTAAAAGAGACAGTATACATGAGACAACCAGATGGTTTTATACAAAAAGGAGAAGAAAACAAAGTGTGTAAATTGGAAAAAAGCCTGTATGGTCTACCACAATCAGGAAAATGTTGGAACAAAAAGATCAATGAAATTTTATACCAGTTGGGAATGATTAGAACCAAATGTGATCCATGTGTCTATAAACTCCAGAGAGGAGAAGAGTATGCAATACTGGGTCTATATGTAGATGATCTCATCATTGCTGGAACTAGTAAGGAAATTAATGACAACCTAGCCTCAGAAATAGAAAAATATGTTACTCTAACAGAAAAGAAAGATAGCGAACCATTTATTGGAATTGAAATAAAAAGGGAAGAAGATGGATTTTATCTATCTCAGACTTATTATATTGATACAATTCTTCACAGATTTGGACTGGAAGAATGCAACAGTGTGCAGACACCTGGAGATCAAAATCAAAATTTGGATGAATATTTGGACTCTAAGCCAGTAGATAAAACTGTATACCAGGAAATGATTGGATCACTAATGTACCTCTCTACGGGTACTCGACCGGACATATCCTTCAACGTCAGCAATTTATCACAGTATAGTAATGATCCAAGAGAAATACACTTAACTGGAGTTAAAAGGATTTATAGATATCTGAAGGGAACAAGAGATAACATGTTGGCATATAAGTCAAAAGACAACAATATCACAATAAGTACTGATGCGAGCTGGTGCACAGCCCGAGACGCAAAATCCTATTCAGGCAATACAGTCAAACTTGGCAACAACTTAATAAACTGGAGAAGTAGAAAGCAAAATTTAGTAGCCTTGTCTACATGTGAAGCAGAACTTATTTCAATATGTGAAGGCATTTCAGAAGTATTATGGTTAAAGGGATTACTAGAAGAACTTTGTGAAAATTTAACTTTCCCAATTACCTTGAAAAGTGACAGCCAGGCTGCAATAAACTGGATACAATCTGACAAGATTACTTCACGAACAAAGCACATAAACCGAAAGTATTATTTTGTGAAAGAGGAAATTCAAAATGGAATCAAGCTGGAATACACTAAAAGTGAAGACATGGAGGCGGATATACTAACGAAGAGTCTACCTAAGGACAAACTACGGAAATGTGCAGAGAGCCTTGGACTTGCTGATTAGGGCTTACACACAGGGGAGCGTGTGTTTTATATATTTTAATTATTTGTTACCACAGAGTGTGTGTAAGCTCACGGGTAAATAGGCGCTAAAAAACAAGAAAAAAAGAGTTCCTTTGTTTTCAATATAAGTTTCCTTTTTATATTTTGTTATCTCTCTTGTTAATCAATAAATATAATGTTTAATTAATAATTATTGGAATCAGTTTCATTAATAATTCTAAGCAAAGTCAACAAATAGTAAAGGAAACTTGGTCTGTATTTTCTGTCAACTTTATTGAATTGTGAAGTCAGGGATGAACATGTATTAAAAATAAATAGTCGCTAGCTACCCATCATGATTATCATGGTCTATAGGCGTTCAACGTTCCAGGAACCCAGGTTATGAAAACTTCTCTGTATCACGGGTACTGGAAAATAAATAAATTTTACAAATAATTTTGGTTAAAAATGGATGCTGTCTGGCATACTCATATTCAATATTGAAGTGATATACCTTGGCCAGAGTGATAAACATTATTTATTTTTTTAATCAGAAGTGTTTGAACCATTCTCATGGACAAAATTTTAGGAAGTGGAAAGTCTTTATGTCGCCGACCGTCTGTTTTTTTTTTAGGAGACAGAGACAATTTTGTTCGCACTTGGTTATCTCGTGTGTCATCAATAAAGGTCACTGCGTATCAAATATCTCTTAGAGTTATTGTCTGAATCCCAATATACATGCTAAAAGGTACAACTTCCTTTAGTTTTGTCCGTGAATATATTTATGACGCCACATACCACAAGCTTCACATTCATAAGTTCTTAATTCTATATATATACTTTCCTTTTCAATAAATTTAATTTCTTTTAAAAAGAGAGATAACCCATTTCGGTTTTAAATGTAAACACAATAGCACACAATAGTGATAAAATTCCATAACCATCATATTTATCACAAAGATATATGAAATACTAATATATAAATATCGATTGAAAAACCCTGTACAATTTATAAATGAATAGAATAAAGCATCAAAGGCTGCGTATCTTTATTAGAACGACTATATTACGAGCTTTCGGGCACATACGCCCTTCTACAGGAATTAATAAAATAATAATCCAACTAGTTTGAAAATAGAATTTGTGTACACGTAGCTATTGTTTTGCATATCTGCTTAATTAGAAAAACTTAATTTTCAAACTAGTTGGATTATTATTTTATTAATTCCTGTAGAAGGGCGTATGTGCCCGAAAGCTCGTAATATAGTCGTTCTAATAAAGATACGCAGCCCTTGATGCTTTATTTTATTCATTTATAATATATAAATGTGATGATTTAAGACCATGGAATTGTTGTAAATAGCCTAGATATCTACTACCACATGTTCCACCCCATGACTGTATATAACTTCTTATGTACTGCACATAGAAAGCCTCAACTAACATCAATCTGTACCGCGTAAGAATCTAATAAAGTATAGCAACTGTACCGATAGAAGGAATGGAGACTAACAGGAGAAAATTAAGGTTAAAACTAATCAGGCTTAGGACAGAAAGTAGAAGTAAGACCTAGGAAGTAGATCTAGAAGAGAACATAATTATTAATAAAGTCACAGTTAACCTTCTGACCCCGGAAACCCTGCGAGCTAAGTTTAAGCCAATACTTCCTGACAAGGCCGGACGTATTTGATAACCGCGGAAGTAAATAGAGTCATACACACCCAATACCTTCTGACCAGGCCGGGCGTATCTTCCACCAAAGAAAGCCGCCGGTCCAATTAGAAAGTATCCCCTAAATAGGTCAACCAATAGAAAAACGGGCACGTTCCATCCCTCGACCAATAGGAAAGAAGCTCAGTCTTGGTGTTAAATCGAGAACCTAGGTTAGGCAGTCTACGCTTGGCTCTCAACAAGGTAACACTTGCTCTAAAGATCTCCCTCTCTCCTCGTCCCATTCCTTCTTGACGTCAGACGCTTCTTAGTGGAATCTCTGTTTGTTTATTTCACCTTTGGCCCAGCTGTGTCGCCTTCCACCACGACTGCACGGTAGAGTTGACATCGAGGTTCGTCTAGCATCAGGTAACACTGGTCCCAGAGGTCCCAAGATATCACAGACTCCCCCGTCCCGAAGAGTCGACAGGATAGTGGACGCCAAGGTACAAGTAAGCAAATAGACCACTGTCTGTACAGAAAGATGGAACAGAGAAGAGAGGAGAATCCAAAGGAACCAATGGAGTCCGATCCCGACTCCGAAAGTGGCGAAAACAACACTTTTCCAAAGAAAGAAACCACCCTCGGTAGGACGCAGGAAGTTCCTCCCAACCACGAGGACGTCACGCCCCCGCCGCCGGTGTCAGATGTCCTAGGGAGGTTGACGACGACGCTACATCAGCTTTCTGCCGTGACCGGACATCGCGAGAGGTGGAATCGCTACGATGGTTCGTACGAGGCGCAGAGCTTCTTCACCAACTACGACGCCCAAGCAGATCGGGCCCAACTACAATACTCTACAAGACTGAGAAAGCCAACAAACCTCCTGCAAGCACCCCTCCGAGTTACCAACACGCGAGCGTATGTTACCTGCTCCCCCGACCATCTCTAAACCACGAGCCCAGCGCAAACAATGAACTCTGACTGTCCCAAAGATCCTCCAACTATGGCACCAGACCAGGACTGTTCCGACATACAAGACAACACAACAGTAGGTTCCTACTTCTATAATTTTTGTTGAACAATTGCTCGTTCGAGCGGAACTGTCCAATAATGTAAACCTACCTCTATACTTGATACAGGAGCATCTATCGCTATAATTATGCAGAATACTTTTAAAATAGTAGAAACCAGTTTGTAAAAGAAAATACCTGTGCATCCATTTAACTTAACTATTAACGCCATAGCTAACAATATGGTCACCATAGGTTATATCTTTTTAAACGTAAAAATAGGTAACATAACGCAGAACCTAAAATTCCATATAATCGATACACCATTGCCTTTTGTCATTTTATTCCTTAATTCCATAAAACGATTTCTACTAATTATAAACTGTCCTCAGCTACTCCTGTATCAATATAATGTACTTCTACCAACTACCTTGTACCAATTCACTTCGTGCAAGCAACACGTTTCCCATGGACAGGTTAATACAACTGTCCCATTTACTAAATTTTTCCCTCCTGGAACAGGTTGCTCACACGTGGTGAACTCCAACACTCTTATTTAACCTCATTATAATGTTCCTAATCCCATTTTCAACGCCCCTATGTCCTTTTCTTTCATAGATTTAGACAGAAATAACCTAAGTAACAGCCTTCCAAAACTATTCCAATCGTTAAATTCCCACATAACTACACTCCTTCCTTTCACATGCATATTTAAATATCGACAAATCTCTCTCAACAAAATAAACAACACCCTATCACATCACTTTTTTCAATTGGCAACAATTTTCAATGTGCGACTTCACACCCAAGTCCAATTTCGAGCAATACAAGCTCCATAAAGTCGCTCTACTAAACACACACAATCTTTTTTTTTTTCACATTAAACGTGTCATATCCACTAACAATATAAAAATTATCGATATGTTCGTACAACCAGCACCCATGACTTTAGTAAATTTGTTATTCTTAGTAAAACAGGTTAGATTTTGTACAAAACAAAGACTTCACGTGACACCTTTTCATTTACAATTTTTTCGCTTCGTGTCACAAAGCTACACCACAAAACTCTTTCACTTTTCAGGCCAAAGACGCCTTCATCACGCCTGTGACACATTTAACCACACATTGTCCACGTAGATAGTCGCAATTTCATTCACTTCTAACCTGATATCAATGAATAACATTTTTACTAAGTCCGCCAAAAACCATTCGATTTAATATCAATAGATACAATATCCGAATTTTCGAAATACAAACACAAATCGAACAAATGCTTGAACACACAGGAAAATTACACCCTCTGTATCTCCCTATGTCAGTCCCATAACGCTTGTCACCAAACGTGACAAATCAAACGCTTTTGCGTTTACAATTTTAGAAATAATATCTCCGAGCGTAGTTCGAATTAAAATACCCAATGTCACTAATTCATGGCCATCAGAAAACCAGGCAAGAACCGCGTTTACAAAGGTGGGAGACAACCACCAAGCAAGCTGCCCCCACAAAGGGCCTCTGACCCAAATAAATATGCCCGCCACCGCCGGAATCGCATTAAAAATAGCTTCGCTCCCCTCTCTTCCGCTGCACACGAGCAAACAAACAGCCGACATCTTGTTACGACCCGTCGCCACCCCGATGTCGCTCTAATGGATTTTCGCTACCTATTAAATTAAACATTAGTGCATGCCTTTTACTATATACCGTTCTAATCCCTAACCAATTACTACGCCGATATCCCGTTTAGCTACTAATAGCTTGCTTAACACGTTATTTTACATTTACTAACAAATCAGTCCACACACAGAATAAATGCCGCTTTAGGAAGAATCACGTTTTCACCTAAACGTGGCGCAGGGAACAAAAAATCGACAACATTAGGACTCAGTAAGTTTCACAGTTGGAAACAATGTGATCCACGAGTCGCATCAAACTTAAAACAAATTCGATAAGTTAGAACAACTTAGGCCAACAAGACCAAAGATATCAATCGAGGACAATTTAAAGCTCTCTCTACCCATCCTAAAAAACAGGAACATTACCTTTGGGCTACAACTTTCCATTCTTTCACGATATACAAACTTCTATGTATAATCTTACTTGCTCTTCTTTCACGATGAACATTTTTTTTTTATTTTCATTTTAATATCTTGTATATAATCATTATATAGCTCTTATAATTGTTTTTTTTTTACGTCAACCAATCAGTTTAGATTATTGTCATTTTATTTTATTTTTCTTTACCAAAGCTTATTTACTTTTGCTTTATGACTCTATTCTATAATCAACTTTATATTTTATCTTTCATATCTAATAATCTCAAGTTTATATATCACTAACTTGCATTTTGTCATTTTATATTTTCTCTCACTTTATAAATTAGATGTTATTTACATTGTTTCATCTTCCGCTACCATGTTCAATGCTATCGAGTATATTACTGCTTTTTTTTTTTCATTTAATATTTTCACTTTCTATTACCCCTTATATACTGCTGTAGTGTGTTAATCTTTGTATCATATCATCGCTATTTTTACTTTTTTTTAAAGATTACTTTGCATTTAACTTCGCAATTCTATTTTCGATTTTTCAAATCCTTTAACGCTATATGCAAAGCCTTAATTTCGCAATTTCACATCTCAATGATATATTCTTTTATAATCAAACTAAAAATCATGATTAAAAACAGGGCAATCTTCAATAACCTCTTAAACAACCACTTTAAAGGTTACTTCTTAATAAATACTAACCCTTTTCCGCAGGAACTTTTAACTCCTTCGCAGGCTAGACTTGACCTACTTTGATTTCGTAATTAACAATATTGTCACACCGTCCCCCGGATTTACCTATCCCTACTTCTGGCTTGGATACGTGCAAATTGTATTTTTTTTTTATTCCAGGGCACTCTCATGCCACACGCTGGCACATTTTTTTTTATTTTACTCTTTTTCTCGCTAAGCCCCTGACGACTCTAATTAAAACTTTGATTTCTGGTCACTGATCTTCGCCCTCATTTATCCTGCATGCGTACGTCTTAACGACTAATTATTAAAACCCATAACAATCACCCTTATCTTACTGTTCGATTGTGGTACTGTAACTTTATTCGGTCCTTAAATTTACATGTGAAACATGGCCTAAGTTTTCCGCGCCGTGCACATTAAATGGTTTGGGACTTGAGTCAAAGTGACATTGCCTCAACCAAGTAATAACTAACCCCTCAACCCTTTCTAACGCCCATCACGAAGAGATCATGATTTTCCCATCAAATCATTTTTTTTTTACCTATCGTCATTATATGCTCTCTATTAATTCTTTTATTCCTATTTTTGTTTTACTTGTATGTTTAATATTAGTTGTTTATGCTTTATTACCTCTTATGGATATACAGAAATCAACCCCATGTTATATACCAACTCATTTCAATTAATTTTTTAAAAATTACTTCCTTAATAACAGTCTTCCTATTCCGCTCTCTTAAATCCCTCCATATGAACCCTCTCACATCCGGGGCCATCTGTGATGATTTAAGACCATGGAATTGTTGTAAATAGCCTAGATATCTACTACCACATGTTCCACCCCAAGACTGTATATAACTTCTTATGTGCTGCACATAGAAAGCCTCAACTAACATCAATCTGTACCGCGTAAGAATCTAATAAAGTATAGCAACTGTACCGATAGAAGGAATGGAGACTAACAGGAGAAAATTAAGGTTAAAACTAATCAGGCTTAGGACAGAAAGTAGAAGTAAGACCTAGGAAGTAGATCTAGAAGAGAACATAATTATTAATAAAGTCACAGTTAACCTTCTGACCCCGGAAACCCTGCGAGCTAAGTTTAAGCCAATACTTCCTGACAAGGCCGGACGTATTTGATAACCGCGGAAGTAAATAGAGTCATACACACCTAATACTTCCTGACCAGGCCGGGCGTATCTTCCACCAAAGAAAGCCGCCGGTCCAATTAGAAAGTATCCCCTAAATAGGTCAACCAATAGAAAAACGGGCACGTTCCATCCCTCGACCAATAGGAAAGAAGCTCAGTCTTGGTGTTAAATCGAGAACCTAGGTTAGGCAGTCTACGCTTGGCTCTCAACAAGGTAACACTTGCTCTAAAGATCTCCCTCTCTCCTCGTCCCATTCCTTCTTGACGTCAGACGCTTCTTAGTGGAATCTCTGTTTGTTTATTTCACCTTTGGCCCAGCTGTGTCGCCTTCCACCACGACTGCACGGTAGAGTTGACATCGAGGTTCGTCTAGCATCAGGTAACACTGGTCCCAGAGGTCCCAAGATATCACATAAATATATTATTTATTTAAACAAGTCAATAAGTCTCCGGATATGAGCTTCTTATTTCTTTTTATTGGCAACTCTAGCTTTCAGGTATCGTAGCCCTTCTACAGTAGTACAAATATACAATAATATCACAAATATACAATGATAATATGTGATATTATTGTATATTTGTACTCTTGTTGAAGCTACGATGACCGAAAGCTAGAGTTAGCAATAAAATGGAAAAAGAAACTAATCTCTGGAGATTTATTGACTTATTCAATAGATATTTAGGAGATTTAAATACACACACACAAAAGCCTTTATTAAGACACACAGATCTAACAAAGGATTCTCCTTGGGGTTACAAGACGGAGAAAAAACCTATGAAAGTGGGAAATAAAAAATGGAGAAAGATTATATACATATGGTAAATATATACAGATTATAAGAAAGAATAAAAAATAAGAAAATTTTTTTTTGGAAATATGGATGGGAGAAGTGGAGAGCGAAAAGAGGAAAGAAAACAGGTATTTACATATGGAACAAGTCAATTTAAGCTCTTCTGCTCACACAGCACAGGAGATTTAAATACATAGTATTGATATTATTTATTTATCTCAATTTGAAGCGTTATGTTCCCCTAGAGACACTTGCGCTATCATACATGTATGCCTTTACATTTGTCTATACATATTTACAATAATTTTAGGCCGTAAAGAGATAGTCATATGATATTAACAAAGAGAAATAGAGGGGAAAAAATGAGAAAAAAATAATTGTGTACAAAAGAAAGAAATGTCTGGCAATATGTACACAATCAACTTATAATAATATTATAATAATAACATATTTATAAATTATGAGAAAGGCATCTCCTTATCGCATTTGGCCAATTTTGTAATAATTAAAAATCAACGAGAATAGTTTATATTTATTCCGATAGATGGCGCAAGCCATCAGCAACTTTCAGTTGCACGATAAGAAGATGCCTTTTTCATAACCTTATCCTAGTACAATATCACATTTGTACTATTTTTCATAATATAAATTATCAGTTCCTTTAAATCATTATGACGTTTGACAATCATAAGCCGCATTATATTGTATTTTAAAATTATTATATTAAATAATTTAGACAAGTGTGTGGCCAGTCTATTTCCAACGTCTCAAAGAGTTAAGAACAAGTTATCCCTAGGCAGCAATCAAGTAACCTACAACAAGAAGAAGAAGCAGGAGTACAAAGATGGGTGGGTGGTGCCACAGACATGTCCTGGGGTGTCACATCGTTTATCAAGCTCAGGTTATTTGTCTTGCTCCATGTCACCTTCGGCAAACTCCTTCAGGATGTCACACTTGGCTTGTCACAGTCGATTGTCGCACCGACTCTGTCCAAACCTCATCCCACGTTGATGGCTCCCAACATTAGAACTTTCTACCTGGATAGATTAATTAAATTGGCTGGCTATTAGAAGTTAAAATATCGGTCGTTAATGAGACCGGATTGTTAAAGAGGCATGGGCGTTAATGAGACAAAATCGTTAATAAGACGTGGTCATTAAAGAGGCGTGTACATTAATAAAACAAACTCGTTAATAAGATATGGTCTTTAAAGAGGCGTGGACGTTAAAGAAGAAAAATCGTTAAAAAGACATGGTCATTAGAGAGGTATGGGCATTAATGAAGCAGTCATTAATAAGACATGGTCGTTGAAGAGGCGTGGACGTTAATAAGACATAGTCTTCAAAAAGGCGTGGACTTTAACCTATAAAACATTACCCGGATAAATTAAAATGGCTATAGAAACTAAAATATCGGTCGCTGATGAGACCGTATTGTTAAAGAGGCATGGGCGTTAATGAGACAAAATCGTTAATAAGACGTGGTCTTTAAAGAGGCGTGTACATTAATAAAACAAAGTGGTTAATAAGACGTAGTCTTTAAAGAGGCGTGGACGTTAAAGAAGACAGAAGACAAATCGTTAATAATACATGGTCATTAAAGAGACGTGAGCGTTAATGAAGCAGTCGTTAATAAGACGTGGTCGTTAAAGAGGGGTGGATATTAATTAAACAAATTTGTTAATAATAAATGGTCCTTAAAGAGGCGTGGACGTTAAAGAAGAAAAATCTTTAATAATACATGGTCATTAGAGAGGCGTGGGCGTTAATGAAGCAGTCGTTAATAAGGCATGGTCGTTAAAGAGGCATGGACATTAATTAAACAAAGTCGTTAATAAGACATGGTCCTTAAAGAGGCGCGGACTTTAAGGAGACAACGTTATTAATAAGAAACAGTCGTTAAAGAGATGTGAACGTTAATAAGACATGTCCGTTAGAGTTGCGTGAACATTATAATTTGACAGAGTAGTTTTAGAGGCGTGGTCGTTAATGAGGCAAACACTAATGACATAATTATACAGAGTGAAGCCTCCTATAAACGACCCATCTGATGAGCGACTACCTCCTAGAACGACCACTTTAGTAAAACTCAGAATAACCTTGTTTAACCTAACCACCTACCCAACAAGAGAGACCAAGAGTGTCAAGGTTTCCGAGGACATCTTAAGGAAGGTTCAGACATCAGAAAAAACGGTGTCTATCCTGGTATATTGCTCTAGGAACTATTCTAACTAATATCCAATATACAGTTACGAGCGTCATGCGTTCTTCATCTCTTAATTCTTCAGTTTTCATCTCTGTCACCGTTTGCTTTTTTTTTTTGGAATGGCGCTCTCCTATTGGTTGGCTACGATCACGCCACCTTTGCCCCCCCCCCCCCCCCCACCCTATCATGCCCCCCCCCCCCCACTCGCTTTTTCGTTTTTGTAACTATTGTGTTGGAGCGGGTCGCTCCTTAAATAAATGCATATATTAGTTAATAACTAAATGGAATCCTCTCTTTCTTTTTCCCAGTAAGAGACGCCTACGGAAGCCAACAGTACATAGACAGATAAAGCACATAGGCTATAGTTATTAACTAACATATGCATTTATATAAGGCGCCAATTTATAATTGTAACAAATAGTATTTGAATCAAAACATTCAATCGGGTAAAACACGGGCGTTGCCCGGGTCATTCGGCTAGTCAAAATATAACGACGATTAAAGAGGAGAGTCTTATAAGAACTTTATTCGCAAGCTTTCCGACGCATGCGTCCTTTTCATTTAAAAAGAACATGTGTTCGTGGTCAGGATATGTCTACTTTGGTTTTAATATATCAATAGATTTAAATCTACTGGATATTATTCAAATAAATGCCACCGATTTCTGGATATGGATTTCTTTATCTTTATTAAACGTATTCTCGAGCTTCCAGGCATCTCTGCCCTTCTGCAGGAGTACATAGAAACATATAAACGCGTTAAAATATTTTATATACTCCGGTAGAAGGACAGAAATGCCCGAAAGTTCGTTAATACGTCTAATAAAAATAAAGAAACTCAAATTAAACGATAAAACATGGTGAAGGAAGACGAGTTTCTTTTATTGATGCATAGGTGAAAGCTTTCGGGTAAAACCCCTTCAACAGGCGAGAAATGAAGCGCGACTTATAAGGACTATAGTACAAATGGTAGGAAGGAATAAATATATATAAAAAAGAAAGTTTTTAAACTATTTATATATGTTAATATTAATAGAATACCGATTTTTGAGAAAAGTAAATATTAAAAGATTTAATATTTACTTTTCTCAAAAATCGGTCTTCTATTAATATTAACATATATAAATAGTTTAAAAACTTTCTTTTTTATATATATTTATTCCTTCCTACCATTTGTACTATAGTCCTTATAAGTCGCGCTTCATCATTGCTCGCCTGTTGAAGGGTTTTTACCCGAAAGCTTGCGCCTATGCATCAATAAAATAAACTCGTCTTCCTTCACCATGTTTTTTCGTTTAATTTCAAATCAGCAAGAATTCTTTATCTATAAAGAGAAACTCATCTCCAGAAACCTGGGGCATTTATTTGATTGAATAAAATTATTGTAGAATATTATTAATAATTTGTAAAATCGCGTGTGAGAACGCCCTTGCAACCTAAGAGCAATTTTTAATGACTTGTCAAATGTTTTTTTTTTATATTTCTCCTGACGAAGACAAAAGAATTTTGTTGAAACGTTCAGAAAATAAAAATAAAAACTCTAACTGTCCGTGGTGTTTATTTTTCACAGAAATGTAAAATAGTATTTACAAAAACACAATATGCGATTATCTTTAAACGCAAAGAAGGTTCGAAAGAATGATTACCCAAAAAAAGAGCAATACAAATTGCTACTTAAACTCCGACAAAAAGTTAACCCCAATTAACGTTCTAATTAAAAAAAAGAAGTACTAGTTAGAAGGAAGATAAGAAAAGCAATTAGGAAAAGTTTTGTGATTGGAAGTTGAGAGATTTGAGTCTTCTGATTAGAAAGAATCTAGTGCGGGAAGGGTAGAGTGATGTAAACAATCTAGTGAGATGGCCTAATATGGGAGAAAGGATTTGGAAGTGTCCCCGTTGACCATTCCAATAATGTGACTGTCTTTAGCTCGGACCATAAGAAACGTCGTTAATGTAATCTTCTGCCTTGCTTAGGTCATCATCTGCTGGGGTAATGTCAGTTGAGTGACGTGAGTGCATTAGACATCGGAGGATTCCTGAAGAACAACTTTCTTGGAATTTATTTCAGCACGCAGAGCATCGTGGTGGTATTGATTATTTTGTCTGATATTGTGTGCCATTGGAAATATTAGGTATAGCTAGGGACGGATAAAATGCAACGCAAAAGATAGTGAGCGAATTAGTTATTTTCTTATCGTTTTGATTTAAATATAGAAATGGTGTGAGTCGTGTGTGGTGTTGTTTGTAAACTATTTATTTCAAATCTAAATAATAAGCGTTTCATTATTACGAGAAAAAAGGAATATTATAGCTAGGGAGAATAATTGAGAGTTTCATTGTTGCATGGATATGATAATTTTATAGCCAGGAAAGTCAAGTGAACGTTTCATTGTTGCGGGAAATTGATGACTTTTTTTTTTTTACCAGGGAGAGTAGGGGAGCGTTTCATTTTTGCGGGGATATGATGATTTTATAGACGGAAAATTTAAGTGAGCGTTTCATTGTTGTAGGAATGTGATGTTTTTTATCTAGTGATAGTAATTGAGCGTTTCAATGTTGTGGTGAGATATGGTGATTTTTATATCTAGTTATAGTAAGTGAGCGTTTCATTGTTGTAGGGATATGATGATTTTAAAACTAATGATAGTAAGTGAGCGTTTCATTGTTGTAGAGATATAATGATTTTTATATCTAGTGATAGTAAGTGGGCGTTTCATTGTTGTATAAACCTGATGATTTTATATCTAGCGATACTAAGTGAGCGTTTCATTTTTGTAGAGATATAATGATTTTTATATCTAGTGATAGTAAGTGAGCGTTTCATTGTTGTATAAACCTGATGATTTTATATCTAGCGATACTAAGTGAGCGTTTCATTTTTGTAGAGATATAATGATTTTTATATCTAGTGATAGTAAGTGAGCGTTTCATTGTTGTATAAACCTGATGATTTTATATCTAGCGATACTAAGTGAGCGTTTCATTTTTGTAGAGATATAATGATTTTTATATCTAGTAATAGTAAGTGAGCGTTTCATTGTTGTAGGGATATAATGATTTTTATATCTAGTGATAGTAAGTGAGCGTTTCATTGTTGTATAAACATGATGATTTTATATCTAGTGATAGTAAATGATCGTTTCATTGTTGTAGGAATAGGATGAATTTTATATCTAGCGATAGTAAGTGAGCGTTTCATTGTTATATAAACATGATGATTTTATATCTAGCGATAGTAAGTGAGCGTTTCATTTTTGTAGGAATAGGATGATTTTTATATCTAGTGATAGTAAGTGAGCGTTTCATTTTGTAGGGATATATTGATTTTTATATCTAGTGATAGTAATTGAGCGTTTCATTGTTGTAGGGATATAATGATTTTTATATCCAGTTATGTAAATGAGCGTTTAATTGTTGTAGGGAGATATGATGATTTTTATATCTATCGATTGTATGTGAGCGTTTCATTGTTGTAGGGATATGATGATTTTTATATCCAGTTATGTAAATGAGCGTTTAATTGTTGTAGGGAGATATGATGATTTTTATATCTATCGATTGTATGTGAGCGTTTCATTGTTGTAGGGATATGATGATTTTTATATCCAGTTATGTAAATGGGCGTTTCATTGTTGTAGGGAGATATGATGATTTTTATATCTATCGATTGTATGTGAGCGTTTCATTGTTGTAGGGATATGATGATTTTTATATCCAGTTATGTAAATGGGCGTTTCATTGTTGTAGGGAGATATGATGATTTTTATATCTATCGATTGTATGTGAGCGTTTCATTGTTGTAGGGATATGATGATTTTTATATCCAGTTATGTAAATGGGCGTTTCATTGTTGTAGGGAGATATGATGATTTTTATATCTATCGATTGTATGTGAGCGTTTCATTGTTGTAGGGATATGATGATTTTTATATCCAGTTATGTGATATTAGCGTTTAATTGGTGTAGGGAGATATGATGATTTTTATATCTATCGATTGTATGTGAGCGTTTCGCACCGTAAATAATCGAATAACAATTCATGTAATTACCCATTTACAACAAGGTTTTTTTCTGATATAGGATTTTCAGCGTCAGCATGGTACTAAGTGTCTAAAAGGATTCTCAAATCCCTAAATCTTATTAGCTACACTTGAGCTAAGTGAACTTAGGCTAATGAAGAGGTGTAAGAAATCTAGCAGAATAAGCTCATTTTAAAAGAAAATTATCAGTTATACCAGAGGACGCGCGATTTAATTTATTTTTTCATAACTAGCTTATAAGAGGATCAAGTAATACAGAATTTCTGATGCAGAGATTTTTATATTAGTGTCTGTTGTTATTTATTCCAAGTATACATTGTGATAATCATAGAGGGTAGGGTGTTAGTAACTTGCCTTTACTGCAAGTGCACCTCATGTATAATCCTTATATTTTGCCCATATATAGAGTTATAGACCTTTTTGTGTGTGTTTGTTTATTTGAGCTTACTGATGGGATTGGGCTTGTACAAGTGTAACTCATTAATATTGTCAAGTATTTCTAAAACTCCTAGCTAGGAAGCTCAAAGGGACGCCTATAAATTATCATAGGTATCTGCTAGGGAACTACCATTGTGAATTCATTTTAAATTTTCTCTTGTTTGAGAAAACCATCGTTTCAGTTTCAATTGTGTTTTTAGTCCGGTTATTGAGTTGTATATAATGAATTGCATATAGGTTGCAAAAATAATTCATTTTAGATTTTCTCTTCTGTTTTAGAATACCATCGTTTAAGTTTTAATCATGTTTATAGTCCGGTTATTGAGTTGTATATAATGAATTGTATATAGGTTGCTAAAATGTATTTAGGCGCAAATATTCCGAGCTAGGATATCGGGTACGATTTGTCAAATAAAATTTACAAAATGGGAGATCCGCGCGCATGTATGAGAAGTATTAGAGTGCTGTTATCTACATACATGTAGAAAAACAGTCATCATAGTAAACAAACATCCATATTAATGATCTTGATAAGTTTTTTTTTTTAAATTGTTACATTCTTAAACAAATACTCGGGTGTGTATGTATAACTTTATTGAATATCTCAAAGATAAATATTATAACGTAAAAAATAGGAAAGAAAAACTTCAGTATGACACGGCAATTTATTTAAGACCAAAAACAAAATACACATTTATAAGATACGCACACACAAAGCTTTATTAAGACCACCGGTCTTATACAGATTCACCACAGGAAGAAAGGAAGCATAGATGAAGCTCCTGTATACTCGAAGCAGCGCAGCACCCAACAACAGCCTCCAGGTCCGACGCATGTCCAATGGCCACACGTTCCTTCGTGCATACGTCATGGATAGCGAATTACTGAACAGGCTAGTGTGGAATCAGCCGCGTTCTAGTGTTCGCTTTCCTCGTCCAAATGGACAACGGTATTCGGCGATTCTATTAATGAATATTGATTCCAATAATAAGATACAAGATAAACAATGAGGGAAGTTTCCAGAATAGCAAAATATATAAATAATATAAATATGAAAAAATAATAATCTTTATATATATAATAAATACTTTGCTACATAATATACTCCTTGTAATAATTTAACTATCTTCATACTCATAACAGATTTATTTATCTCTGCGACAATATTTCCCCAAGTACAAAATCCAATACCCAAGATAGAGACCAATTAAGAACCAGTATAATATCTATTACTTTAGCTGTAAACAGTCTGATGCACGCCCGCGAGAACACATGTCAATAAAAAAAGTTTTTCAATTATTTGCAATTATTTTATTTCCAAAGCGCTATATATCCCGCAAGGGATACTTGCGCCAAACAAGGAGAAAAGTTTATTTACATAAGTTATTTGACATTATTCAACGCATGAAAACATTAGAGATCCATATTTTGTAGAAATTTTAGAATGTATTTACAAAATGAATTGAACTTTAAATATGATTTTTTTTTATCGGAAATCAAATCGTTAAGTTCATAAACAACTAGTTCAATCTTCATTCTATAATCTTGAAATGCTGGGCAATCGATCAGTAGATGTCTTGAGGTTTGTTCCTCCATACCACAAAAGCAACTTGAATCCTCCACTGCCTTTATTCTATTTAAAAAAACTTTTGAAATTTCCGTGGTTTGTAACAAATTGAGTATTATAAAAATTTGGACGAAAGTATTTAGGGATTTCTTGGGGAAAAAAGCTTAAGAAAGTATTATTTGCTTCGTTTTTCAGAACTGTTTGGTTAAATATTGTATATTTTCTTGTTTGTCATTTATAATAGAAATTGTTTGGTCATTGTTTTGCATAATTCTTTATTTTATTTTGATTTAATCTGTGTATATGTATATTGATTCGGCAACACTGTTGTATATATATTTTGTGTTGCTTAGTTATTTCTAGTTGAGTGTAGTCAGTCATTCAGTTGTTTAAGTCATTCATTAATGTAGCCAATTCAAAGATAAATTAAATATTCATAGGTTCCTTATCAGTTTGCTTGGAGTTCATTTTATTCAAACCACAGAACAAAGTCAAGTTTTATTCATCGCTGCACCGTAGCGCATAGGATTTGAGCTCGGTGGTAAACGCGAACAACATTTTGGTCCCTCGAGCCGGATAGTGAGGAACTCTACAAAGCAAAAGGAATTATTCAAGGCAAGAATTTTACACCTCTGCAGAGAATCTACGGCTCTACAGGGAAGCTACAACTCTGCGAGGAAGCTACGATTCAAGCGGTAATCTTTTAAATCTACATAGGAATCAACAAGTCCATCTGAAACAAGCCAGCGGCCATTTTCGAATTCAAGTCCCGAATTAATCCTCCAAAAGCCAAGTTAACCCATCCCTTGTGAGTCAACCCAACCGCCATCTGCATAGTTTCTACATTTTAAATCTTAAGGTAGGATCCATCTGTTTATTTTGTGATAATATTCTTTTTAATATGGAGGCAGAAATAGTTATTTATGAGAAGTATTTGGTTGAAATAGATTTATTAAAAGAAGATGTAGAATCACAATAGTTCACCGGTGATTTGCATGTATTGAATCAGACAAAGGAAAATTTACAAACTTTAAAGTTGAATCTCAATAGTCAGGTTTTAAAATTAGCAAAATATAAAAGCTTGGATATTACGGAAAAATTTAAAATAACTTATAATGCAGTAAAAGAAATTGATAGTATGCTGGTCAGCATTAATAGATTATTAGATGGTATTAAACAGGATAAATCGACTTCTGAAGAATTTTCTATAAAACTCCTTAAATTTCAGTTGCCACTTTTTAGTGGTAATTTTTCGGAATGGTTAGGATTTAAAGAAATTTTCATAAAAGTAATAGACCAAAATAGAGCACTTGCAAATTCTCAGAAACTGCAATATCTTGTTTCTGCCCTTAGGGGAGACGCTGCTAGATTGGTTAGGGCATTCGGCATCTCAGATGAAAATTATTCCATAGCTTGGCAAACCTTAATACACAGGTATGATAATAAAAGGGAACTGGCTTTTAGGCAAATTCAGAAATTTTTAAATCTTAAATTCATTAAAGGTGACTCGGATAAGGCTCTTTATGAGTTTTTGGATATTTGCAATGAGGGTGTTCAAAATTTAAGTACATTGGGTTTGGAGAGAAACACTCTTGTGGATTTAATACTAATATATATTCTACAAGTAAACTCCGTATAAATTAGTATAAAAGTATAACAAAGCTAAAGTTTTGCGGAGGAGCCTCTTTATTATACATTTGCTAGCTTTCGAACCTTTCGGTTCTTCCACAGGCGTGGCTAGTATGACTACACTAACAGGGTATAAGCGTGCTTGAGCCATTATATACAATATATAAATTTACATGCGGAGTGATATTTCAAACGTAATAAAATAGAAATAGGAACTATGACAATAAAAATAAAACTATGTAAATGAACTTATAGATTTTTAAAATTTAGATGAAATTATGGCAAAAACTTTTAAATGCGATAAAAGTTAAGTAAAATAATGATATTCACTGTATGTAAGCCGTGTGACACTTTAAAATTTCGTAACGTTTAAAACCAGTAAAATTCCAAAACATCTCAACACAGAAAACCAAGCTGGGGTCCACTCCTCCCGACCACACACCCGAGTGTATCATGGTGTAACTATTGAGATATTATATGGTATATTTCCGGTAGATCTATTTTCCTATTTATGCTGTTTGTTTGTGTTGATATGATAGATTCCAGTACCAATCTGTGCTGCTTATTGTTTATGTGCTGATATAGGATTTTAGGTTGATCTAAGTTGAAGTTATGGCCTGTGTTTGAAATATGTTGGTATATAAGTGATTTAGGGTCTCTATTGTTTATGTTTCGTTTGTGTTCGGTGATTCTGATATACGCGGTTCTGCCAGTCTCCCCCACGTAGGAGGCTGGGCAATCCTGGCAAGAAACCGCGTATACTGCTCCGGTGGAGTGGATGGGATTGTTGGGTGAGTCTGCTTTGGTGATAGGATTCCTGAGGAGGGCAGCAAGATTGGGAGGGCTGTTAAAATAAACCTGAATACCATATGGGCGAAGGATTCTGGAAATGGCAACAGAGAAGTTCATTCACATAGTTTTATTTTTATTGTCATAGTTCCTATTTCTATTTTATTACGTTTGAAATATCACTCCGCATGTAAATTTATATATTGTATATAATGGCTCAAGCACGCTTATACCCTGTTAGTGTAGTCATACTAGCCACGCCTGTGGAAGAACCGAAAGGTTCGAAAGCTAGCAAATGTATAATAAAGAGGCTCCTCCGCAAAACTTTAGCTTTGTTATACTTTTATACTAATATATATTATCCAGTCAAAACTTGATAATTCACTAAAAAAGGACTGGGAGTTGCACATTGATGTGCAGGGTTATCCCTCTTATGAGGAGTTGATAAAATTCTTAGAGAAATATGCACGGAGCCTTGCAAATCTAAGATTAAGAGAAACTTCAAAGACTTCACCCAAACCGAATAGGGTTTATTCTCATGCTACATCGGTATCCCGTCCAAATTCACATGCAGCTTGCACTCCCTGCATGTTATGCAAAAATCCACATTTGTTAGCAAAGTGCCATTTGTTCCAAAATAAGTCACTACAAGAGAGATGGAGGTTTGTAAAGGATAACGGGTTATGTTATAATTGTCTTAGATCAAACCACTTTGTATATGCGTGTAAGTTGACTGCAGTTTGCGGAGTATGTAAACTGAAGCATCATACCTTGCTTCACGCATTTAGTTCTGAATCACATGACTCTAATTCACTGCCTGGGGCCATACATGCAGTAGAGTCTAGTAATGCCAACAGAGTTGATTCTTCAGGGAGATCTAATGTAAATTCATCGGCTCGTCTTAATTCGGTGATTCAGACACATTCAATTAATCATTCTAGTTCTTCTAGTCAGATACTGCTATCAACAGCTTTAATAAGGGTGAATGATCTATACGGTAATTCTTGCATGGCCAGAGCTTTAGTCGATACTGGATCTCAGAGGACTTTGATAACTGACTCACTAAGAAAAACGTTGAATCTTCCTGTAAATTGTTCAGATGCCTCTATGTATGGCATTGGAGATAACAGCTTGGACAAGCCGTTAGGAGAGGTGGATATCACCTTCTCTCCTCACTATTCAAACATGCTATTCACCGCTAAGGCCTTAATCTTAAATAAAATCACATGTAATCTGCCAAACTTTGTAATGGAGAGGAGTAGGTGGCCTCACCTGGTTGGCCTAAGGCTGGCGGATCCAACCTTTGACAAGCCCGCTCCCATTGATATAATCATTGGAGCTGATATTGCCCCAAGTTTGTATACAGGACAAGTTAGGTTTCAAAACGAGAGGGGTCCAACAGCATGTAATTCGAAGTTGGGTTGGCTTCTCTCGGGCAAAATCATGGCTCAACAATCAGATGGTTCTTTGAATCATAGTGTTCTGACATTCTGTGCTACATCTATAGATAATCAACTCAGAAAGTTCTGGGAGTTGGACTCCATTCCGCCCTGTACCCAACCTATCCTAACCAAAGAAGAAATGGATTGTGAACAACACTTTAAAACTAATGTTTTAAGAACTACAACTGGAAGGTATCAAGTAAGATTACCCTTTAGGGTTACTCCGAATTTCGGAAATTCAAGAAGAGTTGCTTTTAAGAGATTTCTTTCTCTTGAAAATAAGTTATTAAAGAGTGAGCAACTTTATAGTCGGTATAAACTTTTTATGAAGGAATATTCAACGCTAAATCATATGCAAATTATCTCAGCTGTAGATATTCCTAAATCCCCGTCCCAGGTCTATTATATGCCACATCATTGTGTGCTAATGGAGGAGAGTACTACTACTAATTCAGAGAAGTCTTCGATGCCTCAGCTTGCTCTGATGATAGTCCCTCTTTGAACAAAGCCTTACATATAGGTCCTAAATTACAAACAGACATCTTTGACCTTCTATTGAGGTTTCGGACCTTTTTGGTTGCACTATCTGCAGATATAGAGAAGATGTACAGGCAGATATTGATTCATCCTGATGATAGTGACTATCAGAGAGTCTTGTGGCGTGATTCACCATCAGATGCTATTCAAGAATATAAGTTAACAACAATCACTTATGGAACAGCATGCGCTCCATATTTGGCCATTAGAACGTTGCATCAGTTGGCGGATGACGAAGCGATGAATTATCCTGTTGCTTCGGAAATTGTGAAGAGAGAATTTTATGTCGATGACCTTCTTACAGGAGCAGATACTGTGGAAGAGGCACAAGTTTTGATTCGACAGATCATTGCTTTGTTAGCTGAAGGAGGTTTTCCCATTAGGAAATGGGTTTCTAACAGTCCAAAAATACTTGAATTCTTACCTAAAGATCAAAAGGGCATCAATCAATCCTTTGATTTCAAGGATCTCCCGTCAGTTAAATTATTAGGCATTTTGTGGGATCCGACCTTAGACTCATTTACCATCAGAGTGAGGCCCCCTGATATTCAGGTTAATTCTAAGCGGTCGCTTCTATCATTGATTGCGAGAATCTACGATCCTTTGGGCTGGATGGCTCCTTTGGTTATCATTTTTAAAATCATGCTGCAAAAACTCTGGGCCAAGGGATGCAACTGAGATGAGAGATTACCAGAGTGTATTCAAAGGCAATGGACAGGCATTGAGGGAGATATTAATCAATTGAACAAAATTTCAATCCCGAGGTACATTCCTTGCCGAAATTCTATTCTCACTCTAGAATTACATGGATTTTGTGATTCTTCGGAAAAGGCCTATGCAGCAGTTATTTATGTAAAATCTTGTAAGCATGATGGATCAATTGATATATCTTTAATTGCATCTAAAACAAAAGTTGCTCCAATCAAGGCCTTATCTCTGCCCCGCTTGGAACTGTGTTCAGCTTTGCTGTTGGCAAATTTATTTGTTGCGGTGAAAGAGTCATTGAGTTTGAATTTTGATCAAATTTTCTTGTGGAGCGACTCCACCATTGCTCTTAATTGGATAAAATCAGAATCTAAAAGATGGAAGACTTTTGTTGCTAATAGGGTTTCAACTATTCAGAGAAAGACACCACCCCATTCATGGTTCCATGTACCAGGTTCGGAAAACCCTGCAGACTTGGCTACAAGAGGACTAACTCCTGCACAATTGGTTGATAACCAGTTATGGTGGCAGGGACCACATTGGTTGCGGGACCCATCGGTTGATTCTTGCGTTGATTTGCATCCTTCAGATGAACTCTCTCCGGAAACATTGATTGAGGAGAGGTCGACAACTTTGGTCTATCACTCTATAGTGGGACCTATGCCTGAATTACTTCTGAAATACTCATCTTGGATAGGAACAGTTGATGTAATGGCATTTTGTTTGAGATTCATTTCAAATTGTAAATCAACTAATAAATTGTTAAATCGATTCCTATCAGCCTCAGAAATTCATAATGCAACGGTTAAAATCATCATATTAATTCAAAATCAAGAATTTACTCAGGATCTTGGTTGGCTTCGAGATAAGGGCTTTGTGTCGGGGAAAAGCAATCTCAGGTTCCTAAATCCTTTCCTTGATGCTGATGGAATTCTTAGAGTTGGAGGAAGACTTCAACATTCAAATCTTGACTATAATCGAAGACATCCAATAATCCTACCAAAAAGACATCATTGTACAGATTTGATTATCGAATATTATCATAAGCAATCTCTACATTCGGGTCTACAAACAACGTTATCTATGATTTCTCAGAAGTATTGGATTATTTCTTGTAAAGCTGCAGTGAAGAGAGTTCTGAATCGGTGTATTACCTGTTTTAAACATCGATCCAAGGTCGTGACTCAAATTATGGGTGAATTACCACTTGAAAGGGTGGTGCCATCCCGGCCTTTCCAACGAGTCGGAGTAGATTTGGCGGGCCCTATCATTACTAAGCCAATGTTAAAAAGATCAAAAATACTGTTTAAGACTTATATTGTTTTATTCGTTTGTTTCACCACCAAGGCAATACATCTTGAGGTGGTTTCTGATCTCACTGCAGAAGCATTTATAGCTACTCTTAGGAGATTTACCTCGAGACGCGGCTTGCCTTCAGATATTTTCAGTGATAATGCTACAAATTTCAAATTGGCCAATAGAGTTTTGTTGGATTTTTACAGGGAGTTGGATATTCAAAATTTCTGTGCTGAAAAAGGGATTAGGTGGCATTTTATTCCTCCCTCCGCTCCCCATTTTGGTGGACTTTGGGAGGCAGGTATTAAATCTGTTAAAAGTCATTTAATCAAAGTAACGAAGTCGGCCATTCTTAACTTTGAAGAATTTTATACGTTGCTTACTCAGATAGAAGCAATTTTGAATTCGAGACCACTTCTCCCCCTTGATTCCAACTTTGATTCTTATGAAGCACTAACTCCTTCACATTTTTTTATTAGTTCCCCTATTCTAGCTATTCCAGATGAAGTTGTGGATGATTTAAATCACATTTCCCGTTGGAAATGTATCCAATCAATGAAGTTTAGGTTTTGGAAAAAATGGTCCCAAGACTATCTTAATCTGCTACAAGCACGTCCAAGGTGGCATAGGACTCATCAAGATCTACAATCTGGACAGCTTGTACTCATGAAACAAGACTCCACACCTCCTCATCATTGGCCTCTGGCGCGAATCATCAAGACCTATAAAGGACCAGACGGACACGTGCGAGTCGTAGACCTTAAAACTCCAAAGAATGTACTCAAGCGTCCTATCACCAAGATAGCTCCTCTGCCATTCAAGGAATGAATTCTATTCTTGTTGGACTTGGCTGTCCAACGGGGGGGAGTATGTTTGGTTAAATATTGTATATTTTCTTGTTTGTCATTTATAATAGAAATTGTTTGGTCATTGTTTTGCATAATTCTTTATTTTATTTTGATTTAATCTGTGTATATGTATATTGATTCGGCAACACTGTTGTATATATATTTTGTGTTGCTTAGTTATTTCTAGTTGAGTGTAGTCAGTCATTCTAGTTGTTTAAGTCATTCATTAATGTAGCCAATTCAAAGATAAATTAAATATTCATAGGTTCCTTATCAGTTTGCTTGGAGTTCATTTTATTCAAACCACAGAACAAAGTCAAGTTTTATTCATCGCTGCACCGTAGCGCATAGGATTTGAGCTCGGTGGTAAACGCGAACAACAAGAACATTCATTCTTGATTTGAGAAAGGTATCTATAATTCCTGGAATAAATGGGTCATAAATTTGTTGATCATCTGTGGATAAGTATCTCAGATCAGATATCATGATTCTGGATTCGATAAAGTCTGAGATCAGAGGAATGTTGGCCAAACTATGAACACAGCTATATGATGTGAATTTATAGGCTTGTATACACCATGTCAGTATTTGATATTGGATTGAATTTAATTTTTGTAAACATTTTTTATTTAAATATTTGAACTAAATTTCGGCTCCATATGTAAGTATTGGTCTGAAAACGGATTTATATAAAGTTAGCCTTTTCTGGGTGCTTAGACCCCAAGATTTCCCGCAAATTGAGAAGAGATAATTTTTAAAACGTTTTGTACGATTTACTATTTCTTCTATGTGGTATGTAAAATTTATTTTATTTCTTCTTCTGTGATTTGCAATTATTATTCCTAAAATTTTGGTCTTCTGAGTTGGTATGATTATTCCATTATTAAATTTGATTGGGATTTTTTATTTGTTATGTAAATAAAGTATATTAGTTTTTTCTAGACTTATTTCAAGTTTGTTACTCTTACACCATACATCAATCGTATTTAATGCCTTTTCTATAACTAATTTCAGGTCTTTGCAATTGTTGTGCCAGCATATAATTGATACATCATCCGCATAACATACCACTTCACTATTAGGAACTTGATATTTGATCAAAAGATCGTTTAGTAATATTATCCATAGTAGTGGAGATAGCGGGCGACCCTGCGGACATCCCTTTGTAATTTGTTTATTTATTGTTAAGTTCTTATATGTAAATTTCGTTTTCCTCGATTTGAAATATGATTGAATAGTCCTTATTAAACTTTCCGGCAAATTATCTTCATCTATTATTTTTAAAATCGCAGGCCACCATGCGTTATCAAAGGCTACCGCAATATCTATTGTGACCAGAGCTGTCAGTTCTTTGGTTTTGTGTTCCATTATTATATCGATTATATTATTCAAGGCTGTAATAGTAGATTTTGACTTGATGAATCCATGCTGTTTGGGACTTAATAAATTGTTTTGCATATAATATTCATAAATTTTCTTTTTAATAACTTTTTCGTAGATCTTAGACAGATTAGATGTTAACGAAAGATGTCGATAACTTTTTATTGAATCGACGTTAGATTTGTTTGGTTTTATTAGAATTTTTAAAACTGTCGTTTTCCATTCCCTTGGAAAATATCCCATCTGAATACATTTATTTAATAACGAATGTAGCACCGGAAGTAACAGAGTCTTTGCGTATTTTATCATGTTATTACAGTTATTATCTTGACCTGGTGACTTTTTAACATTGCTATTGTCAATTAGATATTCTATTTCTTCGGTATCAATATGGATAACGCTTGAATTCCTTAGAAAAGGTACGTAACTTCTAACCAATTCTTGTTGATGGTTGTCTTGATCAATTCTGTCATCTGCAATTAATACATTTATTATGTCTGCAATGCCTTTTTCTTTTTCTGAATCTTGATTGTTGTCTATTATGGGAAGTCCTTTTTGTTTGTTTGAGGATTTGAGCTTTTTGAAAATTTTATATGCGTTACCAAAAGGATCATTTGATTCATTTTCTTCGGTGAAATTTTTCAAACTATTTCTCTTTGCTTTCTTTATCATATTATTAAATTTGTTTCTGACTTGTTCAAATCTTGATGCATCGATAGTCTTACTGTGATAAAATAAGTTTCTTACATAATGAAAATGTGTTTTCATTTGTTCAAGTTCTTTATTCCACCATTTTATACCTGCATCGTATATGTAGTTGTTTGATTTTACTTTTAATGATATGTAAGCTGCTTCTATTATGTTATCAGTGAGTTTGTTTACAACTTTATCAATATCCGTGCAATTTTCCACCATATCTGCCTCATTCTTTAATTTGATAAATTCTTGATACTTGAGATTTTTGGAGAAATTTGTCCAGTTGGCGTGTTTTTCATTGAATTTCCATGTAGAATTCTGTTTATCTTTTATATAATTAAATTTTGAGTGAATTTCAAATTGAATTGCCAAATGATCAGAAATATTTGTCAGTGATGAGGTGGTCCAATGTCTGAACATATTTATTGAAAGTCTATTCGAGATTGTTAGATCTACTATACTTGCCCCTCTACATGTTGGAGTTTTATCGTTGTGAATGTACGAGTGATTTTCATTTATTATTGTTTGCAATTTGTAACCATTTGAATTTGTTATTTTATCGAACCAGATTGGATGACGGGAATTGAAATCTCCGCATAGGACTATAGGGTTATTTGAATAACTATTAATCAAGTTTCTTATAAAATCTAAGTGAGTATCATTACAGGAATTGGGATGAAAGTAAAAATTTGCGATTACTACAAACGAATTTGAGGTTATGACAGATATTGCAGTACAGAATTGATTCGTAAAATTATCTAATTTTTTTAATTTTATATTTTTATTTACAATGATTGTTGCTGTGTAAATAATTTCTGAAGTCTTTGAATGAATTATTGGTGAGTCTAAATCAAATATAACCTGTTTATTTAAAACATATGGTTCTTGAAGTAATATAATATCGGGTGGATTATTATTCGTTGAAATTGAAAGTTCGTTTAAAGCTGTCATACTTTTTCTAATATTCTGTTGTAAACAGTTTATGTTTCCTCTATATGGTAGAGCAGTGATCACCATGATTACACATAACTAAATTCATTATTCATTCCTCTTCTGAACCGATGATATATTGAGTTCTTCTCAATGTTCTATCAACCTGCAATTTATATTGAGGACAGTAATTCGTATTTGGTTTATGGTTAATCGGACTATTTCTAAGTCTTGGATGCTTTGAACAGTTATGGCATCTTATCTCTTTTGTGCAGACGTGATTGCCCTGGGTTCCACAGATGCAACATTTGTACATTTGGACATTCTTTTGTTTTATGGTCTGGATTAAACTGAAAACAATTTTGGCATTGTATTACTAGGATTTTATCTTGTATCTGACAACGTTCTAGGTCTGTATATAATGTATTGTTCATTCTTTTCATGAGTTGATAGGCTTTTGGGGAAACTCTCAGGACTATGCTTTGAGTTGGTGTGTTAGATTTCATTACGAATAATATCTTGATTTCATCTTCCATTCCGTTCAGCTCCTGATTCATATTACAAATCGTGTTTACAAATGTGGTTGTATCGGTTAGTTTCGAAACATTTTTCACCACCACTGTTGGATCTCTTTGCTTTGGAACAAAAATTTTGCTTATTGTTTTTAATTCTTCAGATTTGTTCAATTCCTTATGAGTGAATTCATCTCTGTCATATTAGGCAATTTTATAATTACTGCGCTTCTTGTGTTGAACATTTTGTTGATTTTTATCTTTGTGCCACTGTCTCTAATTTTCTTTATATCCTTAGAAATAGCCTGTATTATGGTTGAAGTAGGCTCATTATTGGCTGGTGCTGCCATAAGCGTGAATTCTCTATTTTGAATTTGCTGATGTTTTACGATCAAATCTGATACATTTTCTCATTTTGCAATTTGTGCATAAGAAAGTCTAAAAACTGAAATATCCTTTGCTATTTTATCAATCCTGCTGTCCATTACCTCTTTGATGGCTTCGGTTATTGTTTCTAGTGCAAATTCCTTTTTTATTTCTGTTATGGAGGAAATACCATCTTTTATTTGGTTTATATTTGTGCCAAGAAATGTCAAAACATTTTTGGTTAAATTTTTTTGAGTACTTTTGAATTTATTTGTGAAGTATTCAAGAACTTCATCAAGTTTTAATTTAATTGAATCTACAGCTGATTCCATTTATTTAGTTTAGAGATTGTACATAGAGTATTAGCCCTTTGAAGAGCAGTATATTTGCTCGAAAGCTTGAAAAATTGAAATTAAAATATACGTTTTACCTGATTTTTATTTTTTCTTTTTCAATTAAGAACGTCATTCTTTTTTGCTTATCCCTAGTACACGTGGTACAGGTCAAGATATTCATGGTGGGTAGAAGTAGGCGACTGCTTTTACTGTAAGTACACCACATGTCTACACATGTGAAAAGCAGTTCGACTTTGCACTTACAAATGTGCCAGAGCCCCGTTTGGTTACTTGCACTCGCTGGTGGGGTTGGACTTTTACAAGAATCGGGGGCCATTGGAGCATTTTTTTTAAATCGGAAAAAAGTGTCCAATGCGGGAATCGAACACGGGTCGTAACGGTCGAAAACCAACGGTTTAGACCATCATTCCACCGACTCCTAAGAACATCATCCTTCCTTATATCTATAAAAATGAAATCCAAAATCGATGTTTGTTATCGCGTATCGCAAAATCTACTGAATCAATCATTATGAAATTTCGCATGTAGGTAGCTGAAGATTTCGTTTAACATATAGGGCATTCAAAAAACTAAAAAACTCAATGTGCTTTTTTTTAAAATAAAAAACATTTTTAAATCAAAATTTAATTATCATGAAAATACTGATTTTTTGTACAATTTTCAATTATCAGATTCCCCAACTACAGTAATCCCTCGTTAAGACGAACTCAACGGGAGAACGAAATACCCTTTTCGTCTTAAAAGAATATATACCGAATTCGTATAAACCGAATTCGTATTACAGTAATCCCTCGTTATCACGAACTCGGATTATACGAACTCTCGGTTTGCGCGAACCGTTTCTTTCCCCCCCCGTTAAATTTCAATGCTTTCCAAAGAGATTTTGCCGGTTAAGACGAAATATTCGGTTATGACGAAAATCGAATTAAATTTAGCCCCCAGCAGAACTAATCAATCGGTTTAAAACGAATTCTAATATGTTTTTAAAGGCGAGTTATAAGTACAGTAATCCCTCGTTAAGACGAACTCAACGGGAGAACGAAATACCCTTTTCGTCTTAAAAGAATATATACCGAATTCGTATTAGACAAATTGAATTCGTGGTATCCGGGGGTTGTACTTATGTACTACTGATGAGTAAGAAAACTACATTTCTGAGGAATAACGAATAAATTTATTTGAAAACAATATTAATGAAAATATTTTATAATTTTAAGGAACAACAATTATGTATATGTATGTACATAAAGTATTTTATTTTAAAATACAATATGGATAATATAATCACAATATAAGGCAATAACATGAGAATATAAGTTTATTTTAAAACACAAATAGAAAAGAACAACAAAAGAAACAACTTACATAATATACTTGGTACATACAATGTTTATGTGTATGCAGCATATGCAGTATGCATAGAGTATCCTATATCTGGGTTTTCTCTGCAGGCTTCAGAAAGTCTGTTATAGTTTTTTGGTGGTATTTGATTGGGCACTGTTTCAGACACTCCCTTCTTATTTTATCCAGGTCATCTTCAAAATGAACATCAATATCCGCAGAGGTTTTGGACAGCTTCTGGAGGGTTTCGAGGGCCGCGATTACTTCCAAGGGGATGGTTTCATAGAAAATGAGTCATCATAACAAACAAAGGACGAATGTTTACACAAAAGACAAAGAGAGCCAATACTTGATATCAACGGCGTTTTTGTTGTTTTAATAGTTTATTGTTTTACTTATAACTCGCCTTTAAAAACATATTAGAATTCGTTTTAACCGATTGATTAGTTCTGCTGGGGGCTAAATTTAATTCGTATTTCGTCATAACCGAATATTTCGTCTTAACCGGCAAAATCTCTTTGGAAAGCATTGAAATTTAACGGGGGGGGGGGGGGGGGGGGGGGGGAAAGAAACGGTTCGCGCAAACCGAGAGTTCGTATAATCCGAGTTCGTGATAACGAGGGATTACTGTATATTATAATTGCGAGAATTCATTACCACAAGTCACCAATAATTATTTTAACACGAAATAAATATGTTGTTCAAAGTATGATTCAAATAGTTTCTACTGAAGGAAAGTTTGACTTGAAATGTATGTTTTGGTATATATATCATGGCATAACTTATATATAATCTTATATGCTCTATCTAAAATATCATAAAAAAACAAACAAATACTCTATTTATATTAACCAAAGAAAAATACTATAGTAAAATCATAAAATATTGTTAGGAGAGAAGAGCGCGGCTCGAGGCGGGTGCTCACGTGTCACTGTTCAAAACCTTTTTGTTTTGGCTACATCTTTTCCCGTGGACTTAACGATAACTTTTCTAAAACTTATTTCAAATTTCATGTATAATTCTTTTTACATCATTTAGTCTTGTATAATTATTTACTATAATTTCCTATCGTTCAATTATTATACTTTCTAATTAAAGATTATTTAAACGTTAAAAAGACTTCACGAATGTTTCTTCCCAGTACATCAGGCCACCAGCGCAACACTGGTGGAGATGCTGTTTCCAACCCAAGAAGAAGCAGGCGAACACAAGGCCTGCCACCAGTTAGATCTTTTAGCGCCTCGCCAACAAGACGCATTGATCCTGAAGATGCCGCCTCGTGGAATAACAACGTCTTTTTCTGTCAGCCACCACCTCCAAGCCTAGAATTTTTCGGAGGGTATTCTGAAGAGGACCCAGCAGAGTGGCTGGAAGAACTCGAGCTTTTAGCAAGACAGCAGCGATGGCCCGAGGACGTGATGCTGGCATATGCCAGAAGTTACCTGAAAGGTCCTGCAAAAAAAATGGGCAAAGCTAAACACCCCCCAAATATTTTCAAATTGGACAACCTTTAAGAAAACACTGATGCAAGACTTTAAGATTGCAGATACGACAAAATTTAAATTAATCATGGAGCTCCAGAATAGAGTACAAGGATATAATGAATCTACTCTAAGATACGCTGAAGATGTACTCAACTTGTGCAACAAGGTAAACTCTAAAATGTCCGCTGAGGATAAACTTTATTATATGAAAACTGGTCTGAACAAATATCTCTCGCTCGTCGTATTAATGACACCTTGCAGTACAGTTAAAGAATTCTTGGAACTAGCAAGACGCATTGATCAACATCTGGTTGACTTCGAACAGAGAAGAAGCTGCAGACAAAGATCTAATCCTATCCAACCATTTCAAACAAGAAAATATAATTATAAGAACTATAGAGGTTCAGCACGACCTTCAAACGAGAAACCCCAAATATCGAACGAGCGCCCAACTGACTATGGAAGGCAAAATATAATTCCGAGTAAATTCGAGGGAAAAAGAATAATTGAAACTAGAGCAGGAACAAGTGGCGTTAATCTGCGAAATTCACCCCCACCTCAACAAAATCGCAACAACGAGCAAAGATCCACACGTCCTAATACTTATTATCGAAGACAGTATCAGGTTGACAAAAGAATCTGTTGGAACTGCTCGGAACAAGGACATATCTCGAGGTATTGCCCGTATAAGCCCCAACACCAAAACTACAATATCAGACCTATCCGAAGACAATATACGAGGTCTATAGACGAACCAAATTCACCACATGAGGAATACCTAAAGAATTGTAGAGGCATCGAGGATAGGGAGCGAGAGGATCCAGATTTCTACATTCATAGTGAGGAAGACTTCCCTACTCTAGGGGTAGCTTCAAAAAACTAATTAAGTCAAAAGGATCGCAACTCTCCGGTGATAGAATAAATTTAATTGTAAATCTTCAGAAAAACAAAACCATTCGCATTGTAATAAAAGGAATGCCAATAGAAGGACTGATAGACACCGGAGCAATGGTCAGTTGCATTGATGAGGAACTTGTTAAGAAGCTCGAATTAAAATTCATACCCGATAAAAATCTAAAATTAAAATCAGCAGATAATCAAAAACTCAATGCAATAGGGAAGTCAAGAGTTAAATTTAAAATCAATAAGAAAGAATATGAAATAGAAATGATTATCTTAAAAAAATGCAACCCTGTAATAATCCTTGGAGATGACTTTTTAAGTCAAAATAAAGCACTAATAAATTGTCAAAATAATACTTTGTGGGTGGAATCCCCAAATATATTTGACCAAAATGAATCAAATTTAAGATATGCTCATATAGCTGAGGATAAAATCATTCCTGAATATTGTTTATGTTTAGTAAAAGGATATAGTAAGACTAGCATTACAGGCAGAGAAATACTAATTGAGAATATTCCTTCTCTGACAACCAAATATAATCTTATAACAACCAGATCCCTATTGAATAATACGAAGAAATATTTGACCATATGGATTTTAAACGGTACGAACAAACCTGTAAAACTTTTCCGGAACACGAAGATAGGAATACTTTCGGAGGTAGACAGACTGTACCAGACGGGGAACCAAAGAGTAGCCTCTATTAGAGCTGATTTTGATATAAATCCTGGGTTATGTCCGGAAGAACGCAGCCAGGTTTTGACCCTCCTTAGTGGATATGGCGAGATGTTCACTGCGCCGGATGAATATAAGGGTAGAACACATCTCGTTAAACACCAAATTAAAACAACGAGCGATATCCCCATCAGGAAAAATCCTTACAGAGTATCTTTAAAAGAACGGAATATAATTAGTGATCAAATAAACAGTATGTTAAAAAATGGAATTATTTCACATTCCTCAAGTCCATGGGCATCCCCTATAATTCTAGTGAAGAAAAAGAATGGAACATTTAGATTTTGCGTGGATTATAGAAATCTGAACTCAGTCACAGTAAAAGACCAATATCCACTACCGCGCATAGATGACTGCTTCGATTCCCTTCATGGCGCCAGGTACTTTACTTCACTCGACCTTTGCTCAGGCTACTGGCAAGTAGAGGTGGAAGAACAGGACCGTGAAAAAACAGCCTTTATCACTCCTGATGGACTTTATCAATTTAATGTTCTACCTTTTGGATTGTGCAACGGGCCAGCAACTTTCGAGAGATTAATGGATACTGTTCTTAGAACCCATAAGTGGAAAATATGCCTCTGTTACCTCGACGACGTCATCATATTCTCAGAAGATCTACATTCCCATTTGAACAGATTGAAGACAATCTTAGAATGTTTGAAAACAGCAGGATTGACACTCAATGCCTCGAAATGCCGATTTGCATATACCGAGCTTCTTATTTTGGGACATGTCGTTTCAAATGAAGGAATCGCGCCAGACCCAGAAAAAATTATAAGTATAAGAAAATTTCCAACGCCCAGAACCGTTAAAGATGTCCGAGCTTTTCTTGGACTTTGTTCATACTATAGAAGATTTATAAGAGAATTTTCAAAAGTTGCATTGCCTTTGCAGATTTTGACCCGCAAAAACCATTCGTTTGCATGGGGTAAAGAACAAGAGTTGTCATTTAATTCATTGAAAAACAAACTCATCTCTCCTGAAGTATTAACGCATTACGATCCAAATAAGCCTATAGGCCTCCACACAGACGCAAGCGACCAAGGACTTGGAGCAGTGCTTGTTCATTTAAACGAAAACACTAAAGAGCGTCCAATTTCTTATGCAAGCAGGACATTACCGAAAGCAGAAACCAACTACTCTACAACAGAAAAAGAATGCCTAGCTATCATATGGGCGATTAAAAAATTTAGACCATATCTTTACGAAGAAAATTCACTATATATACCGATCACCATAGTCTGTGCTGGATGGCAAAAATGAAAAACCCTGCAGGGCGATTAGCGAGGTGGTCACTAGAACTACAAGAATATGATTTTGCCATTAAATACAAGTCTGGAAAAACTCATCTAGATGCAGATGGATTGTCACGATGTCCTATCCCGGAAAGAATTATTTCCACAATTAATTATGAGGAACATGATTATGATTCTTATATAAAAAAGATCGATAATTTGGTAAATCAGAATCCAAACAGCTATGGAGAGAACTTCACAAAATTTAAAGAGAAATTATTCAAGAAAAATCCTTCTGTGACTGGCGATCCTTGGTTGTTGATAGTCCCGAAAAACAAACAGAAAGAGCTCTTAGAAAATATGCACGACCATCCAACATCAGGTCATATGGGCATTAAAAGAACTTACAATCGTTTAAAGAGCAAATATTTCTGGCCCTCAATGCTTAAAACTGTGGAAGAATATGTATCGAGTTGTCCTGAATGCCAGTTTCGCAAGACACCTTCCCAATTGCCTCAAGGACTGTTGCAGCCGATTCCACCAGCTTCAAGACCTTTTGAGAAAATGGGAATAGATTTGATGGGGAGATTCCCGAAATCTGGAAGAGGAAATAGTTGGATCCTGGTATGCACAGACTATTACTCCAGATATATCGAGACAGCGGCATTACCCCGCGGGACGGCGGAAGAAATTGCAGACTTTTTCTTGCAAAAGGTGGTATTACGACACGGCGCACCCAAAACAGTTATATCTGATCGGGGTAGTTGCTTCTTGAGCAAACTATTCAAAGAAGTTCTAAAGATATGCAATACGCTCCATAAGAAAACGACGAGTTATCATCCCCAGACTAACGGCCAAACGGAGAGAATGAACCGTACACTCGCTGATATGATGGCCATGTATATCGACGAGAGACATCAGAATTGGGACGAGATACTTCCATTCGTAACTTTCGCCTATAACTCGTCCATACAGGATACTACCGGCTATTCACCATACTTCCTAATCCACGGACGAGAGCCATTGACCTTTTTAGATTCGACTTTTGATATGCCAGAGCTCTCTAGGCACAAAGACTATGACGAATATGTATCGAACCTATTAGAAATAATAGAAGATGCAAAAGAAATATCCACCTCTAAAACAATAGCCAGACAGAATAAATCCAAACAGTTATATGATAAAACTCACAGAGAAGTTAAATATGCCATCAATGATCTGGTACTGATTTGGACACCAATAAGGAAAGTAGGAAGAGCGGACAAACTACAAAGAAGATACATCGGTCCTTACCAAATACTGCGACAAACATCACCAGTAAACTACGAAGTCATCGAAATTGCAGAGGGAAAAAGGAAAAAGAGACAAATAGTACATGTGACAAGAATGAAGCCATATAGATCACCAGACTTGAGGACAAGTCTTTTTCAAGAGGGGGAGTAATGTTAGGAGAGAAGAGCGCGGCTCGAGGCGGGTGCTCACGTGTCACTGTTCAAAACCTTTTTGTTTTGGCTACATCTTTTCCGTGGACTTAACGATAACTTTTCTAAAACTTATTTCAAATTTCATGTATAATTCTTTTTACATCATTTAGTCTTGTATAATTATTTACTATAATTTCCTATCGTTCAATTATTATACTTTCTAATTAAAGATTATTTAAACGTTAAAAAGACTTCACGAATGTTTCTTCCCAGTACATCAGGCCACCAGCGCAACAATATAATAATAAAAATATTTTGGAAACCCATTACAATTCATGTAATTAGCCATTTATACCAAGATTTTTTTCTGATATAGAATTTCCAGCGTCAGCATGGTACTAAGTGTCTAAAAGGATTCTCAAATCCCTAAATCTTATTAGCTACACTTGAGCTAAGTGAACTTAGGCTAATGAAGAGGTGTAAGAAATCTAGCAGAATAAGTTCATTTTAAAAGAAAATTATCAGTTATACCACAGGGCGCGCGATTTCATTTTTTTTTCATAACTTGCTTCTAAGAGAATTAAGAAATAAACAGGTTTTATGATGCAGAGAATTTTATATATATTAGGTGTCTGTTGTTATTTATTCCAAGTATACATAGTGAAAATCATAGAGGGTAGGGTGTTAGTAACTTGCTTTTCCTCCAAGTGCACCTCATGTATAAACCTTATATTTTGTCCATATATAGAGTTATAAACCTGTTTGTTTATTTGAGCTTACTGATGGGATTGGGGTCGTACAACTGTAACTCATTAATATTGTCAAGTATCTCTACAAATCCTAGCTAGGAAGCTCAAAGGGACGCCTATAAATCATCACAGGTATCTGCTAGGGAACTACCATTATGAATTCATTTTAAATTTTCCCTTCTATTTGAGAAAACCATCGTTTCAGTTTTAATTATGTTTATAGTCCGGTTATTGAATTGTATATAATGAATTGTATATAATCTACTAAAATGTATTTAGGTGCAAGTATCCCGAGCTGGTATATCGCATCCGATATGTCAAATAAAAAAAGGGAGATCCGCCCGCATGTGTGAGAAGTTTTGGAATGCTGTTATCTACACACATGTAAAAAAAAACAGACAACTTTGTATACAAAATCCATGTTGATAATCTTGATAAGTTGTTTTTGAAAATGATACACTCTCAAACAAATACTCTTGCGTGTGTATGTATAACTTTCTTGAATATCTCAAAGATAAATACTGTAACGTAAAAATTAGGAAAGACAAATTTCAGTACTACACGGCAATTTTTTTAAGACCAAAAACAAAATACACATTTATAAGATACACACAAAGCTTTATTAAGACAACCGGTCTTATACAGATTCACCACAGGAAGAAAGGAATTATAGATGGAGCTCCTGTATACTCGAAGCAGCGCAGCACCCAACAACAGCCTCTAGGTCCGACACTTGTCCAATGGCCATACGTTACTTCGTGCATACGTCATGGTTAGCGAAATCACTGAACAGGCTAGTGTGGAATCAGCCGCGTTCTAGTCTTCGCTTCCCTCGTTCAAATGGACCACGGCATTCGGCGATTCTATTATTTGAATGTAATTCTACTGTCCTATAAGCTTATGTCCATAGTCTTATTGAAAACCATTTCTGAGATTCCACCCTTCAGTGCTGCGTATATAAGCAGAATCGTCCAATACAGTATTAGAGCTCTGAGAAGCGGACAGGTGGATTAAATTGGCGAAACCGCTGGAGGGTTCACCACTGTTGAGCCAAGCCCAAAGTCAAAACTAGACAAATCCTGACATCTTTTCTCAATTATCCAACTAAACTACGAACATTTTTACTATACCTATTATTCGATAAAAATAATCCCTTGAATCAATATTAAAATAAGAACATTAAGCCTCCAGGGAAAATTTTTCCAAAAAATATTTTTTATTTGAAAATCCCTCAAGCTTTCGGGCAAGAAAGTCCTTATACGGAAGAAAATATCTTACATCATTAAAACACCAATAAAATAAGATTTGAAATTAAAATAAAGTACTTTTGTTGTTCACATTTGTTTCAATGCAGAATCAACACGAGCTTCCGTTTCCTATTAGTATAGAAATTGCATACAAATTGATTCAATAATTTGTATAATATCACCTTTTAGAGAACGAATTTTTAAAAGGTCAAAGAAAGTAGGTCTGAATGTAGAGACAATAAAGGAAAAAAAGCTTTATCCCCCTCTTCTTTCTCCCCTAAACGGCCTCAATTGCTACTTGTCCTAATTCCCCTCCCTTCCTGACATGTTAAGTAATATTTAGTACATCCTCATCGTGGTTCCATGGTGTAATGGTTAGCACTCTGGACTCTGAATCCAGCGATCCGAGTTCAAATCTCGGTGGAACCTTCTTTTTTTTTTCCTTTTAAACATAAAGATTTTTTATGAATCTTTTTTTTTCTTGAAAATAAGATACTTCGGCCAGGCAGCCTCAATCTTTACGATAAATCTTTTTGTATTAGAACTTAAACAGTTAGAATATAATCCTTTGTGCATCGCTACCTCATGGAATGGGGTGTAGGGGTGCAGCTTTCGTTGATCATGGCACCATGATCCAGGCACACTTTGGTGAAAGTCTGACTTTGCCTGTAGTTTGAGGCCGTTCCTAACATGGAAGCAGACGCCTTTGCTGCCGACTCTAACATGAGTACAGACGCAGCTCCTCCGTATCCCTGGAGTGCGACCCTTGCTGAGGTCCATCAACTGGGTCAGTTGAAGTGAGGATTTTTAAAGAGGTCTACTCCTCTTTTAACAATGCTGCTGTTGGTCCGCGACTACTTATTTGTCAACAAGTCTGCTTGTTTCGCAGAGGCTCTTCATATCTGAAGGTCGTTCCCCTATCCGCCACCTGGGGACGTGCCCTATAGCAGTCAGCTCTGCTCGTGTAATCTTTACACAAGGGGATCAGAAACAACACATCGCTACCTCTGATTGTTTATTTAATTCTAAATACACTATAATATTACTGATATATCAATGTATAATTCGGTTCTTTATTTTTTATACATTGGCCGATGTTCATTTTACATGGGGGACCTGGCCAATTCCATTTTGGCTGAATCAGTGAGATGCTAGTGTATTTTGGATTCAGGTGTCAAGACGGTCATAAGGCCAAAAACAAATTTAATTTTCTTTTGAAAAAGACAAATTTTCTAAAATAGAATAATCGACAATCAATTAAAAGTTAAACACTATAAAATTTAGAGGACAAAAGAATTATGTTATAAATTTTTAAAGCAACAAAATTGGCATTTATAAAACAATTATTAAAAAAAAAAGAAGGTTCCACCGAGATTTGAACTCGGATCGCTGGATTCAGAGTCCAGAGTGCTAACCATTACACCATGGAACCACAATTAAATATCTACAAAATATTATTTGAAATGTCAGTAGGGAAGGGAAAATTGGAACAAGTAGCAAATAGAGGTCGTTTAGGAAAGAAGATACGGGGTAAGAGTAGAACTTTTCCTTTCTCAATTATCATTTATTTATTCATATTTTATTACAATGATTCATTAACAAATCGATTATGCATTTATATATTGATTATATCGATACTTCTGCATCAGATTCACTTTTCCGAGAGGCCTTCAATATCATACAGCGGCCAACCGACAGGAAGGACTACTTCGAACAAGGGATGAATGACAACTCCACTCTCGTGTCAACAAACACGTTCATCTACAAGTTCTTCTTGAGCCTTGAGATCTGGGGAGAAAACTAAGAATCCCTGATCAACTATAGAAAGACTCTTCGGCATTGGAGAAGCTTCTTCGAAAGCATATCATTGTAAATAGTCGTATGAGTAGAGTTTGCCTCTTAACATATATCACACACATACCATATGTCTTATACATACAGATTCAACACAGGAAGTAAACATAGATGAAGCTCCTATACTCCAGGCAGTACTGAACCTAACAACAGCCTCCAGGTCCGACGCATGTCCAGTCGCATTTCTCTTATTCATTTATTTTTTTTTTTTTGCATGATATACGGTTTACGCGTGTGCGGATATCAATAAACCTGTTTTAATAGCTCTAAAAAAACTAGTATCGTCATGAACAGCGAATAGAGTTCTTTACTCTGCACGAGTTCAGTCAAGGCGCACCACTTGAACTCATTTCGGGATGGATCTAAAATTCAAGAACACGAACCTGAAGTGAGGCTCGGATAAGACGTCTAAAAGGTAAAGCATCAAATTTTTATATTTGATTGCCAAAAAAATCGTTTATTATATAATATTTATTTGAATCATATAATATATTAATAAAATATGCAAATATAATCCACAGAAAGAGAAATCAGAGAAAACTTTTGAATTAACGAATCGCATTCTCAGCAAGTTTCTTTAATAATATATTTATAATCCTCAAGTTATCGAGTGAAATTGCTCTTGTGATAATTTTTCTATACACTTTAAAATATAAAAATGTGAAGATATATTGGCAACAAGGAAGAAAGCGCCTCCCAGTAGAAAGGTTATCCAACCACAAAACCTGCGCGGCCTCTAAATATATTATTAAAGAAAGGTGTTAATGAAACGTGATTCATCAATTGTATATATGGCATATATGTTGCATTATATTTGTTGTACATATGCAATTTGTATATAGGAATGCTCTACATAGAAACACTAAGAAAGACTATGCCTGATGTAACTTCGATATAGCGTTCAATAAAATCTACCAGCGGAAAAGAAGGACGCGCCACCCAGTAAGGTCGAATACCAGGTCATTGATAAGTCAAGGTAACTCAGGGAGGATGTGAACAGACCATGACAATCTTTGAATGGGCAAAAAAATTCGCCCTCTCTGACATCATCATTAGCATTTAATCTGGGTTCCTTCTGAGCCCACGGGAGTATAGGGAGAAAACAAGACAATGCAGTTAGGCCACATGCTGCCCGATTGACCAGAGAGTCCCAGGACTTTCTATAGTCCACTTCACCTTTACGGGTATTGCCCCCCTTTAAACTGAGGTAACCATGTGCGTATGGACTTATTTATCTTCAGGCTAGTGCGCTCCCACTCTGGCCCAGGACTGCATGTTGCATGAGGAGCCCGCTGCGACTTGTCGGCTCCTCGCATTACAACATATATATACATGTCCAATGCATTAAACCTCCCAATAATCGACAATTTCAGTGAAAGGTGAATGACTTGCACCAACTTAATACAGCTTGTGATCGATGTTCACCTTCAATTGATACCAAAAGTATCTATGTTTGTTGGACATTCCCTCATAGAGGGTTCAATTTTATAATAAAACAATCTGAAAACCAATGATAACTATAAAGAAGCAAATAAAAAGGTCGGAAAGTCACATAGAATAAAGTTCAAAGGTCAAATGTCAAGGAGCAAACAGCAAAAGCCGAGAGCAAAACAAAGCGCAAAAACTTACCACCAAAATCGATGGGGTCATCTAATTACCAGAGGTAGAAGTGTGCTAGATACAAAGAAAATACCTCTATATAATTGAGAAGGGAAGGAAACAAAAGTGGAAAGAATCCACACATCTCGGAGGACACACAAAAAAGTTCCTTCATACAGATTTGAAAAGAAGCTAACAAGAAAATGAAGAATTTAAATTGGGAAGCGTTTGTTCTCCTGGTTTTGTGAGCTTCTGTTTACCAGAGTCATTCAGGCTGGTGCCATTGTTGGTATCTGAATGAATCCCTTCTGTAAATAAAGTTCCAGGGTGACCCGTCGTCGATTTTTACAATACTCTGTGAATAGATATTTACTATCACTCTCTGAATAGCTAGTATTGACTATTATACCATGTAGGAAGATGTCTTTTACAACTTCTGCAGACCCTATCACAATGCTTCTACATGGAAGCATCTCACTTGACTCTACATTCTTCTATCTCTTCATATTTTAAAACCATTTTTTGATTCTCTCTTAGAGCAAATCATATCGTTTCACTTTTTAATATTCTCTTCTCACTGCTATCTATTTTGATTCCACCCAATATTCCTAATATTATTCCTGTTCTCTAAGCGCTTCATTCCCAAAACAAGTCTTTTGATGATATCGTAAGATTTTCTACCGAATTTGTCTATGAATTCTATTCTCGGCCTTTCTCTTTCTGGTTTTCCATCTATAAATCCCTCCAGTAATATCGTTGAACACTCAGAATATCGGACAAAATTCCCTAGCATACTGGTTCGGTAGCATACTGTGACATTGTACTGGGATAAGGTTCATAAATTAAGAAAAAGGCATCTCCTTATCGTGCAAATGAAGGTTTCTGATGACTTGCGCCATTTATCAGAATAAATATCAACTATTCGTTGATTTTTAATTATTCCAGAATTAGTCAAATACCCATTCTTGATTAATCAAGAAAAGCTAACCACATACACGTTTCAGGCTGTTAACCTTCATCAGCGTGTGGAAGCTGTACCTAAACGACCAAAATAATTGGTCATTCAGGCATCCTGAAAAATCATGAAACAATTCAGTTGTACAATAAGTAGATACCTTTTTTTTACATAATTTATGCATCTTATCCCAGTACAATACCACATTTGTGCTATTTTTCACATTCAAATATTGGTTGATAAAAACATTTACTCAAGTAGAAACCAGCAAAAGTCGTTCATTCGTATTGTTTAACCTTGGTTGGAGGCGGTGTTCAACTTACAAATATCAACCCTTATGCCTCCGCTACTTTCTGAGGACTGTAATTGCTTTGCGTTGAGGCGATCACTCGTTGACTCCCAAAGGGAGATCTATTCTATAAAGGAATTCCACACACGGGCGTAGTTCACAAACACACTGATTTTATTTAACAAAACTATATATTTATACATACTTTGGCACGTTGTCAAATGAATTAGAATTATAAACAGAATAAAAAATGATTTTACACAAAAGAAAATTATGCAAAAAAGGTAGAATTTAACTATCAATCTGAACATGTATAGTAGTTAAAGGATGCTGATTGTGGTTAGTTATAAGAGCTGTGAAAAAATGATTAGTGATCCTATTTGTACGGTGCCTGTCAGGTAGGGCCAGCCGTGTGGCAGGTCCCTTGGGAAGGTTTATCTTTCCTATTAATTCTAATTGAAGCCGGCAGAGGGCGGGGCTAGAAGGCCTTGACTTTAACGGCTTTACCGGCACACCCGTGTTGGACTTATATACATATTGGCTGTCTACAGTATCTACACGCCATAATTCGACATGTGCAGCCTATGTCCACAGTTACTTGCCGCCTCCATATCACTTTCTAACATAATTGATTATCTACATTCATCCTAATACAGTTATTAGCCATTTCATATAGTTTTACTCGATTTTAATGGAGATTTACATACCTTTTCTTATCGTTACTGGGCAATATGTAAAATATAGTTAATATATATCTTGAATGATATTCCAAACACATATGTTTGATATATCAAATGGAAGCGCGTACATTATAGATTATTACATTTATTTCCATTGTTTTATTATTTATTCATAACACATTAAGGTATTACCAAATTCGTAACTTGTAAAATTTAAAGATATTACATATATCAAGAATGAAACCCTACTACCAAAGGTAGACCTCAAAGACGTGGTGGAGCCTGAAAAAGGGGTGATGTGATACTCGGTGGTGACGTTCTCAGTGAATCATTATTATTCACTTGACGCTATGTCAGCGTATAAATGGTAGCTATTTTCAAGAATTTATGCCACACTATAGAGCCATTTTATCTTTTATAAATAAAACACCTTCCCAGTGTCCTTAAAGCGATGAAAAATATATTGGGAGGGCATGGTTCAATCCACTGCCTTCTCTAAGGTTTATGCCCATAGATTCATTAGCTATTTTCTTTAAAAAAAATATTTTTTAGTACCGGGTATAAAACAAAAAGCACAATATCATATTAGATGCACGCATGCAATATCACAGCGGCCTGGTGGAATGAATATCACTGATAATTCATGCTCTTTCAATATATTGTCGCGGAGATAAATAAAGCAAGGACAAATTCGGGGATAATTAATTTATTATAAAGGGTATTTACCTTTTAATTCTCCAATAAAATTATATACAAGAGGTATTTAAGGGAGAAAGAGACAAATGATAAAAACAACTTATCCAAAGGTAAAGATAATAATAATGAGCGTCGTCAGCCACCGTCCCGTTTTCCTTATTTACAGATAAAATTCCGAGAACCCCTCACACCTGTGGTCCCCTCGGGGTCCAGGGATGATTGTGTTAGCATTTTTATTGTTAGCATTTTTATAAGTTGTTTTTCATAGATTAATATATTTATATTTTGACCAGATGACCGGACGACTTTACATATATATATTTGGTTTTAGAAATGATGTAAATTGGTTAGTTATGAAAGTAAATTAAAATTGTTAATTTCTTAGAGGTGTTGGTGTTTACTCTGCTCGATGGTAGAATAGGAAAGTCTCAGCTCCTAACAGATTGACAGGTGTCCCATCTGGATGGAGCTTCTTGACAATATTTTCAATGGAGTAAATACATTGAGAAGATGTTTTATATATAAAAGTAAAAATTTCGCTAAAATAGAGTCGTTTCTTGTACATAGATGTCGTTCTGATGTCTTATGTAAATATTTTGTTTATCTTTTCTTTGTGTACATTGATGTTGTAACTATAATAAAGAGAGAGTATGGTTTACTGGTTAATAACCAAAGTGTATTATTTTCAAGCTCATTAACTGTAATATATTAGCTCGTTAGGATAAATTTGTTTTTATATAATTATATTGAACAGAGTTTATGATGATATTTGTTTATATATCTATGTTATATAAAAATGTTATTTTATTTTAAAATTATACAATCTAGAACAAACTACTCTGTCAATTGATCGCTAGATGTCGCGCCTTTCCCTATATAAACCTATTGTTGTTTCCTGTTGGCCGGCTCAAATCTTTTTGTAGATATGTAAATATGTAATCTTTTGTTTTCTTCTTAACGCCTCACACACAAGTAAGGTATTTCTTCTTTTATTATTTTTATCAACTTTATGAATAAAACTATTATATTTACAAAATATCACGATCACAATACAATTGTTAAAATACTCATGTATCCTCAAAACAAGGAAATAATAATTTATCTTTTATCTCAATATTTATCATAATATCTATTTGGTATTTCGACAATTGTTTCGCCTTCTACAAGCTTTGGTCAAGCTTTTTAAGGCATCACTCATGTTTAGGTGTCTCCAAGCGCCCGTCTATTTGGAATTTGTATTGATAAAAAGGTTGTTTTTTTAGTTGTTGAAATGCGTTAACTATGTTTGTTGATCACGTTATAAATATAGAATAATCTATTAGAGTCTTCTTACCGGTATATTGCAGTAACTACTATTTGGTTGTGTAACTAATATAAGTGTATAAAAAGACAAAGGTCACCTCTCCCGTCAAAATAGACGTCAAATCTAGACGTCATCTATATATTGACCAGCAATAGATTTGACATAGCCACTAGGCCAGCTAAACACCTTTTTGGCAGATTGTCAAGATTCCATTAGATCCCTTGTGAATCTTATGGATTAATTCCGCCCTAGACTGACGAGGGCCATTAGTCTTAAACCATGGTCTCTAGGTGAATGCTTTTCAGTTTGTCAAAGCTGGTGTTGTGGCTTTGTCACCGAGTCGAAGCCGCTAGTTTGCCGGGACGGTCAATAGATGGCGTCTAGCTTTGACGTCTATATTGACAGGAGAGGCGACCTCTATCTTTTTAGATCAATTTCCTTGCGTCAAAATATTGATCTAATATAAGTGTATAAAATACATTTAAATTATTCAATTACTACGCGCTCTAATGCAATGGATCAATTAACAGTTGAAACAGAGCCAATCTCACGATGGTACAACAATATAGTGATTAATTTTACTTTCTTTCACCGATTCTCTAAAACGAATATTCAATAAGATATGAATAAAGTTTATAGTAAGTTAAATCTAAGGATTTAGAATGTGGATTAGAGAGATATCTGTGATAAAGTACTTATACATATTGCTAATTTTGCTATTTAGACCTACAAATCACAATTATCTCTCATCACTTTCTTTCATTGAAATCTCTATAACTAAGAAAATTCAACAAGATATGAATAAAGTTTATAGTCAGGTAAATCTAAGGATTTAAAACATGGAAAGATCTGATAAAGGATCTATACATATTGCTAATAAGACCTACAAATCATAATTATATTTCATCACTTTTATTCGTTGAAATCTCTAAAACGAATATTCAACAAGATATGAATAAGGTTTATAGCGAGTGAAATCTAAGGATTTAGAATATGGAGTAAAGAGATATTTGTGATAAAGTATCTATACAGATTGCTAATTAGACCTACAAATCACAATTATCCTTTATCACTTTCCTTCAACGATTCTTTAAAACGAATATTCAACAAGATATGAATAAGGTTTGTACTGAGTGAAATCTAAGGATTTAGAATATGGAGTAAAGAGATATCTGCGGTAAAGGATCTATACATATGGCTAATTAGACCTACAAATCACAATTATCTTTCATCACTTTCTTTCGTTGAAATCACTAAAACGAAGAATATTCAACAAGATATGAATAAGGTTTATAGTGAGTTACATCTAAGGATTTAAAATATGGAGATATCTGATAAAGGATCTATACATATTGCTAATTAGACCTACAAATCACAATTATCTCCAGGTAATTACACTACTAATGATTCTACGACTCCAAAATTCTCTTTAATGACTTTATCGATAAACTTGCTACAGATCAAGAGCTTCCCATCCTGACGACTGTTTTCTTCCCCTATTCACAAATTTCATCCTCACTAGAGACTTGCAACAAAAGAATGATAAAAAAATTTATCTCATACCAACACGAATTCCCATTTACATAAATAAAAAAGAGCTTTTATCCATTTTCCTCCAAAATATTCTATTTTAACTCTCTGTTAATTACATTTTCCAAGTTTATGAACATTTCACTAAATGGTATGAGGTTGATTTGTATTCTTTTATTTTTATTAAATCTCTTGTTGAGTGAAAGGTTTTGTTGTTTTTTTTTATTTAGTTAGTTAAGGGGTTTACCTTTTAAATTGTCTTGTGATAAGTATCATCCTAAATTTCACTGTCAAGTTATCTTGAAGGGTTGTCGTAGAAGCATCTTTTTTTTTAATATGGCGTTTTAAAATTATCGTTTGTTTTCCTTCTGATTGTTGAATTTTAGTCCTTTTAAGAAGATCCCCTCGCGACATTTTCAATTATATAGTAATAGATTAAGAATGTTCTTTGATATTTATTCATTTATTTTTTTTTCTATATTTTCATATTTTATATTTTAAAATATTAATATATATTTTAATATGTGAAAAATTAATATAAAATAATAAAAAACTAGCCGAGTGACCCGGGCAACGCCCCGGGTTTACCCGAAGGACCCGCAGGTGAGAAACTATAGAAGAAAAATTTTAACAAATCAGAAAATGAAATTGCAAACAACAGAACTACACTTCTTTAAGGACATGAGAGCACATGCACTGTATCACCATACGTGTACCATTTTCAAAGACCCTGCTTAGGATTAAAACTTCTCAGAAGCATAACAATAGTACCAACCTAGAGGTTAACTGGTGTGGATGCATTCCTCTGGGAGTAAGACTATTGAGAAATTCAGTAGGGAGTTATTTTGCTTCTCCGCATTCTAACACTCCAACTGTTAACACTGTGGAAACACTGACTCATGTTTGGTAAGCAATTTCAGGGAAAAAACTATAGACATTGGATTAAATAAATTATTAATTAAATTGCATTAAATAAAAAATATTAGATTTGAATAAATATTATTAGAGTGAAAAAAAAAGAAAAAATTAACAAATTAGAAAATAAAATTTCGAAAAATACAACTATATTGCAGATAAGATAAGAGGACCTTATTAAAAAATGAATAAACAAACTGTAATTCGACACTATCGATAATTCGACACTTTCGATAATTCGACACTTTCGATAATTCGACCATTTTGAAAATCAAATTTACAAGGTTGATTGTTGTTTAAATACAACTTTGATTTTGCATGCATAAACACAGGCTCTTGTAGCAAGAACCCAAATATTATTTATAGTCATAGCAAAAGCCAACTTTAGTGAAAACTGATGCCTCGGCTGGTCACTCGGCTAGTATGTATATAAAAAAGCAAAGCCCAATTCTAAACCCAAATATTTTTTATGAGAAGAACATCAACATATTGCATGATTACGGCAGTCCATAGCTTCCCTGACAAAAATTCACCAAGAAAGTAAAATATTCCAAAATTTTTCTGTGTGTAAATTGCTAAATATGTAAAAAACATGTATAAAAAAAGCAAAGCCCAATTCCAAACCCAAATATTTTTTTTATGAGAAGAACATCAACATAATGCATGATTACGGCAGTCCATAGCTTCCCTGACAAAAATTCACCAAAAAAGTTAAATATTCCAAAAATATTTCTGTGTATATATTGCTAAATGTGTAAATAACATGTATATAAAAAAGCAAAGCTTAATTTTAAATTTCATTATCCTTTTTACAGGAAAAGCATCAAAATACTGCATAAGTACGGCACTTTTGCAGCCGCATGATTACGGCAGTCCATAGCTTCCCTGACAAAAATTCACCAAGAAAGTTAAATATTCCAAAATTTTTCTGTGTGTAAATTGCTAAATATGTAAAAAACATGTATACAAAAAAGCAAAGCCCAATTCCAAACCCAAATATTTTTTTTATGAGAAGAACATCAACATAATGCATGATTACGGCAGTCCATAGCTTCCCTGACAAAAATTCACCAAAAAAGTTAAATATTCCAAAAATATTTCTGTGTATATATTGCTAAATGTGTAAATAACATGTATATAAAAAAGCAAAGCTTAATTTTAAATTTCAATATCCTTTTCACAGGAAAAGCATCAAAATACTGCATAAGTACGGCACTTTTGCAGCCGCATGATTACGGCAGTCCATAGCTTCCCTGACAAAAATTCACCAAGAAAGTTAAATATTCCAAAATTTTTCTGTGTGTAAATTGCTAAATATGTAAAAAACATGTATACAAAAAGCAAAGCCCAATTCCAAACCCAAATATTTTTTTTATGAGAAGAACATCAACATAATGCATGATTACGGCAGTCCATAGCTTCCCTGACAAAAATTCACCAAAAAAGTTAAATATTCCAAAAATATTTCTGTGTATATATTGCTAAATGTGTAAATAACATGTATATAAAAAAGCAAAGCTTAATTTTAAATTTCATTATCCTTTTCACAGGAAAAGCATCAAAATACTGCATAAGTACGGCACTTTTGCAGCCCCCCTGACAAAAATTCACTAAAAGAGGTAAGTATTCAAAAAAATATTTTGGTATATATATTGCTAAATGTGTAACAAACATGTATATAAAAAAGCAAAGCTTAATTCTAAGTTCTAATATTTTTTTTATAAGAAAAGCTACAAAAGCAAATAGGGAGAAGTGAAGCCATTTAGCCATTTTCAAAATCTGATTGTGAAAGAGTAAAAAAATGAGTAAATAAGAGCAAATATAAAGAAAAAGTATTGCTAAATGTGTAATAAACATGTATATAAAAAAGCAAAGCTTAATTCTAAGTTTTAATATAAAGAAGAAATAAGACACAAAAATGGAGCTAAATTCAAATGAAAAACTATAACAAATTAATAAAAAAAAAATAAGACCTAATCCAAATGCCACCATCATCAGACAAAAGAAAAAATGAGATTTTATTCTTTAGTTCATTTATTCTTCTGTCTGATGCTGTTGCTGAAACGTCACACACTATTAAATTATTTGGATTAGGTCTTATTAATGAGAAAAAAAAGATGCCAAAGAGAGATGAAAAGATGCCAAAAAAGATAACCAGATACAAAAATTGTGCTAAATTCAAATGAAAAACTATAACAAACACTTATAAAAGATAATTATTATAGAATAAAAGTAATAATTCAATCTACAATTCGAAAAATTTATATATTTAAATGAAAAACTATAACAAAGTACTTACATAATCAAATGAATCAGAAATATATATTATTTCAAAACACATTTTTACGCATTTCAAAACAAATGAATTGATGATGATAAATGCAAAAAATCTAAGATTGTAAAATAGATTAAATTAAAAAATAAAAATAACTGTTAACATTAGGAAAATAAAAACAGGCCTATCATACGAAGAAAAAAATAACGAAAATTTTGGTATATAGATTGTTATGTGTAGTTCAGAATCTTCGGAGGAGATAGCTCAGGACTTTACAATGGAAAACTCTGTTACGGTATTATCTATATAGATGTTAGGTGTTGGTATTAAAATCTAAAAGGTAGATGTGCTCGTGGTCAGGATACGCCTTTTTTGGATTTTAATATATATTAATATTTCAGGATTCGAGCTGATATGACCATTTAAAATTTCAAATAAATATTAAAATCTAATTTTGAGTAATTTTATTTCAACTACAACATTAGCCTGTTGAACATGCAAATTATAAAGGCAAGAATGAATATATAGAGAAATACGATAACTTCTGTAAACCTCTCATTTAACCTAAAAAACACGAGAGGTACAAACCGTCGAGTGTTAACAGCAACGACCCATGATCGAATCCCTCATTGGATACTTTTTTTCTGTAAAAAAATATTGCTTCAATGTGGTCCAGCATTCTTGCGTAGAATCCAACCCTACCAGTGAGTTCGAGTACCAAAACGGGGATTTGGTACACTTGTAAATGAAAAGGTCGAACTGATTTCTACATGGAAGTTTTGAATGGAGAAAATCGATCTATAAAAAGTAAGGCATCTTCTCCTGTCAAAATAAACATCAAAACTAGACGCTAGTGTTGTGGCTTTGTCACCAACCCGATCCCGCTAGTTTGCGGCGACGGTCAATAGACGACGTCTAGTTTTGACGTCTATTTTGATGGTAGAGGCGTTCTATGTTTTTATAGATTCTTTCTACATAGAAACGGTGAAAAGTAGACACAATAGATTTATACAAATTTTGTGAGAAGACGAGTAGGATGAGAAACAATGTGAAAATAGTTTTCCTTTTTTTGGGCTCATGTTAATACTGAATTGTATATAGTACTTGATTTATGTTCAATTAAAACCATTGCTATACTGGGAGAATCCTGTATGGGGCTTGATCCCTAATAAAGGTTTTTGTGTGTGTGTCATTCTTTCTACATGTGCAGACATGTGGAGATGTAGTTGCATTGAAGGTAGTAGCAAACTACCAATCACCATGACTATCATAGCCTGTAAAACATATACTAAGGATACTATTTTTTTAAATCGTGAGTTTTCACGCACCGCTTTTTAACAGGCTAAAGAAAAAACGCTATATAGACTCAATTAGAAAGCAATGAGTTCGAAAGTTCACGTTTTATTATTTATTATTCCTATATAAAAGAAAAGACTCCACTCAACGATTTATTCTTTTTATTAAAGAAACATCAGGGATTATTCTTTGAACAATATTGTATTAATTCCAATTATTTTATATAGTTATTATGTTTTAGTCTTCACACAAAAATATAAGGTTATCCCAAAAGTTCGTGTTTTCTTAAAACGTTGTTTTTCTTATTACTTGGCCAAAATATTATTACGGCGAATACATAATAATATATAATATAATTACTTTATACCTAATATAAAGACATTATACATAACGGCGAATAATATTGGTATTTCAATTTTTTTTCAAGTTTTTTTACGAATCTTTGGGACAACCTTGTTTACTATAAATTCAATTTTAAAAAGGTAATTTCGAAAAACATTATTCTTTGAACACCTAATCTAACAATGTTATTAATATTTTAATTTTATTTCTTAAAAATAAAAAGATTAAAACATCATAATATATTATAAAACTTACTCATTTTATCTTTTGCAATTTATTTTTCTCTAGGTATGAAAATTATAATTAAAAAAAAATCACAGAATTAATTATAAACGGCTTTAATTCAGCTTTATAAAAATAGGAATAGAAAAAAAAAATACAAGATTGTCAAATTCTTTATTATTATTTTTTAATTTGGAGTTAAAATAAAACCAAAAGATAAGTATGTACGCAAGTTTATATACGCGGGAAAACATAATTTTCTTTCTTTCTTAAACCTTTTTATTAAGTTAATCCAATAAAAATTTAACAGGGCAGTTTATTAGGTACAGTAATTAATTTTAAAAACTTCCAGGCTTTCCAATTTTAAGTCTCTAATATATATAAAAAGCAAGGATCTATAAAATTTAATGCGTTTATCGTAAATTTTATATCTTTTACCTAATAACAGGCTATTGCAAAAAGATTTTGTTTGAAAATATTCTATTTCCCTATTTAGATTATATTTTGAAAAATAATGAAAAAAATTGATATTTTAATATAGCTATATATAAAATTGTATTATGAACTATTTTTATTATGCCTATTATTTGAAAAAAAAAATATAAATATATCTCATTCTTTACATTGGATGGATAATTTACAATTTATTTATTTCCTGAAAAAGAAAAAGGCATCTCCTTATTGTACAACTGAAAGTTGCTGATGGCTTGCGCCATCTATCGGAATAAATATAAACTATTCTCGTTTTGATTCTGGAATAATTAAAAATCAACGTTGCACTATAAGGAGATGCCCTTTTTCTTTTTCATAATTTATGCACCTTATCCCAGTACATTATCACATTTGTACTATTTTTCTATAATTTGTTTTCCTTATTTTTCTACTCATTCCAATTACATGCGTGGTATAGGCCATGTTAATCATTGTGGTTAGTATGTGTAGCGACTGCCTTTTAGTCTATATATTTTTAGTCATGTAGTGGTTCCACATGCTGAATTTATTTTAAGAAGAAAAATCAGTAAATATGTATATATTGCATGAGAAAAAAAAAAGAGTTATGTAAATATAAAAGGATAGATGTGAAAGAGAGTTGAGTTTGTCAAAATAAAAGTTTATATTTTTTGGTGTCTGAGATTTGAGGCAACCAAAAAGTAGAAAACACGACAGACTCAATATATGCCTTTTAGTTTATACATGTTCAACAAAGCAGTTCGACATTTGCATTTAAAAGGTGCGAAATAATTTGAATACTTACACTTACTAATGGGGTTGAAATTGTGCAAAAACTGTGACAATTAAAGTAGAAAAAAAGTTCTCAAAGCGGGATTCGTGCCTGTGTTCTTTGGGTAGAAAATCGTTGGTGTGTATCGTCCTTCTACCAATCCCTGTTTTCACTTTGTAGTAAATATAATAATATAATTGTCTACATTTATATAAAATAATAGTTGTCCTAAGCTTATTATCACAATATTTTGCGATAATATTTGCGCTATTATCTATACTATCGTCTTAACTCTCATTAGATTTATACCTTTATAAGTACCGCGTGGTTTGAAAACTTGTGTTTTATCGATATATAAAGACTAGCCGAATGACCCGGGCAACGCCCGTGTTTTACCCGATTGAATGTTTTGATTCAAATACTATTTGTTACAATTATAAATTGGCGCCTTAATTAATTGCATATGTTAGTTAAAAACAATAGCCTATGTGCTTTATCTGTCTATGTACTGTTGGCTTCCGTAGGCGTCTCTTACTGGGAAAAAGAAAGAGAGGATTCCATTTGGTTATTATCTAATATATGCATTTATTAAGGGAGCGACCCGCTCCAACACAATAGTTACATAAATAGCGAGTGGGGGGGCAAAGGTGGCGTGACCGTAGCCAACCAATAGGAGGGCGCCATTCCAAAAAAAAAAAAAAGCAAACGGTGACAGAGAGAGAGAGATGACTGATTAGGAGATGAGGAAAGACGCTCGTAACTGTATATAGAATACTTTTCTGTGTTGTTCTTGGACCTTTTGTTACTATGTTTTATATTCACTTTAAACTCTCAAATTTTCTAAAAGGTACGTTTATATAAAAATACTACATTTTTTACACTATTTTTAAAACATAGCGAAAATATGAAACTTTAATGAAACTCGATAAGAAATAAATTGAATTAATTTTTTCTAGTAGAAGGAATGTTGTTGTTGTTGTCGTGTCCAATGAAAAGCCTAAGATGTCCCCATGCATCTCTATCACAGCTGCAGCAATATCTACTATCTTGGATGTGTATACTGTATTGTTGTTGTTGTCGTGTCCAATGAAAAACCTAAGATGTCCCCATGCATCTCTGTCACAGCAGCAGCAATGTCTACTATCTTGGATGTGTATACTGTATTGTTGTTGTTGTCGCGTCCAATGAAAAGCCTAAGATGTCCCCATGCATCTCTATCACAGCAGCAGCAATGTCTACTATCTTGGGTGTGTATACTGTATTGTTGTTGTTGTCGTGTCCAATGAAAAGCCTAAGATGTCCCCATGCATCTCTATCACAGCTGCAGCAATGTCTACTATCTTGGATGTGTATACTGTATTGTTATTGTTGTCGTGTCCAATGAAAAGCCTAAGATGTCCCCATGCATCTCTATCACAGCAGCAGCAATGTCTACTATCTTGGGTGTGTATACTGTATTGTTGTTGTTGTCGTGTCCAATGAAGAACCTCAGATGTCTCCATGCATCTCTATCACAGGAGCAGCAATGTCTACTATCTTGGGTGTGTATACTGTATTGTTGTTGTTGTCGTGTCCAATGAAGAACCTCAGATGTATCCATGCATCTCTATCACAGCAGCAGCAATGTCTACTATCTTGGGTGTGTATACTGTATTGTTGTTGTTGTCGTGTTCAATGAAGAGCCTCAGATGTCTCCATGCATCTATTTTACATATGGTGTTATCTTAAAATTGCTTGTTTTGAATATTTTTTAGATTGAGATTATTAGCTAGTATGTAAAAAAATTAACTCTGTTGAAATTTAATTTTGTATTTATATATAAATAAAATTAACTCTGTTGATTTTTTTGTATTTAATCGATAACAGCGAAGTTACGCATGTTAATGTTAGGAAATATATTTTGATGTTAAGCAAAACCTGCTCCATCTCGTTTTACATAAATGTTGAAAATTTGGTTGAAATTGATGCATTGTAACGAACGTTTTTAGTGATGTCCACTTATGAAATTTCCATTTTATTAATATAGATTTTAATTAAAAAGGCATATATTGGATCAAAATATCATTTATTTTACCAATATTTCAGTTGGCTGAACGCCAACCTTTATCAAGGTGTAATAACATATTAATGAGTGTCAACAACAATTTCCAAGTTTGTTGAGTTTGTTGTTGACACACATTAAAATGTTATAACACCTTGATTAAGGTTGGCGTTCAGCCAACTGAAATATTGGTAAAATAAATGATATTTTGAATCAATATATGCCTTTTTTTATTTAAAGATTTATTAATGGATTGCTCTATTTTCAAACCTCTATTATATATAAGAGCACATAGAGAATTCAAGTAAAATAAAATGATAAAACTGTAATGAGACATCAGCAATGACAAATCAAACCTTTCAAAATATTTTGTGATTAAAGTTTAGGAAAGAATATGTAGCTCTTATTTGAAATAGAAAGAACTGAATAACTTAATTTTTCTTATATATAAATAATTATTGTTTTGAAAATAAAGCAATCCATAAATAAATATATAATTAAAAAGGCATGGATCAAAATATAATTTATTTTACCAATATTTCAGTTGGCTGAACGCCAACTTTTTTTAAGGTATTACAACATATTACAATATTACATATATTAAAATGTTATAATACCTTGAAAAGGTTTGGCATTCAGCCAACCGATATATTGGTAAAATAAATTATATTTTGATCCAATATATGCCTTTATAATTTAATAAATTTAAAAAGGTTACCTACTCTACTATAATATGAACTATTTTAAATAGTTTTCACGCGCAATCATCCAGATCAGATATAGCGTGTCTTATTTGCAATTGATAATAAATAAAAATTTAATAATTTTTTAAATAAATCCAAACCTATTTGATAAATGTGAAAAAATAGTAGAAAAGTAAATGTTTACTGGGTTTCTTAATATTTTATAAAGTTCCATAAATCCACAAATACACACACTTCCAATTATTATACATCTAACACACCGCTATAAACAGACCAATTATCTATGCCAGTTTATTCAACCATTAACTTTGTAAACTCAAAAATTAGTAAACAACTCACTTTTGAAAATAGTTATAATATAAATGAATATTTATTTATTTTTGTAAAGGTAAACGTAATTATGTTGTGTGTAACAACACGTAAAATGGTTTCCATGGACAATTAAACATGCATATGAATATTTTATCCCACTAAATTATTCTAAAATTGTTTATATAATAATAATAGTTAACTATTATAAAGAATAATATATTAATGTATTCATATACAAACTCTCTTTTGATTTATAAAACAATTATTATATATGAAAAGAGAATATAAATATAGCTCTTAATTTTAATATGTTTTTAATATTGTGCTTTGACTATTTATATAGCGCGGGTAGAATAATTAAAATATTAATAAAATAATAAATGACATATAAAACTGAAAGTATTATATTAAAACATTAAAATAAATAATATTAATTAATTTTATCTCAATTTAAAGCACTATGTCCCCCTAGGGACACTTGCACTGTCATACATATATGCCTTTACATTTGTCTATACATATTGTTTTACCAAGTTTCAGCTTTTCAGGGTCGTCGACCTTAGTTTCTTCCTTCTTGGTGTTATACACGTTTCCCGAGCTTTTCCATATTCAAATCAAATAAATAAAAGTAAAAGTAAATGAAAATAAATTACCTTTCGAAGTTATTGTGTTTATTTATTTGTGGTCTTCCTCGTAGGTCGAGATCCGCAGTCTTCGTCTAGCTCCTCTCTCGCTCCAATAACCAACCAAGATATATGTACAATAAATATTACGAAAGGAATGAAACTATAAAAAGGAATGTTGATATTCTAAATATTCTGTTTTAAATAAATATTAAATATCATAGAATATTTTGAATAAATGTAAGGCGCATTAAAATTGATGTAACAATATACAATAATTTAAGCTGTGAATAGAATAGTCATATGATATTAACAATGAGAAAGAGAAAGAAAAAAAACCTAGAAAAAGAACTGTGTACAAAGGAAGAAATGTATGTCAAAATAAAAAAAAATTATTATATATAGGAGTATAAATAGGTTCTTGCAGTATTTTTTCGAAATTTGAAGCTTTATTGTGAAAATTGGTTAGACTTTCAATGTTCAAAGTATTGTCCGTCGCTAGCCACTACTCTTTCCCATCTTTATGAATAATGACGGATCCCATCGCGGTAAAAGGCTGGTTTTTTGGCCGCTATCCATTCATTAATCCATTTTTGACTTCATCGTAGTTGAAGAAGTGCTGGTCAGCCAGGCCATGATGCATTTTGATTGGAAGAGATAATAATCATATTTTACAGGGATGCGCAAGAGAAAAAAAACATTGAGAAAAGAGAGCTGTAAATGAATATGTAAATGAAATATCACCTGTAAATGAGTAATTAATCTTTTCTAAGCAACTGTGAACCTGGGTGAATCCTGTATAGAGCATAGGTCCCCAATAAAAGACCTGTTGTTGTATAATCATATTAGCTTTTTAAAATATTATTCAATAATTGTTTCAGAAATTACAAAAGAGTGTGTGTGTGTGTGTACATATATAAATACATTGATAAAAAGAAGATATAGGCGAACTGCCACATCGAAATATTGGTTGCTTTATTAAACATTTTTGATTCAAAATAAGCCATTATTATTTAATGTATTAAAATTTGATTGCTATATTTTCAATAATATATGAATATATTCATATTTTATCTCACAAAGCTTAGGTATTATTATATAAATTATTTATTATACTGTATATAGTTGTGTTTTTCAAGTAAAAAAATGTGCAAGAGAAAGAGAAATTTCAGGTTTTTTTCGAGTAGATATATGTTTGATATAATCAACTTAGGATAATGGTTACATATGTCACGGAGCAAGCTGCATAAACGTTTAGTTTATTTTTGCTCCACTAGGTGGTTCTCTGCCATCTAAAAAGCACATGTGCTCGTGGTCAGGAGATTCCTTCTTTATTTTTAATATCAACACCTGACCCACTTATCTTTTTTTTTTCTATTGTTTTTTCAAATGTATTTATATATCTATTCAAAAATGGCGTTTAAATTCCTCTGTATTTATATATTCTCGTCTATACAGGACGTTACAATATCGTAACTGTCTATGTACTGTTTAGGGGCATAGCTTGAAACTGTGGTGTGTTGTTGTCTTTAAAAAATCTCCTTATATATATTTAATTATATAAATATTAAAAAATATAAGAAGCTTACTTAAAATTCTTGAGAAAGATGAAATGAACTTCATCAAGAGTTTTCTCAATAATGGTAATCTTTTGTAAAAGTAAGCATGTTGGCTTAATTTCTGGTTGTTATTTGGTCGTCTGTATTAAAACCTTGTGAAAAGTAGCAATGCCATGATTAATTTTGCAGAATAGGTTTCTGTACATTCTCATTTTGCAATCATTTATAATCATAGATATTCCTATAGAATTTGATTATTTTTATCACAGAAAAATCGTTTTTTAGTAAGAGTCTAAGTGTTCGCAACGATTTCTTCAGGATATCAAAATTGATATTTTTCAATTAATCAATTTTAAAATGATGCGAAGATATTTTCTTTCGCTCAAGAACGTTAATTGAGGGCTATGATCTGCCTTTGGAATAATGCATTGTACACTTTATTGGTTGGTTTGATGTTAATTTGCTTATAGATACTGAAGAGAATTGCAGTCGCTATGATCGAGGCCTTTTAAAGATAAGTTTTCTCTATTCTTCTTTTCAACAATTCAAAATATTTATTTACGCAATTATTAATTGTTTTCTCTTTTTTTTTATTCTTCTTGGAATTTGGATTATAAGTTTGAAAGTGAAAGATTCATCTCTTACAGTGATAATCCATATTATTGAGGATCTATCTTTATCCTCAACTCTGGAATAGAGCTTGAATCATTTGTAATCTTGAAACAGTTTCAGTTTCGAATCAGACCATACTATTGGAGTTCCCTTCGGCAAATACTCATGACATAATTTCACCATGTTATGGTCTTAATCAATTATTGGTTTTTATTTCTATCAAAGTGATTTAATGATTATCCATTAATACTTTAGATTGAATTATTTCTAGTCTCTTGTATTTCATAATAGAATAATACTTTTGTAATTTTGTTTTCTTGTTTCACTTTAAAGATTTTAGATTGAAGAGGTTTGCTTGCTACTCACATCGCTGAAAAGGGATTCAAATATTTATATAATTACAGATAAATCTTTGAGCAACAAGGCTTAGTCGATCTTTCACCACTATTAGAAAAAAGTGCAATTCATTTTCCCCCCAAGTTTTGAATTCTTGATTGGAAATATGATTTTTAATATCTAGTTTTAAATGAAAAAATATCGTAATTGCTTTAGATATTTTATAAAGAGGCGAGAGACAAATCAGAAAATATTTCGTTGATAATTCTTCTTTTCTCAATTTCTCGTATTAGTAAAATTCCTTTGTTGATAATCAGATGGATTATTTTTGTTTCAAAAAGTATTGCTATGTCTTGTAAGCATATTTGGTTCAGGGATGAATCATCGGTCACATCCATTACTTATTATGATCAATCAATCTATTATTTTCAACCAGCCATAGATTGAAGCTGGCAGTATTCCTGTTCTCTCAGAGCTTCCTTTCTATGACTAGTGTTTTGATGGTATCATAGGGAATTCTTCCTGATTGTCCATGCATTCTATTCGCAGCCTTCTTCTTCTTGGTCTTTCTGCTCTACCATTATATTGTCATTTTGGGAAGAGTAATGTGGTAGTTTGCTCTTGCCTTTCACATGGCAGAAGTGTAGCCATTTAATCAATATCTTAAAGGTAAAATAAGATTTCAAAATTATTTTTGAGTTTTCGAATAAATTGGAATTTCATTTATCAATATTTGAGGTTATCCATTGTTATGAAAGTTTGACGAGATATTAAACAAGAATCATGGATGCTTTAATCTGAATCGTTGGCCTTTTGGAAATTATACTGATTAAGAATTGGTATTTTCTGATATTTTGCTGATAGAATAATGTATAATGAAGAATTATTTTGAATAAAGTTTTTTTCTATCAAATTATAACTAATACCCACTATAGACAAAACAACGTATTCAGAATATTGGCATGCCAACTGCTCTTATGATGAACAACTAGTAAAGAAACGCTCTGTATATATAGACAATATAATACCACTCATAATAGCAATGCGTTTCGTTAAATAAAAACGAGCAAGTATTTTTCCAGTACAAATGCTCCTTAACTGGTTTCATAACGCTGTAAAGAGACCTTTTCAGCGTCATAAAATTGGAGTGTTTGTGCTTGAATAATTACTTATTTTAATTAAATAAATTCATAGCTAGTATAAGTAGTATTATTGTCTAATTTCTTCTAGCAAAATGCACTAATATATAAAGACTTTACGATTTTTTTAAAAAATATTTTCAATAGGTGGTAACACCTGTCTTTATTAACTTATTTATACTGATATAGCAAGGCAGCATAGTAAATAAAATAATCTTAATACGTTTCTTTCATTAGGTATAACGGGCAAGTTTACGTGTTTTTAGCTCTGAATCAATAAAAGGTTCATTAAAACACACACTATATATATTGTAACAAAGTATTTATTATTTTATTAACACAGAATTATTTTATATTTATATTTTGCTACTCTGTAAACTTCCCTCATTTAATGTATAATGCATTAAAGTGTTATAATACCTTGATAAAGGTTGGCGTTCAGCCAACTGAAATATTAGTAAAATAAATGATATTTTGATCTAATATATGCCTTTTTAATTAAATATTTATTAATGGATTGCTCTATTTTCAAAATAAATTTGTGTGTGTAAATTAATCTTAAGTTCTTATGTTTATATATACACTCATTAACAAAACGTAACATCACCTAATATAACACTTTTATCTATTTCAACGAAGCATTAAAAACGATATAATTGATATTTTATTCTCAAGTAAATATATAATCCCTGTTTCATATAACGATGATTATCTCCATATATACTGATAGACAAAACTTAAGTAAGTGCTATATTTTGATGTCTTGTCGGTCGACTTTTGCCCTACAGTCACACGCCCCACGGTCACCTGCCCCATGGTCCGCCAAGCAGTGATCTCTCCTAACGACCTCTGCTACCGCCTTCCACCTAACAGGCTCAGCCTTGAACTGAATCCCACCTTCTGACTTGGCAGGTACTGGACTTGCTTGAAGTCCTACTCCACTGGTATCCTAGTACTCAACACAGTTTTTTATCCCCAGTCACGCTCCTTATCCAGTTCTTCCCGGGCTTAGCTCATCCCCTTGTTGGTGCTTCTTAGAGCTTCTTGTGTCTATCATCCTTCATTTACATGCAGCGGACTTGTTGCCTATTTGGATTTGTTGTAAGAATGTCTTTGTGTTTCTCATAAAAATCTCGCCGACGAGCTTACAGCGGAGGGTGTATTATATATAATCCAAAAAGAAGAGAATTCTTTTTAGCAGTAAAAACAGACGAAGAATCGTCTATTCGCTTGAAAAATCGCTCCTTTTATAGCATTTAATCAAGTTATGTATTACTAGTAATGTAATATTATCGTGAAGATTGATGCTGCCTGGCCGGCATTTATATTTCTTGTTTCATGTTTCTTCCTTTGGAATGAATCATTTCTTTAATTGACCATGCTGTAGTGAGCGTGACATTTCTTCAACCATGTAGTAGATGGAATCCTTCAGTTATCTCAGTAGGGAAGAATGAAACCTGAAATGCCCTCATATCCAAAAATATCTTGAAAATAAAGATGTTGTACAAAATTTGAAATATCGCGTCAGAACGCCTTTAGAACCTTAGAATAATTTTTAACGCCTTTCCAAATGTTTTAATTTTTGTTTGCTCCTGACGAGGACAAAATAATTTTGTCGAAATGTTGAGATAATATAAAGATTTACTAGCCGAAGTATCTTTATTTTCAAGATTTTTAATTGTAATATACCTTATAATAATATTATAATTTACTCTATTTAATTAATTTATTTTTAATTGTTTGGATTTGGCAGCACTGTAATGATTGTTGTTGTTATGAATATATTAAAAAATGTATGTTTGACATTAGAAATATATATAAATAAAATTTGTTTCTTAATTTGGTAAAGCATATTTATTTATTTAATCGAAGAGAGAGAGAGAGAGGAATATCACATTAATATTATTTAAATATTGTCTATATAACGCTATTCTGTGATTATTTCAACAATTAAAAGATACATAAATCCATTAAAAAACAAGATTAAACCATTCAACGAGCCCAGAACTATTATCTTTGTAGAAAACCGGGATACAAATCTACTGAGTAAACTGCGTGTTCAAATTTAATTAAAGTAGATTAAAAACAAAACAAACTTGGAGAAATGAAACGTTATATTTGATTCTTTTCTTCTACTTCAAAAAACTTTATATAATTAAAGTTTATCTTTTCTCACAACTATAATTATATAATTATACAGGATTATCATGTTATATGCATATATATAACCTATTACAGAGAGATTATAACACAATTTTCTGCCTCGAATTATATTTAAATTTGTTTTTGGAATATACAGTTGTATAATTATATTCAAATAAATTATTTTTATCCATATTAATCAATTATACATAAATGTTTCTCTATAACTATTTAATATTTAGATGATATCACACAAGTATATATTTACATTTTTTAAATCTTAAAATATATATTTAATACTGAATATATTCTGATAGGTTTTTTCAAATGGAATATTCATACATTTTAAACTTCAAGATTTATCATTGTGTGTATGTGAAAGATATATAAAGGGTTTTATTGTAATGATGCATTTTTTTATGTGTAGATGTTCTTTTTTTCTGAAAAATTCCCTTTCCAACCATATAGATACTAAATATGAAGAGAGAGACTATATAAACTATATATTATCCTTTATTATTTACCATATACATTAAATTCGCTTAAGAAATATTGTTTTAACACACATAGGTTTATTATTACTTTCATTAATAATAATCTTGAAGAAGGAACAAAAGTTAACGGCGACGTGTTTCTTTTATTAAAACTGTAAATTCGGCAAGTTTTCGGACTTTGACGTCCTTCAACAGGCAACTTTCCAAGAAACTAGAAGATAATATTTATATACAGGTAAATATTTACATAATTAGAACTTTTCTTAATGAAATAAATGATTATTATACAAAAGTATTTTCTTTTTATCTATATAAACAAATTTGTTCTGAGAAAAGGATAGCTGCCATAGGATGCAGAGAAAGACCATCTGAAGCCCCTCAGACAAAGGCAATTTGACAATTAAAATAATTTTATTGACATCTTG
>CP092868.1:41822381-41955704 GCA_030710605.1 Cordylochernes scorpioides | reverse complement strand
AGTCGTTAATAAGACATGGTCATTAAAGTGGCATGGACATTAATTAAACAAAGTCGTTAGTAAGAAATGGTCCTTAAAGAGGCGTGGACGTTAAAGAAGAAATTTTTTAATAAGACACGGTCATTAGAGAGGCGTGGGCGTTAATGAAGCAGTCGTTAATAAGACATGGTCATCAAAGTGGCATGGACATTAATTAAACAAAGTCGTTAATAAGACATAGTCTTTAAAGAGGCGTGGACCTTAAAAAAGAAAAATGTTTAGAGGGTCATTAGAGGGGCGTGGGCGTTAATGAAGCAGTCGTTAATAAGACATGGTCGTTAAAGAGTAATGGACATTAATTAAACAAAGTCGTTAATAAGACATGGTCCTTAAAGAGGCGTTGACGTTAAGGAGACAACGTCATTAATAAGAAACGGTCGTTAAAGAGATGTGAACGTTAAATAAGACATGTTCGTTAAAGTTGCGTGAACATTATAATTTGACAGAGTAGTTTTAGAGGCGTGGTCGTTAATGAGGCAATAACTAGTGACATAATTATACAGTGAAGCCTCCTATAAACGACCCATCTGATGAGCGACCACCTCCTAGAACGACCACTTTAGTAAAACTCAGAATAACCTTGTTTAACCTAACCACCTACCCAACAAGAGAGACCAAGAGTGTCTAGGTTTCCAAGAACATCTTAAGAAAGGTTCAGACATCAGATAAAAACCGGTATCTATCCTGGTATATTGCTTTAGGAACTATTCTAATTAATAGCAAAATATAAAACGACGATTAAAAAGGAGAGTCTTATAAGAACTTTATTCGCAAGCTTTCCGACGTATGCGTTCTCTTTATTTAAAAAGAACATGTGTTCGTGGTCAGCATATGTCTACTTTGGTTTTAATATATCAATAGATTTAAATCTCCTGGATATTATTCAAATAAATGCCACAGATTTCTGGATATGGATTTCTTTATCTTTATTAAACGTATACTCGAGCTTTCAGAAATCTCTGCCCTTCTGCAGGAGTACATAGAAACATATAAACGCGTTTAAATTTTTTATATACTCCGGTAGAAGGACAGAAATGCCCGAAAGTTCGTTAATACGTCTAATAAAAATAAAGAAACTCAAATTAAACGATAAAACATGGTGAAGGAAGACGAGTTTCTTTTATTGATGCATAGGTGAAAGCTTTCGGGTAAAACCCCTTCAACAGGCGAGAAATGAAGCGCGACTTATAAGGACTATAGTACAAATGGTAGGAAGAAATAAATACGAGTATATATAAAAAAGAAAGTTTTTAAACCATTTATATATGTTAATATTAATAGAATACCGATTTTTGAGAAAAGTAAATATTAAAAGATTTAATATTTACTTTTCTCAAAAATCGGTCTTCTATTAATATTAACATATATAAATAGTTTAAAAACTTTCTTTTTTATATATATTTATTCCTTCCTACCATTTGTACTATAGTCCTTATAAGTCGCGCTTCATCATTGCTCGCCTGTTGAAGGGTTTTTACCTGAAAGCTTGCGCCTATGCATCAATAAAAGAAACTCGTCTTCCTTCACCATGTTTTTTTTTTCGTTTAATTTCAAATCAGCAATAATTCTTTATCTATAAAGAGAAACTCATCTCCAGAAACCTGGGGCATTTATTTGATTGAATAAAATTATTGTAGAATATTATTAATAATTTTTAAAATCGCGTGTGAGAACGCCCTTGCAACCTAAGAACAATTTTTAACACCTTGTCAAATGCTTTTTTATATATATTTCTCCTGACGAAGACAAAAGAATTTTGTTGAAACGTTCAGAAAAAAAAACTCTAACTGTCCGTGGTGTCTATTTTTCACAGAGAGGGAAAATAGTATTTACAAAAACACAATATGCGATAATCTTTAAACGCAAAGAAGGTTCGAAAGAATGATTACCCAAAAAACAGCAATACAAATTGCTTCTTAAACTCCGAGAAAAAGTTAACCCCAATTAACGTTCTAATTAAAAAAAGAAGTACTAGTTAGAAGGAAGATAAGAAAAGCAATTAGGAAAAGTTTTGTGATTGGAAGTTGAGAGATTTGAGTCTTCTGATTAGAAGGAATCTAGTGAAGGAAGGGTAGAGTGATGTAAACAATCTAGTGAGATGGCCTAATATGGGAGAAAGGATTTGGAAGTGTCCCCGTTGACCATTCCAATAATGTGACTGTCTTTAGCTCGGACCATAAGAAACGTCGTTAATGTAATCTTCTGCCTTGCTTAGGTCATCATCTGCTGGGGTAATGTCAGTTGAGTGACGTGAGTGCATTAGACATAGGAGGATTCCTGAAGAACAACTTTTTCGGAAGTTTTTTCAGCACGCAGAGCATCGTGATGGTATTGATTATTTTGTCTGATATTGTGTGCCATTGGATATATTAGGTATAGCTAGGTATAATATATAACAGTATGAGTCTCGTGTGGGTAGGTTCATTTTAAACCTAGAGATGATAGGTGTAAAATAGTTATTTTATCGTTTTGATTTGAATATAGGAATATATATGGTGTTATTTAAGGTAATCGTATTGTGCGAATTGATTTTAATTTAAAATAAAAAATGGGCGTTTCTTTGTTGCGGGGATAAAATGATTTTATAACAGAGAGAGTAAGTGAGCGTGTAATTGTAATACGGGGATAAGATGATATTATAGTCAGGAAACGTTTCATTGTTGGGAGAATATTATATGATTTTATAGCCATAGAGAGAAAGTGAGCGTTTCATTGTAGTGTAGTTAGATATGATGATTTTTACATCTAGCGATGGTAAGTTAGCCTTTCATTGATGTAGAAAGATATGATGATTTTTATATCTAGTGATAGTAAGTGAGCGTTTCATTGTTGTGTAGTTAGATATGATGATTTTTACATCTAGCGATGGTAAGTTAGCCTTTCATTGACGTAGAAAGATATGATGATTTTTATATCTAGTGATAGTAAGTGAGCGTTTCATTGTTGTGTAGTTAGATATGATGATTTTTACATCTAGCGATGGTAAGTTAGCCTTTCATTGTTGTAGAAAGATATGATTTTTATATCTAGTGATAGTAAGTGAGCGTTTTATTGTTGTGTAGGGAGATATGATGATTTTTACATCATCGATAGTAAGTGAGCGTGTCATTGTTGTATGAATATGATGATTTTTATATCCAGTTATGTAATTGAGCGTTTAATTGTTGCAGGGAGATATGATGATTTTTATATTTAGTGATATTACGTAAGCGTTTCATTGTTGTAGGGATATGAAGATTTTTATATTTAGTGATAGTAGTTGAGCGTTTCACATTGTTGTAGGGAGATACGATGATTTTTATAACAAGTGAGATTAAGCGAGCGTTTCATTGTTGTAGAGATATGATAATTTTTATATCTAGTGATAGTAAGTGAGCTTTTTATTGTTGTAGAAAGATATGATGATTTTTATATCTAGCGATTGTAAGTGAGCTTTTCATTGTTGTAGGGAGATATGATGATTTTTATATACATCAATAGTAAGCGAGCGTTCCATTGTTGTAGGAAGATATGATGATTTTAATATCCATCAACAGTAAGTGAGCGTTTCATTGTTGTAGGGAGATATGATGAATTTTATATCCATCAATAGTAAGTGAGCGTTTTATTGTTGTAGGGAGATATGATGAATTTTATATCCATCAATAGTAAGTGAGCGTTTCATTGTTGTAGGGAGATATGATGATTTTTATATACATCAATAGTAAGCGAGCGTTCCATTGTTGTAGGAAGATATGATGATTTTAATATCCATCAACAGTAAGTGAGCGTTTCATTGTTGTAGGGAGATATGATGAATTTTATATCCATCAATAGTAAGTGAGCGTTTCATTGATGTAGGGAGATATGATGAATTTTATATCCATCAATAGTAAGTGAGCGTTTTATTGTTGTAGGGAGATATGATGAATTTTATATCCATCAATAGTAAGTGAGCGTTTTATTGTTGTAGGGAGATATGATGAATTTTATATCCATCAATAGTAAGTGAGCGTTTCATTGATGTAGGGAGATATGATGAATTTTATATCCATCAACAGTAAGTGAGCGTTCCATTGTTGTAGGGATATGATGATTTTTATATCCATCAATAGTAAGTGAACGTTTTATTGTTGTAGGGATATGATGATTTTTAGATCTAGCGATGGCAAGTGAGTGTTTTATTGTATTTTATGAATATGATGATTTTTATATATAGCGATGACAAGTGAGCGTTCCATTGTTGTAGGGATATTATGATTTTATATCCATCAATAGTAAGTGAGGGTTCCATTGTTGTAGGGATATGATGATTTTATATCCATCAATAGTAAGTTAGCGTTCCATTGTTGTAGGGATATGATGTTTGTGAAATTGGTATTTCCTGCGAATAAATCATAGGCTTTTTTTACATTTTGAGGAAAGGTCGTTTTCTGATATTTTCTGTTTTTAAGTCATTTGAATAGTTTACTAAAATAAAAAAGCTATAATATATTTTAGGATCAACAAGTATTTACAAAAATATTTTTCAAACGATGATAATATATTCATCTCTTTGTGTATAAAATTGGTTTTCCTTATATATTCATTTTGAACATATGCATATTCAAAAAATAATTAAATAAAAACAATATACATTTCCAAATCAAAATTTAATTATCATGAAAATACTTATTTTTGGACAATATTCAATTATCAGATTCCCCAACTATATTATAATTGCGAGAATTCATTACCACAAGTCACCAATAATTATTTTAACACGAAATAAATATGTTGTTCAAAGTACGATTCAAATACAAGGTATGTCCCATAAGTTCCCGGACTGGGTCCATAAAAAAAAAAGGTAAGATTTTTTAAATTTTTTTTAATTAAAACTTTTCAAAGTAATCCCCCCTTGCTTCAACGCACCAGCGCCATCGTTTCTCCCAATTGTCGAAACAGTTTTTATAGGCCTCTTTTGGAATGCTCTTCAATGCCAGCAGCGATTTTTCTATTATGTCTTCCCTGGTGTCAAAATGTCTTCCTTTTAGAACTGCTTTGAGTTTGGGGAACAGGAAAAAGTCATTTGGTGCGATGTCTGGGGAATAGGGTGGTTGAGGTAGGATTTCTGTCCCGTTTTTCGCCCAAAAACTCGTCACCAAGTGCGCTGTGTGAGGGCGGGCATTGTCCATGGTGTAGGATCCAGTCACCATTAGTCCATTTTTCTGGCCTTTTTTTTCGAATCGCTTCCCTTAGACAGCGAAGAATGCTCAAATACATTTCCTTAATAACTGTTTGGCCTGCAGGAAGATACTCGTGATGAACAATGCCCTTGTTATCCAAAAAAGCGACCAGCAACACCTTGTTTCTGGATTTCAATATCCTGGATTATTTGGGTCTAGGCTCACCCTGACCTCTCCACTCGGCAGATTGACGCTTGGTTTCAGGGTCATAGGCATAGACCCATGTCTCGTCGCCTGTGATTATCTTGTCTTTCCATTCTGGATCCGTTCTTGTCATTTCCAGCATGTCCTCACAGGTTGCAAGCCGACACAGTTTTTGCTCATTAGTGAGGAATCTTGGGATGAATTTTGCAGGAGTCTTTTTAAGCCTCAAATCTTCGGTTACGATCCTTCCAATCGTTGTTTTAGAGATGCCTGTGTCTTGCTCTAGCTCCAGCAAAGTGGTTCGAGGATTTTCTTTTATCAAATCGGTGATTTTTTGCACATTTTCATCAGTCCTTTGAAATGTTGGGCGTCCTTGACGAGGATCATCTTCAATGGAAATTCTGCCAGCTTTAAATCTAGAATGCCATTCAAAAACAGTTGTTCTCTTTGGGGCGTTATTGGGGAATGCTTTATTTAGCATTTCAAAAGTGTCGGTTGCTGATATTTGAAGTTTCACACAAAATTCTATGCAAATCCTCTGCTTCAATTTTTGTTCCATCGTAAAATCGCCGCAGCGCAAGGTGTAACCTTTAAATAAATTAGAATAACTTTGGCGCGCGCGCACGTACCGCCTCGACATTGGTACCACCGTGTTGCCAGATATTTTTCTATAATAAACTGTCAAATTTATTTACATTTTTCATTTATTTATTTTTTTATGGACCCAGTCCGGGAACTTATGGGACATACCTTGTAGTTTCTACTGAAGGAAAGTTTGTGACTTGAAATGTATGTTTTGGTTAATATCATGGCATAACTTATATATAATCTTATATGCTCTATCTAAAATATCATAAAAAACGAACAAATACTCTATTTATATTAACCAAAGAAAAATACTATAGTAAAATCATAAAATATAATAAAAAAGATTTTGGAAACCCATTACAATTCATGTAATTAGCCATTTATATACCAAGATTTTTTTTTCTGATATAGGATTTACATCGTCAGCATGGTACTAAGTGTCTAAAAGGATTCTCAAATCCCTAAATCTTATTAGCTACACTCGAGCTAAGTGAACTTAGGCTAATGAAGAGGTGTAAGAAATCTAGCAGAATAAGCTCATTTCAAAAGAAAATTATCAGTTATACCACAGGACGCGCGGGTGATTTCTTTTTTCATAACTTGCTTCTAAGAGAATTACGAATTTTCTGATGCAGAGAATTTTATATTAGATGTCTGTGTTGTTATTTATTACAAGTATACATAGTAAAGCTATGGCAATCATTTAGGGTAGGGTGTTAGGGATTGCCTTTTTTACAAGTGCACCTCATGTATGAGTCTTATATTTTGTCAATATATAGTGTTATAGACCTGTTTGTTTAATTGAGCTTACTGATGGGATTGGGATTGTACAACTGTAACTCATTAATATTGTCAAGTATCTCTACAACTCCTAGATAGCAATCTCAAAGGGACGCCTATAAATCATCACAGGTATCTGTTAGGGAACTACCATTGTGAATTCATTTTATATATTCTCTTCTGTTTGAGAAAACCATTGTTTCAGTTTTAATTGTGTTTTTAGTCCGGTTATTGAATTGTATATAATGAATTGTATATAATCTACTAAAATGTATTTAGGTGCAAGTATCCCGAGCTGGTATATCGCATCCGATATGTCAAATAAAAAAAGGGAGATCCGCCCGCATGTGTGAGAAGTTTTGGAATGCTGTTATCTACACACATGTAAAAAAAAAAACAGACAACTTTGTATACAAAATCCATGTTGATAATCTTGATAAGTTGTTTTTGAAAATGATACACTCTCAAACAAATACTCTTGCGTGTGTATGTATAACTTTCTTGAATATCTCAAAGATAAATACTGTAACGTAAAAATTAGGAAAGACCAATTTCAGTACTACACGGCAATTTTTTTAAGACCAAAAACAAAATACACATTTATAAGATACACACAAAGCTTTATTAAGACAACCGGTCTTATACAGATTCACCACAGGAAGAAAGGAATTATAGATGGAGCTCCTGTATACTCGAAGCAGCGCAGCACCCAACAACAGCCTCTAGGTCCGACACTTGTCCAATGGCCATACGTTACTTCGTGCATACGTCATGGTTAGCGAAATCACTGAACAGGCTAGTGTGGAATCAGCCGCGTTCTAGTCTTCGCTTCCCTCGTCCAAATGGACCACGGCATTCGGCGATTCTATTATTTGAATGTAATTCTACTGTCCTATAAGCTTATGTCCATAGTCTTATTGAAAACCATTTCTGAGATTCCACCCTTCAGTGCTGCGTATATAAGCAGAATCGTCCAATACAGTATTAGAGCTCTGAGAAGCGGACAGGTGGATTAAATTGGCGAAACCGCTGGGAGGGTTCACCACTGTTGAGCCAAGCCCAAAGTCAAAACTAGACAAATCCTGACATCTTTTCTCAATTATCCAACTAAACTACGAACATTTTTACTATACCTATTATTCGATGAAAATAATCCCTTGAATCAATATTAAAATAAGAACATTAAGCCTCCAGGGAAAATTTTTCCAAAAAATATTTTTTATTTGAAAATCCCTCAAGCTTTCGGGCAAGAAAGTCCTTATACGGAAGAAAATATCTTACATCATTAAAACACCAATAAAATAAGATTTGAAATTAAAATAAAGTACTTTTGTTGTTCACATTTGTTTCAATGCAGAATCAACACGAGCTTCCGTTTCCTATTAGTATAGAAATTGCATACAAATTGATTCAATAATTTGTATAATATCACCTTTTAGAAAACGAATTTTTAAAAGGTCAAAGAAAGTAGGTCTGAATGTAGAGACAATAAAGGAAAAAAAGCTTTATCCCCCTCTTCTTTCTCCCTAAACGGCCTCAATTGCTACTTGTCCTAATTCCCCTCCCTTCCTGACATGTTAAGTAATATTTAGTACATCCTCATCGTGGTTCCATGGTGTAATGGTTAGCACTCTGGACTCTGAATCCAGCGATCCGAGTTCAAATCTCGGTGGAACCTTCTTTTTTTTTCCTTTTAAACATAAAGATTTTTTATGAATCTTTTTTTTTCTTGAAAATAAGATACTTCGGCCAGTAAATCTTTTTATTACATCGGCGTTTCGACAAAATTATTTTTTCTTCGTCGAGGAAATAAAAAAGATTTACTTACCGAAGTATCTTTATTTTCAAGAAATATGAATGCTGGCCAGGCAGCCTCAATCTTTACGATAAATCTTTTTGTATTAGAACTTAAACAGTTAGAATATAATCCTTTTTCGGTAATTTTGATAGAGATTGTTTTTAATAGACTTCTCTTTTTCAAACATATCGCTAGTGCATCGCTACCTCATGGAATGGGGTGTAGGGGTGCAGCTTTCGTTGATCATGGCACCATGATCCAGGTACACTATGGTGAAAGTCTGACTTTGCCTGTAGTTTGAGGCCGTTCCTAACATGGAAGCAGACGCCTTTGCTGCCGACTCTAACATGAGTACAGACGCAGCTCCTCCGTATCCCTGGAGTGGGGACCCTTGCTGAGGTCTATCAACTGGGTCAGTTGAAGTCAGGATTTTTAAACTGCTGTTGGTCCGCGACTGCTTATTTGTCAGAGTTATTCTGCTTGTTTCGCAGCTGGCCTTCATATCTGAAGGTTGTTCCCCTATCCGCCACCTAGGGACGGGCCCTGTAGCAGTCAGCTCTGCTCGTGTAATCTTTACACAAGGGGATAAGAAACAACACATCGCCACCGCTGATTGTTTGTTCAATTCTAAATACACTATAATTATACTGATATATCAATGTATAATTCGGTTCTTTCTTTTTCATACATTGGCCGATGGTCATTTTACATGGAGGACCTGGCCAATTTCATTTTGGTTGAATCAGTTTGGTTCTAGTGTTTTTGGATTCAGACAAATAATCAATAGTGTCAAGAAGGTCATAAGGCCAAAAATAAATTTAATTCTTTTTTGAAAAACAAATTTTCTAATAAAGAAGAATCGACAATCAATTAAAAGTTAAAGACTATAAAATTTAGATAACAAAAGAACTATGGTATAAATTTTTAAAGCAACAAACTGGCATTTATAAAACAATTATTTAAAAAAAAAAAGAAGGTTCCACCGAGATTTGAACTCGGATCGCTGGATTCAAAGTCCAGAGTGCTAACCATTACACCATGGAATCTCGACAAATATTTACAAAATATTACCTAAGATGTAAGAAGAGAAGATATAAATTAAAACAACTAGCAAATAGAGGTCGTTTAGGAAAAAATATACGGGGTAAGATTAGCACTTTTCCTTTCGAAATTGTCATTTAGACATTCATTTTTTTTTTAAACATGGAAACTTTCTCCTTGGATTATAAATACTATAGAATAAAGCGTTAGGAGAAAATAATTTTTAATAATCGACTACACGTGCTTTCGGGCAGTCACGCCCTTCAACTGGTCTTTTTTTTTTTATATATGAAATGGTGTGACCATTGACCAGTTGAAGGGCGTGACTGCCCGAAAGCTCGTGTAGTCGATTATTAAAAAATATTTTCTCCTAACGCTTTATTCTATAGTATTTACATTCATATTTTATTACAATGATTCATTAACAAATCGATTATGCATTTACATATTGAATTATATCGATACTGCTGCATCAGATATCTTTTCCGAGAGGCCTTCAATATCATATAGCGGCCACCCGACAGGAAAGATTACTTCGGACAATGGATGAATGACAACTCCACTCTCGTGTCAACAAACACGTTCATCTACAAGTTCTTCTTGAGCCTTGAGATCTGGGGAGAAAACTAAGAATCCCTGATCAACTGTAGAAAGACTCTTCGGCATTGGAGAAGCTTCTTCGAAAGCATATCATTGTAAATAGTCGTATGAGTAGAGTTTGCCTCTTAACGTATATCACACACATACCATAGGTCTTATACATACAGATTCAACACAGGAAGTAAAAATAGATAAAGCTCCTATACTCAAGGCAATACTGAACCTAACAACAGCCTCCAGGTCCGACGCATGTCCAGTCGCATTTCTCTTATTATTATTATTTTTTACATGATATACCGTTTACGCGTGTGCGGATATCAATAAAATTGTTTTAATAGCTCTAAAAAAACTATAATCGTCTTGAACCGCGAATAGAGTTCTTTACTCTGCACGAGTTCAGTCAAGGCGCACCACTTGAACTCATTTCGGGATGGATCTAAAATTCAAGAACACGAACCTGATGTGGGGCTTCGACAAGACGTCTCAAGAATTAAGCTCAAATTTAAATATAGACGATTGCCAAAAAAAGTCGTTTATTATATAATATTTATTTTAATCATATAATATATCAATAAAATATGCGAATATAATCCAAAGAAAGAGAAATCATAGAAAACTTTTGAATTAACGAATCGCACTCTCCGCAAGTTTCTTTAATAATATATTTAGAATCCTCAAGTTATCGAGTTAAATTGCTCTTGTAAGAATTTTACTATACACTTTGAAATAATATTAAAGTGAAGTATTTCTTTCAATTTTGATTTTCGCAAGATTTCGAGCAAAATTTCTGCTCTTCAACGGGCATATACTTCTATATACAATATCAAGATGAACTTTGTACAGTAATTCCAAAATAAATAGCATTAATAGAAAATAGACCTCCTAACCCAATATAGCAATATCCCTGGCAAATTATCTATAAATTAATATATATTTCATTCCCCATTATAATATCTAATATTTTAGCTGTAAACAGTCTGATGCACGCCCACGAGAGCACATACCAATAACACATTTTCAATTATTTCTGTACAAAGTTCATCTTGATATTGTACATAGAAGTTTATGTCCGTTGAAGAGCAGAATATTTTCTCGAAAACTTGCGAAAATCAAAATTAAAAGAAACCCTTTACCTTAATATTATTTATTCTTTCTTTTTTGAATAATTTATAGGTAACTATTGTCTCACACACTTTATAAAATATAAATATGTGAAGATATATTGGCAACAAGGAAGAAAGCGCCTCCCAGAAGAAATGTTATCCATCTACAAAATATGCGCGGCCTCTAAATATATTATTAAAGAAAGGTGTTACGGAAAACGTGATTCATTAATTGTATATATGCATATATGTCGTATTATATTTGTTGTGCATATACAATGTTCGAATAATAATCCCTTGAATCAACATTAAAATATAAACATTAGGACTCCAGGGAAAAGTTTCTTTTTTAAAAAATTGGCGGTTCAATGTAAATATTTACTCCTGTAGAAGGACCTTCTTTCCTGAAAACTAGAGATATTTATAAATAAATGATTTGTAAAAAGAGAAACCTTTCCCTGGAGGCCTAATGTTTGGCCTAATATTTTAATATACAATTTTGTACAGAGGAATATTCTACATAGAAACACCAAACCTGATGTAACTTCAAGATAGCGTTCAATAAAATCTACCACCGGAAAAGAAGGACGCGGCACCCAGTAAGATCGAATAACAGGTCATTGATAAGTCAAAGCTACTCAGGGAGGATTTGAACAGGCCATGGCAGTCTTTGACTAGGCAAAAAAGTTCGCCCTCTCTGACGTCATCATTAGCAATCAATCTGGGTTCCTTCTGAGCCCACAGGAAGGAGTATAGGGAGAAAACAAGACAGAAGCCAGATCGCCATGCTTCCCGATTGACCAGAGAGTCTATAGTTCAGACTTCCTATAGTCCACTTCACCTTTTCAGGTGCTGCCCCCTTTAAACTGAGGTAACCATGTGCATGTAGTCTTCATTTATCTTCAGGCTAGTGCGCTCCCACTCTGGCCTATGACTGTATGTTGGATAAGGAGCCCGCTGCGACTTGTCGGCTCCTCGCATTACAACATATATATACATGTCCAATGCATTAAACCTCCCAATAATCGACAATTTCAGTGAAAGGTGAATGACTTGCACCGACTTAATACAGCTTGCGATCAATGTTCACCTCTAATTGATACCAAAAGTATCTATTGAAACAGCAAGTAGGTAAACAGCGTGGTAAGTTTCTTTATTGGGAACTACGAGCTTTCGGACATCAGCTGCCCTTCATCAGGTACAATGGGTGGTTGGAAAAAGTGAACCAATATATACATGCAGTAAATTAGCATAAGAGAAAGCTAACTAACATCTATTTAAAATAATTAAGAAATTTACATAAGAACTAAAGATAAAAGTACGAAATTTCTAAAAAATACGAAATTTCTAAAAAATAGACTAAAAATCTGTGTATGACGGATAAAAGGTAAAACACGAGAAAAAGGATGGGGAGAAGAGCGTAGGCATCTAGGCACTATGAAGGAAGGAAGCGAAATAAGATGTCAGTGGCCAAGTTTAGAAAAAGCAGTATATTGAGGGGGGGAGATCTATTTTCTTATTAAAACTAGGGATGGAGTTAGACACGAGAGCCTCCAGGACCAAACGTTGATATTTATTCTTAACTTCACTGTATACCGGAATCGTGTTGCGTAGATTAAAAGAGTGGTTAAATTCGTGGCTGTGTTGATATAGTAGTGACTTACGATCGTGGGAACGGATGTTTCGTTCGTGTTCTAGGACACGAGTGGCAATGGTGCGGCCAGTTTCTCCGACGTATGATTGTGGACAGTCGTTGCACGGTATTCTGTAGATGGCATTGGAGAAAGATTGGGGGCTGGGCCTGACGGAGCTTTTTGTGAGGGGATGGCGTAACGATGTGCCTAGGGAAGGTGATTTTTTAAAAAACGTGCGGATGCCAAATTTACGCAGATAAAAACCGATGTCGGAATTCGTAGTAGAAAACGGAAGAACGCAAACATCTTTAAACGGGGGAGGAATAGAACTGTCGTGATTTGGTGTATAAAAATGTCGATCGATAAAGTTACGTGGGTAACCCGCGGATAAAAGGTGTAGGTAAACGATCCGTTTTTCGATTCTACTGAATAAAGGAAGGGAGCAATGAGTAAAAACGCGCTTAGAAAGAGTTTTCACGGTGGTAATTTTATGGGAAACGGGAGCATGTGATGAAAAATGCAAGTAAGAAGGGGTAAAACCGGCTTTGCGAAAAACAGTTGTATGGAAACGGCCCTGAAGATTAACCACTAAAACGTCTAAGAACGGGATACAATTAAAACGGGAAGAATTGTGGGTAAAACGTAAATCGGAATGATAGGAGTTTAAAACAGTCAGGATAGGGGAGTGGTCAGTGCTCTGATGCAAACAAAAAATGTCATCGACATATCTCGCCCACATTACTACTCCTAGGTGGATCTGGGAAACTAACCATCGGTCCAAATATGACATTACGATCTCAGCTGCGGTTGTAGAGAGAGGGCTGCCCATGGGGGAGCCTCTTATCTGCAAGAAAAAGCGGCCATTAAACTCTAGGGTGTTCATGCCCAAGCAGATGTTGAACAGCTCATAAACTACTTTTTGATCTTTGTTAGAGACAGAAGGAGAGTTGAGGAGTGAGCCTAACCCATCAAAAATCAAAGAATGTGGGAGGCTTAGGAAGAGAGATGTGACGTCAAAAGTGGACATAGTGGGGCTGCCAGACTGGGAAAAGTTTTTTAGTTTGGCGATAAAATCAGAGGAGTCCTGAATGGAATAAATATTGTGGGCTTTGACAAGGGGCTTAAGGAAGTTTGAAAGATATCTAGCCAAATGCAAAGCGGGCGAAAGATTATATGCGACGATGGGCCTGAGAGGGATATCGGGCTTATGAGTCTTAGGGAGCCCATAAATATAAGGAATGCTGGAGATGTTGGAGGTGAAGAGCTTGAATTGTTCAGGGGTGATGCAGCCCTTCTTAAGGAGGGACCTGAGTGATGCCCTGTAATTGCCTGAAATGGCCTTGACTCGGTCAGCGGAAATTTCCTGAAATGTATTAGGGTCGGAGAGAATGTTGAGCATTTTCTTACTGTAATCTTCTGCTTTCATCAAAACAACCTGTGAACCCTTGTCCGATCTAGTGATGATGGTGTCGCGTTGATTCTTTAGAGCCTTCAGGGTGGTGAGGTCTCTCTTGACAGCACAAGGAAGGGAGAAAGACTTCTTTGAATCAGCAAGGAGTTTGCCAGTGATGGTGGAGCGGATGTGGTGCTTATCTGTCAAGGCCTGGTGCTGGAGTGAGGCCTCGATGCAGCTCACAGTATACAAAAGATCTGGTTTCTTGGGTAGGCAGAAATTAAGGCCCTTCTCCAATAGGGATATTTGTGGTGCGGAGAGTTCAGTGTCCGTTAAATTCACTATATTGTCCTTAGGAAGGGACTGGGGAGGTGAAGGGAACCCATGCTTCATGCGCCAGAAATCGAGCTTACGTTGATGTCGGAGCTCTATATCAGATTTCAGAAGATCCACTCGGGAGGTTAAGCTCAGGAGTTCTTGTATCCCGTTCTTAGACGTTTTAGTGGTTAATCTTCAGGGCCGTTTCCATACAACTGTTTTTCGCAAAGCCGGTTTTACCCCTTCTTACTTGCATTTTTCATCACATGCTCCCGTCTCCCATAAAATTACCACCGTGGAAACTCTTTCTAAGCGCGTTTTTACTCATTGCTCCCTTCCTTTATTCAGTAGAATCGAAAAACGGATCGTTTACCTACACCTTTTATCCGCGGGTTACCCACGTAACTTTATCGATCGACATTTTTATACACCAAATCACGACAGTTCTATTCCTCCCCCGTTTAAAGATGTTTGCGTTCTTCCGTTTTCTACTACGAATTCCGACATCGGTTTTTATCTGCGTAAATTTGGCATCCGCACGTTTTTTAAAAAATCACCTTCCCTAGGCACATCGTTACGCCATCCCCTCACAAAAAGCTCCGTCAGGCCCAGCCCCCAATCTTTCTCCAATGCCATCTACAGAATACCGTGCAACGACTGTCCACAATCATACGTCGGAGAAACTGGCCGCACCATTGCCACTCGTGTCCTAGAACACGAACGAAACATCCGTTCCCACGATCGTAAGTCACTACTATATCAACACAGCCACGAATTTAACCACTCTTTTAATCTACGCAACACGATTCCGGTATACAGTGAAGTTAAGAATAAATATCAACGTTTGGTCCTGGAGGCTCTCGTGTCTAACTCCATCCCTAGTTTTAATAGGAAAATAGATCTCCCCCCTCAATATACTGCTTTTTCTAAACTTGGCCACTGACATCTTATTTCGCTTCCTTCCTTCATAGTGCCTAGATGCCTACGCTCTTCTCCCCATCCTTTTTCTCGTGTTTTACCTTTTATCCGTCATACACAGATTTTTAGTCTATTTTTTAGAAATTTCGTATTTTTTAGAAATTTCGTACTTTTATCTTTAGTTCTTATGTAAATTTCTTAATTATTTTAAATAGATGTTAGTTAGCTTTCTCTTATGCTAATTTACTGCATGTATATATTGGTTCACTTTTTCCAACCACCCATTGTACCTGATGAAGGGCAGCTGATGTCCGAAAGCTCGTAGTTCCCAATAAAGAAACTTACCACGCTGTTTACCTACTTGCTGTTTCAATTTATTGAGCGTGGCTATAATTATGTCTGATCCCAAAAGTATCTATGTTTGTTGGACATTCCCTCATAGAGGGTTCAACTTTATAATAAAACAATCTGAAAACCAATGATAACTGTAAAGAAGCAAATAAAAAGGTCGGAAAGTCACATAGAATAAAGTTCAAAGGTCAAATGTCAAGGAGCAAACAGCAAAAGCCGAGAGCAAAACAAAGCGCAAAAACTTACCACCAAAATCGATGGGGTCATCTAATTACCAGAGGTAGAAGTGTGCTAGATACAAAGAAAAGACCTCTATATAATTGAGAAGGGAAGGAAACAAAAGTGGAAAGAATCCACACATCTCGGAGGACACACAAAAAAGTTCCTTCATACAGATTTGAAAAGAAGCTAACAAGAAAATGAAGAATTTAAATTGGGAAGCGTTTTGTTCTCCTGGTTTTGTGAGCTTCTGTTTACCAGAGTCATTCAGGCTGGTGCCATTGTTGGTATCTGAATGATTCCCTTCGGTAAATAAAGTTCCAGGGTGACCCGTCGTCGATTTTTACAATACTCTGTGAATAGATATTTACTATCACTCTCTGAATAGCTAGTATTGACTATTATACCATGTAGGAAGATGTCTTTTACAACTTCTGTAGACCCTATCACAATGCTTCTACATGGAAGCATCTCACTTGACTCTACATTCTTCTATCTCTTCATATTTTAAACCATTTTTTGATTATCTCTTAGAGAAAATCATATCGTTTCACTTTTTAATATTCTCTTCTCACTGCTATCTATTTTGATTCCACCCAATATTCCTAATATTATTCCTGTTCTCTAAGCGCTTCATTCCCAAAACAAGTCTTTTGATGATATCGTAAGATTTTCTACCGAATTTGTCTATGAATTCCCCATTCTCGGCCTTTCTCTTTCTGGATTTCCATCTATAAATCCCTCCAGTAATATCGTTGAACACTCAGAATATCGGAGAAAATTCCCTAGCATACTGGTTCGGTAGCATACTGTGACATTGTACTGGTATAAGGTCCATAAATTAAGAAAAAGGCATCTCCTTATTGTGTAACTGAAAGTTTCTGATGGCTTGCGCCATTTATCAGAATAAATATCAACTATTCGTTGATTTTTATTTATTCCAGAATTATTCAAATACCCATTATCGATTAATCAAGAAAATCTAACCAGATACACGTTTCAGGCTGTTGACCTTCATCAGCGTGTGGAAGCTGTACCTAAACGACCAAAATAATTGGTCATTCAGGCATCCTGAAAAATTAAGAAACGGTCAAGTTGTACAATAAGAAGATGTCTCTTTTTTCATAATTTATGCACCATATCCCAGTACAATACCACATTTGTCCTATTTTTTCACATACAAATATTGGTTGATAAAAACATTTACTCAAGTAGAAACCAGCAAAAGTCGTTCATTCGTATTGTTCAACCTTGGCTGGAGGCTGTGTTCAACTTACAAATATCAACCCTTATGCCTCCGCCACCTTCTGAGGACTGTAATTGCTTTGCGTTGAGGCGATCACTCGTTGACTCCCAAAGGGAGATCTATTCTATAAAGGAACCCCACACACGGGCGTAGTTCACAAACACACTGATTTTATTCGTCGTCGTCTTTGGGTTCCGGGCTAATTGGCCTATCAAGTAAGGTCTTCTAGCCTCGAAAACTGATTTTATTTAACAAAACTATCTATTTATACATACTTTGGCCCGTGGTCAAATGAATTAGAATTAAAAACAGAATAAAAATGATTTTACACAAAAGAAAATTATGCAAAAAAGGTAGAATTTAACTATCAATCTGAACATGTATAGTAGTTAAATGATGCTGATTGTGGTTAGTTATAAGAGCTATGAAAAAAAAGATTAGTGATCCTATTTGTACGGTGCCTGTCAGGTAGGGCCAGCCGTGTGGCAAGTCCCTAGGGAAGGTTTATCTTTCCTATTAATTCTAATTGAAGCCGGCAGAGGGCGGGGCTAGAAGGCCTTGACTTTAACGGCTTTACCGGCACACCCGTGTATGGACGTATATACATATTGGCTGTCTACAGTATCTACACGCCATAATTGGACATGTGCAGCCTATGTCCACAGTTACTGGCCGCCTCCATATCACTTTCTAACATAATTGATTATCTACATTCATCCTAATACAGTTATTAGGCATTTTATATAGCTTTACTAGATATTAATGGAAATTTGCATACCTTCGCTTATCGTTAGTGGTCCTTTACCTACCATCTTTCATCGTTACTGGGCAATATATAAAATATAGTTGATATTTATATCTTGAATGATATTCCAAACACATATGTTTGATATTTCAAATGTAAGCGCGCACATTATAGATTATTACATTTATTTCCATTGTTTTATTATTTATTCATAACACATTAAGGTATTACTAAATTCGTAACTTCTAATATTTCAAGACTTTACATATATCATGGATGAAACCCTAATACCAAAGATAGACCACAAAGACGTGGTGGAGCCTGAAAAAGGGGTCATGTGATATTCTGCGGTATCTTTCTCAGTGAAACATTATTATTCACGTGACGCTATGTCAGCGTATAAATGGTAGATATTTTCAAGAATTTATGCCACACTTTAGAGCCATTTTATCTTTTATAAATAAAACACCTTCCCACTGTCCTTACAGCGATGAATAATATATAAAAGTATTCCTGGGTTGCAGACAAGGCTATATCTTTTAAAGGCAACTTGAGAGATTTAGCCATTTTACCATTGACGGGCTCCACATTGGACTCACAAGTCGAAAGGCTTACAATTGAAATCCAAACGGCAATGTCAAGAGCAGGGATGAGACGTGAGATAAGATCTGGTGGTTTGAGGTCTAAACCGTGGTACGATGAGGAATGTTATACGGCTAAGAAAAAAATGAAAGAAAGTCTTAAACTGTATTTATTACAAAATAATGTAGAATATTTATCATTAATTAAACTTAAAAAGAACCAATACTTTGATGATATACAGAATGCCCTCTGTAATGCTAGAAACGCTTCTCAATTTTGGAAGATAATAAAATCTTTTAAGCAAAGAACCACAATTAAAGGCAATATCCCGATGTGTGGTTGGGAGGATTTTTATCGAAGACTGCTGTCTTCCCCACCTATAATGGACGCGTATATATCACCGGCGCTAACATATATGGACCCGGATCTGGATTCTGAAATTTCGCTTATGGAGGTCACCACGGAAATATCCAATCTAGGGAAGGATAAAGCAACGGGACTGGATAACATACCAAATGAAGCAATCAAAGTTTTACCTGACGAATATTTGATTCTATTAACAAATATATACAACAAAATAATGACGACATCCGCGGTTCCATCAGTGTGGACTAGAACAATTATTCATCCTATTTTCAAAAATGGCGACCCAAATATACCATCAAACTATAGAGGAATATCATTGTTATCCAATTTATCAAAGCTCTTTACATCCATATTAAAGACAAGATTGAATAATTGGATTGAAAAAAGGGGAATCTTAGCGGAAAACCAAGCGGGCTTCAGAAGTGGATATTCCTGTCAAGACCATATTTTTACCCTTACCTAACTGATACAGATGAAGCTGAGCCGCAAAAGTAGATGTCAAAAAGGCCTTTGATACAGTACCACACTCCCTGCTTTGGAAAAAGTTGACAGTTTACGGTTTAAGTACCCGATTTATCAGCCTTATACAAAGCTATTATAATCAAATGTCAGCAAAAATAAGATGGAACGAATCACTTACCGAATTTATAAAAATACAAGCTGGTGTTCTACAAGGTGAACCCCTGTCACCATATCTATTTATTCTTTTTCTAAACGACTTGGTTTCTCTGTACGATGACGCTGATTTGCCAAGTATTTATTTACCGAATTATGGAAATATACATCTCCTTCTGTTCGCAGACGACATCGTACTTCTCGGATAATCCAAGATAAATTTACAAAAAAAGATCAATGTACTCAGAAAATACTTCGGAGATAATTTTTTAACGCTGAATCAGAGCAAATCAAAGGTTATGGTGTTTAGAAATGGAGGCCGAAAGGCCCGATCGGATGTTTGGTTCTGGGGACAATTGCCTCTCACTATAACATCTAAATACACGTATCTGGGTTACCAGCTGACAGTGTCAAACTCAACTCAACAGGCGGCAAAGGATTTTAAAAACAAGGCGCTAAATGCTATTAATGCGGTATGGGCAATATCGACTAAAACAAGAATCAATTCTATCAGATCCTCACTCAAGCTTCTAGACTCAATGGCTCTGTCAACCTTGCTCTACGCAGCTCCAATTTGGGCAAACAACCAAAAAGACTTGGTTGACAGGGTACAAGACAATTTCTTACGGAGACTTCTAAATTTACCCAGATATACTCCTGGTTTTATTCTACGTATGGAGTGCGGAAGAACGTCACTGGGAGTTACGGTGCTGAAACTTACACTCGGGTTCTGGCTTAGAATTCTAAAAATGAACAGCAGACGACTCCCCCATATATGCTTAGCTCAACTATATGAGATATCAAGAAATAGAAATATATATATTGGACTTGCGGAAAGTTTGGCCAACATACTCAACTCAACAGGATTTTCTTGGTTAATTAACTGCAACGATGCAAGGATTATCCGGCAAGAAATACCTTTAATAACTAAAATTGCAATAGAACAATCTATTCAAAGTGACCAGGCAAAAATAGAGAATTCTAAATTCTACCCTCACTATAAGTATTTACACAGTTCATTCTGAATTGAAAACTATTTACTTAGCAACTTTCCATTCCCAGTAAAACGCTATATCGCACAACAGAGAATACTATATTAGTTTTTCAAGGAAAACCATACAAACATTTTCAAAGAGGGTGATAAGATTTGTGATCTCTGCAAAGAAAATATGGAAACTGAACTATCTCATTATATCTATGAATGCCAAGATATTAGTGAGGAGAGAAGGACATTCTTTTCAATGGTAGACACCAGCCAACTTAGGTCAATCCAAATTATGTTAACCAGTGCCCAAACACGCAGACTAGTTGCTCAGGCCCTATATAATTTTTACAAGGCAGTAGGTGTTTTATTTATTTTGCTTATCCCTAGTACACGTGGTACAGGCCATGATAATCATGGTGGGTAGTTAGCGACTGCTGGCAGTAGGTGTAAAGAGGGAGAAAAGAGAACTTGGAAGCTATTGTTCTTACACCTCAGAATGATGACGAAACATCGAGGGGGCGACCTTTCATATTAAATCTATAGTTGCGGAACTACTGGTTTCCTGTGCTGCTCTTTTCCTGATATTGCACCTTGTACGGAGAATCTGTATAAGACTAATGTCTTAATAAAGGCTTTGTGTGTGTGTGTGTATGAAAAATATATAGGGAGGGCATGGTTCATTCCACTGCCTTTTCTAAGGTTTAGGCCCATAGATTCATTAGGTATCTTCATTAAAAAATATATATTTTTAGTACCGGGTATAAAACAAAACTGCACAATATCATATTAGATGCACGCATGCAATATCACAGCGGCCTGTTGGAATGAATATCACTGATGATTCATGCTCTTTCAATATATTGTCGCGGAGATAAATAAAGCAAGGACAAATTTGTAGATAATTAATTTATTATAAAGGGTATTTACCTTTTAGTTCTCCAATAAAATTATTTACAAGAGGTATTTAAGGGAGAAAGAGACAAATGATAAAAACAACTTATCCAAAGGTAAAGTTAATAATAAAACACTGATAGACAAAACTTAAGGAAGTTGTACCTTATAGCATATATATATATCGGGATTCAGAAAAACACTCTGAGAGATATTTTCTGAATCCCGATATATATATGCTATAAGGTACAACTTCCTTAAGTTTTGTCTATCAGTGTAATGAGCGTCGTCAGCCACCGTCCCGTTTTCCTTATTTGCAGATAAGATTCCGAGAACCCCTCACACCTGTGGTCCCCCCCCAGGGGTCCAGGGATGATTGACAGGTGTCCCATCTGGATGGAGCTTCTTGACAATATTTTCAACGGAGTAAATACATTGAGAAGATGTTTTATATATAAAAGTAAAAATTTCGCTAAAATAGTGTCGTTTCTTGTACATAGGTGTCGATCTGATGTCTTATGTAAATATTTTGTTTATCTTTTCTTTGTGTACATTGATGTTGTAACTGTAATAAAGAGAGATTATGGTTTTACGGGTTAATAACCAAAGTGTATTATTTTCAAGCTCAGTAACTGTAATATATTAGCTCGTTAGGATATATTTGTTTTTATATAATTATATTGGACAGAGTTTATGATGATATTTGTATATATCTATGTTATTTAAAAATGTTATTTTATTTTTAAAATTATAAAATCTAGAACAAACTACTCTGTCAAGTCGAAGGCTAGATGTCGCGCCATTCCCTATATAAACTTATTGTTGTTTCCCGTTGGCCGGCTCAAATCTTTTTGTAGATATGTAAATATGTAATCTTTTATTTTCTTCTTCAAGCCTCAAGTAAGGTATTTCTTCTTTTATTATTTTTATCAACTTTATGAATAAACTATTATATTTACAAAATATCACGATCACAATACAATTGTCGAATTACTCATGTATCCTCAAAACAAGGAAATAATAATTTCTCTTTCATCTCAATATTTATCATAATATCTATATGGTATTTGTATTCATGGAGAAGGTTGTTTTTTAGTTGTTGAATTGTGTTAACTGTTTGTTGATCACCCTACAAATAAAGAATAATCTATTAGAGTCTTCTTACCGGTATATTGCAGTAACTACTATATGGTAGTGTAACTTATATAAGTGTATAAAAATATAGTCTACTTACCGGTATATTGGAGTAATTACTATTTGAACAAGGTAAAATCCTCTGGAGTAACTTGGTAAAGAAAACATTCAAGACAAAGAGGATGAGTTTCTTTTTATGAACATGCGTTCGAGCTTTCGGGCATAATGTCGCCCTTCAACAGGAATAAAACTACAAATAGAATCAAGATACGTCTATATATATACACCTGTATATATATAGACGTATCTTGATTCTATTTGTAGTTTTATTCCTGTTGAAGGGCGACATTATGCCCGAAAGCTCGAACGCATGTTCATAAAAAGAAACTCATCCTCTTTGTCTTGAATGTTTTCTTTACCTAATTACTATTTGGTTGTGTACCTAATATAAGTGTATAAAAAGACAAAGGCCACCTCTTCTGTCAAAATAGACGTCAAATCTAGACGTCATCTATTGACCAGCAATAGATTTGACATAGCCACTAGGCCAGCTAAACACCTTTTTGGCAGATTGTCAAGATTCCATTAGATCCCTTGTGAATCTTATGGATTAATTCCGCCCTAGACTGACGAGGGCCATTAGTCTTAAACCCTGGTCTCTAGGTGAATGCTTTTCAGTTTGTCAAAGCTGGTGTTGTGGCTTTGTCAACGACCCGAGGCCGCTAGTTTGCGACGACGGTCAATAGATGGTGTCTAGTTTTGACATCTATTTTTAAAGGAGAGGTTACCTTTGTCATTTTAGATCAATATCCTCGCGTCAAAATATTGATCTGATATAAGTGTAAAATATAAATTTAAATTATTCAATTACTACGCGCTCTAATGCAATGGATCAATTAACAGTTAAAACAGAGCCTACCTCACGATGGTTCAACAACATGGTCATTAATTTTACTTTCTTTCACCGATTCTCTAAAAGCAATATTCAACAAGATATGAATAAGGTTTGTACTGAGTTAAATCTAAGGATTTGAGAAATATGTAATAGAGAGAGATCTGTGATAAAGGATCTATACATATTGCTAATTAGACTTACAAATCACAATTATCTTTCATCACTTTCTTTCATTTAAATCTCTAAAACGAATAATATTCAACAAGATATGAATAAGATTTATAGTGAGTTAAATCTAAAGATTTAGAATGTGGATTAGAGATATATCTGTGATAAAGGATCTATACAGATTGCTAATTAGACCTACAAATCACAATTATCTCTCATCACTTTCTTTCCTTGAAATCTCTAAAACGAAGAATATTCAACAAGATATGAATAAGGTTTATAGTCAGTTAAATCTAAGGATTTAAATTATGGAGTAAAGAGATATCTGTGGTGAATGATCTATACAGATTGCTAATTAGACCTACAAATCACAATTATCTTTCATCACTTTCTTTCGTTAGAATCTCTAAAACGAAGAATATTCAACAAGATATGAATCAGGTTTATAGTGAGTTACATCTAAGGATTTAAAATATGGAGATATCTGATAAAGGATCTATACATATTCCTAATTAGACCTACAAATCACAATTATCTCCAGGTAATTACACTACTAATGATTCTACGACTCCAAAATTCTCTTTAATGACTTTATCGATAAACTTTCTGCAGATCAAGAGCTTCCTATCCTGACGACTGTTTCTTCCCCCTATTCACAAATTCCATCCTCACTAGAGACTTGTAACAAAAGAATGATAAAAAAACATTTATCTCTTACCAACACAAATTCCCCATTTACATAAATAAAAAAGAGCTTTTATCCATTTTCTCCCAAAATATTCTATTTTAACTCTCTGTTAATTACATTTTCCAAGTTTATGAACATTTCACTAAATGGTATGAGGTTGATTTGTATTCTTTTATTTTTATTAAATCTCTTGTTGACTGAAAGGTTTTGTTGTTTTTTTTTTATTTATTTAGTTAAGAGGTTTACCTTTTAAATTGTCTTGTGATAAGTATCATCCTAAATTTCACTGTCAAGTTATCTTGAAGGGTTGTCGTAGAAGCATCTTTTTTAATATGGCGTTTTAAAATTATCGTTTGTTTTCCTTCTGATTGTTGAATTTTAGTCCTTTTAAGAAGATCCCCTCGCGACATTTTCAATTATATAGTCATAGATTAAAATCGCTCTTTGAATATTTATTCACATTTTATATATTTTTGATATTATTAAATATATTTATATTAATTTTACTTCTCTAAATATTTTATATTTTTGTTCTCAATTTTTGAATTTTTAAAATTTTGAGAATTTTAAACTATAGTTTGAGAGGAAATTCTTATCGGATTAATCATTTTTTAAAGACATTTCTAAATATTTTCAAATCACAATTTGAATTTAATTTTAATTTAGAATATTGATATAATTAACTTCATATATAAATACCTATATACTCCAGAGAGATATAAGTAATTATAAAATTTTATATTAAATACTATATAGGTTTTGAACTTTTAAGACAGTACACTTACACTTAAATGACAACATTTTACATTATAATATTAACATCTTACATATTTTTTAATAGCAAAATTTATATTTTAATAATAGGATTTTACATTGAATAACAATATTTTCATTTTTTGTTGAAATTTTCTGGTTGTATTTGAAATGCGTTAACAATTTTACTAGATATTTTTAAGTGTTTGTGTGTGTGTGTGTGTGTGTGTGAATATATAAACACTTTTACTTATAATCAATAATTATAATAGCCTATTCTATACACCCTCTTCTATCTATTTTATTGAAGATTTAAAACAACATACTTTTTTACCAAGAGAATTTAATCACTCTTTCATATAACGATTATTTTTTCCACATATACACTCATAGACAAAACTTAAGAAAATTATATATCTTCATGTCGCGCCGGTCATCTTTTTTTTTAAGGAGACGGAGGGGTAATTTAGTTTACACTTGGTTATCTCGTGCGCCTTCAATAAAGGTCAATGTGTATCAAATATATTTCAGAGTTATTATCTGAATCCCAATATACATGCTAAAAGGTACAACTTTCTTAAGTTTTGTCCATGAGTATATTTCTGCCATAAACTAATCACAAACCATAAATATGGCGCTTTTAGAAGAAGTTTCAAATCAAATATTTTATTTACAAAAAGAGGAATACGACACAAGTTAGTATTTCAGTTTATAATCACTCAAATATATCCTTAGGAAGTGCGAAGATCAAATGTTCTAGTGATTTAATATTCATTCAGGATACGAACTGATAAGATATAAAAATCTAATACTCATATAAATCAACTAGAACATTTTCTTGTTGAACATGCTAAGTGCAAGGATATATACAAGGTATGTCCCATAAGTTCCCGGACTGGGTCCATAAAAAAATAAATAAATGAAAAATGTAAATGAATTCGACTGTTTATTATAGAAAAATATCTGGCTACACGGTGGTACCAATATCGAGGCGGTACTTGCGCGCGCGCCAAGGTTATTCTAATTTATTTAAAGGTCACACCTAGCGCTGCGGCGATTTTACGATGGAACAAAAATTGAAGCAGAGGATTTGCATAGAATTTTGTGTGAAACTTCAAATATCAGCAACCGAAACTTTTGAAATGCTTAATAAAGCATTCCCCAATGACCCCCCAAAGAGAACAACTGTTTTTGAATGGCATTCTAGATTTAAAGCTGGCAGAATTTCCATTGAAGATGATCCTCGTTAAGGACGCCCAAAATTTCAAAGGACTGATGAAAATGTGCAAAAAATCACCGATTTGATAAAAGAAAATCCTCGAACCACTTTGCTGGAGCTAGAGCAAGACACAGGCATCTCTAAAACAACGATTGGAAGGATCGTAACCGTAGATTTGAAGCTCAAAAAGACTCCTGCAAAATTCATCCCAAGATTCCTCACCAATGAGCAAAAACTGTGTCGGCTTGCAACCTGTGAGGACATGATGGAAATGACAAGAACGGATCCAGAATGTAAAGACAAGATAATCACAGGCGACGAGACATGGGTCTATGGCTATGACCCTGAAACCAAACCTCAATCTGCCGAGTGGAGAGGTTAGGGTGAGCCTAGACCCAAAAAATCCAGAAGCAAGGTGTTGCTGGTCGCCTTTTCGGATAACAAGGGCATTGTTCATCACGAGTATCTTCCTGCAGGCCAAACAGTTATTAAGGAAATGTATTTGAGCATTCTTCGCCGTCTAAGGGAAGCGATTCGAAAAAAACGGCCAGAAAAATGGACTAATGGTGGCTGGATCCTACACCATGACAATGCTCGCCCTCACACAGCGCACTTGATGACTAGCTTTTTGGCGAAAAACGGGACACAAATCCTACTTCAACCCCCCTATTTCCCAGACATCGCACCAAATGACTTTTTCCTGTTCCTCAAACTTGAAGCAGTTCTAAAAGGAAGACATTTTGACACCAGGGATGACATAATAGAAAAATCGCCGTTAGCATTGAAGAGCATTCCAAAAGAGGCTTATAAAAACTGTTTCGACAATTGGGAGAAACGATGGCGCTGGTGCGTTAAAGCAAGGGGGGATTACTTTGAAAAGTTTTAATAAAATTTTTTTTTTTAAATCTTACCTTTTTTTTTTATGGACCCAGTCCGGGAACTTATGGGACATACCTTGTATATCGAACTATGATAACCTCTGTAAACCTTCCATTGAACCTAAAAAACGCGATTGGTATAAACCGTAGAGTATTAACAGCCACGGCCCAAGATCGAATCCCGCATTGGATACTTTTTCCTGAAGAAAAAAGATTGCTTCAATATGTTCCAGCATTCATGTAAAAGTCCAACCCCACCAGTGATTGCTGTAACAAAACGGCGTTTTTGAATACTTGTAAATTTCTACATTGAAGTTTTGCCAAGAGAGAAAATCGATCTATAAAAGCTAAGAGCACCTCTTCCGTCAAATTAAGCATCAAAACTAGACGCTAGTGTTGTGTCTTTGTCACCAACCCGATGCCGTTAGTTTGCGGAGACGTTAAATAGATGGCGTCTAGTTTTGACGTCTCTTTTGATGAGAGAGGCGTCCTATGCTTTTATAGATTCTTTCTACATAGAAACGGTGAAAAGTAGACACAGTGCAATAGATTTATACAAATTTTGTGAGAAGACGAGAAGGATAAGAAATAGTTTTCCTTTTTTTGGGCTCATGTTAATACTGAATTGTATATAGTACTTGATTTATGTTCAATTAAAACCAGTGAGAATCCTGTATGGGGCTTGATCCATAATAAAGATTTTTGTGTGTGTCATTCTTTCTACATGTGCAGACATGTAGTGATGTAGTTGCATTGAAGGTAGTAGCAAACTAGCATTCACCATGACTATCATAGCCTGTAAAACATATACTAAGGATACTATTTTTTTTAAATCGTGAGTTTTCACGCACCGCTTTTTAACAGGCTAAAGAGAAAACGCTATATAGACTCAATTAGAAAGCAATGAGTTCGAAAGTTCACGTTTTATTTTTTTTCCTATATAAAAAAAGACTTCACTCAATGAGTTGTTATTTTCATTAAAGAAACATCAGGGATTTATTCCTTGAACAATATTGTATTAATTCCAATTATTTAATATAGTTATTATGTCTTAGTCTTCACACAAATATAAGGTTATCCCAAAAGTTATTTTTCTTATTATTTAGCGAATAATATAATTACGGAGAATACATAATAATATATAATATAAATACTTTTCACATAATACAAAGACATTATACATAACGGCGAATAATATTGGTATTTCAATTTTTTTGCAAGTCTTTTACGAACCTTTGGACCTTTAACCTTGTATACTATAAATTTAATTTTCAAAAAGGTAATTTCAAAAAAGATTATTATTTGAACACCTATTCAAACAATGTTATTAATATTTTAATTTTATTTCTTTAAAATAAAAAGATTAAAACACCATAATAAATTATAAAACTTACTCATTTTATCTTTTGCAATTTATTTTTCTCTAGGTATGAAAATTATAATTTAAAGAAAAAAAAATCACAGAATTAATTATAAACGGCTTTAATTCAGCTTTATAAAAATAGGAATAGAAAAAAATTACAAGATTGTCAAATTCTTTATTATTATTTTTTAATTTGAAGTTAAAATAAAACCAAAAGATAAGTATGTACGCAAGTTTATATACGCGGGAAAACATAATTTTCTTTCTTTCTTAAACCTTTTTATTAAGTTAATCCAATAAAAATTTAACAGGGCAGTTTATTAGGTACAGTAATTAATTTTAAAAACTTCCAGGCTTTCCAATTTTAAGTCTCTAATATATATAAAAAGCAAGGATCTATAAAATTTAATGCGTTTATCGTAAATTTTATATCTTTTACCTAATAACAGGCTATTGCAAAAAGATTTTGTTTGAAAATATTCTATTTCCCTATTTAGATTATATTTTGAAAAATAATGAAAAAATTGATATTTTAATATAGGTATATATAAAATTGTGTTATGAATTTTTATTATTATTCCTATTATTTGAAAAATACATATAGATACATCTCATTCTTTACATTGGCTAATTTACAATTTATTTATTTTCTGAAAAAGAAAAAGGCATCTCCTTATTGTGCAACTGAAAGTTGCTGGTGGCTTGCGCCATCTATCGGAATAAATATCAACTATTCTCGTTGATTCTTGAATTTTTAAAAATCAACGTTGCACGATAAGGATATTTTTTCTTTTCATAATATATGCACCTTATCGCAGTAAAATATCACATTTGTACTATTTTTTCACATAATTTATTTTCGTTATTTCTCTACTCATTCCCCAATTAGATGCGTAGTATAAGCCATGTTAATCATTATGGTTAGTGTGTATAGCGACTGCTTTTTAGTCTATATATTTTTAGTCATTTAGTGTTCCACATGCTGATTTTATTTTAAAATAGGAAAACAGGTCCTTTATTGTCAGTTCTGAGCATGATAAGATATGCTCCGGAGAAACTTCCGCACTTTTGCATTTCAAGCAGTTATTGAAGTTTTTTTTTGTCAATTTTTAAATTTTAAGGTTTTTATATGACCACTTCTTAGTCTTGCTAAAGCTGTTTGTTGATTTCTATTGAGGTTTTGAAGTTCTTATAATTGTCTCAATGGTTTGTATCAGTGATGATTTGGATAAAAAATATTTATAAATGCCTATATTTATCGTCATTTTCTAACACCTATTCCGAAAATAGTTATCCCCTTATATATACACTGTATATTGTTCATATATCAAAAGAAACACCTCTTTTTTTAAAATGTCTTTAAACAACGCATTTGGTTAATGATTCCAACACAAAATGTAATAGTGAGGATAAAGAATAAGCCATAACACTGGCCTGTATCACATAAATCCGTAATGCATAAATAGATATTTAATTAAAAAGGCATGGATCAAATTATAATTTATTTTACCAATATTTCAGTTGGTTGTACGCCAATATTTTTAAAGGTATTACAACATATTACAATATTACATATATTAATATGTTATAATACCTTGAAAAGGGTTGGCATTCAGCCAACCGATATATTGGTAAAATATATTATATTTTGATCCAATATATGCCTTTTTTATTAAATAATTTTTAAAAAATTACAATGAACTATTGTAAATAGTTTTCACGTGCAATTTTCTAGATCAAATATAGCGTGTCTTATTTGCAACTCTGGCAATGAATAAAAATTAAATAAATAATTATAAAATACAAACATATTTGATAAATGTGAAAAATTAGTAGAAAAGTAAAATTTTACTGGGTTTCTTAATATTTTATAAAGTTCCATAAATCCACAAATACACACACTTCCAATTATTATATATCTAACACACCACTATAAACAGACCAATTATCTATGCCAGTTTATTCAACCATTAACTTTGTAAACTCAAATATTAGTAAACAACTCATTTTTGAAGATAGTTATAGTATAAATGAATATTTCCTTCTTTTTGTAAAGGTAAACGTAATTATGGTGTGTGTAACAACACGTAAAATGGTTTCTATGGGCAATTAAACATGCATATTAATGTTTTATTCCACTAAATTATTCTAAAATAGTTTATATAATAATAATAGTTAACTATTATAAAGAATAATATATTAATGTATTCATATACAAACTCTCTTTTGATTTATAAAACAATTATCATATATGAAAAGAAAATACAAATACATGCTTAATTATGTGATTTTAATATTGTACTTTGACTATTTATATAGCGGGGTAGACTAATTAAAAAAGGAAAAAATTAATAAATGGCATTATATAAACTGAAAGTATTTTTTAAAACATTAAAATAAATAATATTAATTAATTTTATTTCAATTTAAAGCGCTATGTCCCCCTAGGACACTTGCGCTGTCATACAGGTATGCCTTTACATTTGTCTATACATATATATATGTTATATTAAAATTTTATTTTATTTAAAATATATTTCATAGATTCTAATACTGTGCTATATCTATCCCCAGATGTCGGGACTTCCCCTATGAAAACTCATTGTTGTTTCTTGATGGCCCGCTCAAATCTTTTGTATATTATGTAAATAAGTTTTTCATTTTTTATTCTTACGCCTTAAGCCAGGCAGTACTTTAATCAAATTATGTTTTTTATATATTCCATAAGTTCAATTAAAGCAATATCTGATCAAAACTATTTTTATTATTATACTTTCAAGATTTTCAACCACGACTGCATTAATATAGTATAATCCTCAAGATGATCAAAAATCAACATAAATCTCCATATTTTTATTTATATAATATATATATACAATAATATTAGGCCGTGAATAGGATAGTCATATGATGTTAATAATGAGAGAGAGAGAGAGAGAGAGAGAGAGAAAGAACTGTGTACAAAGTAAGAAGTGTCTGACAAAATAAATAATATTAATAGTATAAATAGGCTTTCGCAGTATTTTTTCGAAACTTGAAGCTTTATTGTGAAAAATTGGTTAGACGTTCAATGTTCAAAGTATTGTCCGTCGCTATCCACTACTTTTTTCCTATCTTTCTGGCAAATGACGGATCCCATCGCGGAAAAAAGCCGGCTCTTTGGCCGCTATCCATTCATCGATCCATTTTTGACTTCATCGTTGTTGAAGAAGTGCTGGTAAGCCAGGCCATGATGCATTTTGATTGGAAGAGATAATATTCATATTTTTACAGAGCTGCGCAAGAGAAACATTGAGAAAAGAGAGCCGTATGTAGATGAATATGTAAATGAAAGATGACCTGTAAATAAGTAATTCATTTTTTCTAAGCGATTATGTACCTGAGCGAATCGAGTGTAGGGCATAGATACCAATAAAAGACCTGTTGTTGTATAAATCATATTAGCTTTTAAAAATATTATTAAATAATTGTTTCAGAAATTACAAAAGAGTGTGTACATATATGAATACATTGATAAAAAAGAAGATATAGGCGAAAACCCACATCGAAATATTTGATGCTTTATTAAACATTTTTGATTCAAAATAAGCCATTATTATTTAATGTATTAAAATTTGATTGCTATATTTTCAATAATATATGAATATATTCATATTTTATCTTACAAAGCTTAGGTATTACTATATAAATTATTTATTATACTGTATATAGTTGTGTTTTTCAAGCAAAAAATGTGCAAAAGAAATATATACGAATATATCGTGTATCGAAATTTCAGTTTTCTTTTTCGATTAGATATATGTTTGATATAATCAACTTAGGATAATGGTTACATATGTCACGGAGCAAGCTGAATAAACGTTTAGATCATTTTTGCTCAACTAGATGGCGCTCTGCCATCTAAAAAGCACATGTGCTCATGGTCAGGAGATGCCTCCTTTATTTTTAATATCAACACCTGACCCACTTATCTTTTATTTTTTTTCTATTGTTTTTTCAAATGTATTTATATATATATTTAAAAATGGCGTTTAAATTCCTCTGTATTTATATATTCTCTTCTATACAGGACGTTACAATATCGTAACTGCCAATGTATGGATTAGGGTCATAGCTTGAAACTGTGGTGTGTTGTTGTCTTTAAAAATCACCTTATGTATATTTAGTTATATAAATATTCTATATACAGTTACGAGCGTCATGCGTCATCTCTGTCACCGTTTGCTTTTTTTTTGGAATGGCGCTCTCCTATTGGTTGGCTACGATCACGTGGCTACGATGGCGCCGCCACTACGCGAGACACTTTGTTTCTGACTTTGCCCCCCCCCCCCCCCCACTCGCTTTTTGGTTTTTGTAACTATTGTGTTGGAGCGGGTCGCTCCTTAAATAAATGCATATATTAGTTAATAACTAAATGGAATCCTCTCTTTCTTTTTCCCAGTATGAGACGCCTACGGAAGCCAACAGTAAATAGACAGATAAAGCACATAGGCTATAGTTAACTAATATATGCATTTATTTAAGGCGAAGATTTATAATTGTAACAAAGAGTATTTGAATCAAAACATTCAATCGGGTAAAACACGGGCGTTGCCCGGGTCATTCGGCTAGTTAAGAAATATAAGAAACTTACTTAAAATTCTTGAGAAAGATGAAATGAACTTCATCAAGAGTTTTCTCAATAATGGTAATCTCTTGTAAAAGTAAGCACGTTGGCTTAATTTCTGGTTGTTATTTGGTCGTCTGAATTAACACTTTGTGAAAAGTAGCAATGCCATGATGAATCTTGCAGAATAGGTTTCTGTACATTTTCATTTTGCAATCATTTAAAATCATAGATATTCCTATAGAATTTGATTATTTTAATCACAGAAAAATCGTTTTTAGTAAGAGTCTAAGTGTTCGCAACGGTTTCTTCAGGATATCAAAATTGATATTTTTCAATTAATCAATTTCAAAATGATGCTAAGATATTTTATTTGCTCAAGAACGTATATTGAGGGCTATGATCTGCCTTTGGAATAATGCATTGAACACCTTTATGGTTGGTATGATGTCAATTTGCTTATAGATATTGAAAAAAATTGCAGTCGCTATGATCAAGGCCTTTTAAAGATGAGTTTTCTCTATTCTTCTTTTCAACAATTCAAAATATTTATTTACACAATTGTCAATTGTTTTCTCCTCTTTTCTTCTTCTTGGGATTTGGATTATACGTTTGAAAGACAGAAGATTCATCTCTTACAGTGGTAATCCATATTATTGAGGAGCTATCTTTATCCTCAACTCTGGAATAGAGCTCAAATCTTTTGATATCTTGATTCATTTTCCCTTTCAAATCAGACAATACACTATTGGAGATCCCTTCGGCAAATACTCATGACATAATTCACCATGTTATGGTCTTAATCAATTATTGGTTTTTATTTCTATCAAAGTGATTTAATGATTATCCATCAATACTTTAGTTTGAATTATTTCTATTCTTGTATTTCATAATAGAATAATACTTTTGAAACCTCATTTTCTTGTTTCACGTTAAGGATTTTAGATCGAAGATAGTCGCTTGCTACTCTACCTCCCTATAAAAAGAAATTCATAGATTTAGATAATTAGATATTTATCTTCGAGCAACAAGACTTAGTCGAACTTTCACCAGTATTAGAAAAATAAGTATAGTTCATTATTCACTTAAAGTTTTCAATTCTTGATTGAAGCTATGCCTTTTTCCTTCCAGTTTTAAATAAAAAATATCATAATTGTTTTAGATATTTTATATAAGAAGAAGAATCGGCAAATATTTGGTTGATAATTCTACTTCCATTTATTTCTTGTATTGATTCAATTCCTTTGTTGAAAAGCAGATGTGTGTGTGATTATTTTTGCTTCAAAAGGTATCTCTATGTCTTTGGAGCATATTTGGTTCAGGGATGATTCATCAATCGCATCCATTACTTATTGTGATCAATCAAGCTATTCTGTTCAACCAGCCATAGGTTGGGGCTGGCAGTGTTTCTGTCCTTCATAGCTTCTTTTCAATGGTTAGTGTTTTGATAATATCATAGGGTATTATTTCTAAATTGTCCATGAATTCCATTCGCAGTCTTCTTCTTCTTGGTCTTCCTTCCATGCCATTATATCGTCATATTGGGAAAATTAATGTGGTAGTTTCCTCTTGCTTTCCACATGGCAGAACTGAATCCCTTTCATCAATATCTTAAAGGCAAAATATAATTTCCAAATTATTTGTGGGTTTCCGAGTAAATTGGAATTTAATATATTAATATTTGAGGATACCATTGTTATGAATGTTTTACGAGATTTTAAACAAGAATCATGGATGCTTTAATCTGAATCGTTGGACTTTTTGGAAATTGTACCCCAAAAGATTTGGTGTAATTCTGATATTTTGTTGATAGAATAATGAATAACGAAGAATTATTTTGAATAAAGTTTTTTTCTATCAAATTATAACTGATACCCACTATAGACAAAACAACGTATTCAGAATATTAGCATGCCAACTGATCTTATGATGACAAATTTGTAAAAATAGCTCTGTATATATGAACAATGCCACTTATAATAGCAATGCGTTTCGTATAAAAAAAAACGAGCAAGCATTTTTACAGTACAAACGCTCCTCAACTGGTTTTATAATTCTGTAAAGAGACTTTTTTAAATGTTATAAAACCAGAGCGTTTGTGCTTGAATAATTACTCATTTTAATTAAATAAATGTATCACTAGTATAAGTGGTATTATGATGCATCAGCGCGCCATCTGTTATCAAAATTCGAAACTATTATAGACACGTATGATTTTTTTTAAAATAAACAATTTCTACTGTCCTTACTGCAATGGAAAAATTGTTTATTTTAAAAAGAATCATACGCGTCTATAATAGTTTAGAATTTTGATAAATGGTATTATTGTCTAATTTCTTCTAGCAAAATGCACTAATATTTAAGGACGTTATGAAATTTTAGATTTTTTTCTATAGGTGGTATCGCCTGTCTATATCAACATACGTCTACAGCTATGACAAGGTAGCGTAGTAAATAAAATAATTTCTATACGTTTTTTTATTGGGTATAAAGGAAGTTTTCATGTGTTAGCTCTGCATCAATACAAGGTTTCGTTAAAAATCACACTATATATTGTCACGTATAAAATCAGGAAATACGAAATTCAGGATGACAATTTATTCAAGGCACAAGCACCAACTAAAATTTATAAAAGAAACAAGAGAAGAAATAAGGGAAGTTTCCAGAGTAGCAAAACATAAATAATATAAATATCAAAATTAATACTCTGTACATAAAATATAATAAATACTTTGCTACATAGCTCCTTTCCTATGGAAGCTGTGACCCACAGCTTGCAAATATTGTAGATACTGACATGGATCTAAGTGTTTCTGCCAAGGATTCCCTTAATTTTGAAACTTTGTCCCTAATAGCTTCGCATCTTTTCTCTTGCGACATGAAGAGCAGCTACGGCGTCGTATCGTCAATAGGGACATCGTCTTCTTATTGGGAAGCCTTGATTTTGACACGGTGGCGGAATTCTGGAGCACCCAAGGCCTCAACGTCTTCTCGGCGATCCTCAGTTTGTCTTCCCTAGTCTACCCAGCATCTCTACAAAATGTCATGTAGAAAATTAGGAAAGTCAAAACTTCAGGATGACACAGCAATTTATTCAATGCACAATCACCAACTAAAATTTATAAAATACAAGAGAGGCAAATAGAGAAGTTTCCAGAATAGCAAAACATAAAAATATAAATAGAAAAATTAATAATCTGTACATAAAATATTATAAATATATATAGACCTATATATAATGACTATTATTACTTTACACACATATTTAAGAATTTCAATTTAAAAATTTCTGTGTGTAAATTAATCTTAAGTTCCTATGTTTATATATACACTCATTTACAAAACGTAACATTACCTAATCTAACACTTCTATCCATTTCAATGAAGCATTGAAAACGATATAATTGATATTTAATTTTTAAGTGAATTTAATCACTGTTTAATATAACAATGATTATCTCCATATATACTTATGAACAAAACTTAAGGAAGTTTTATATTTTGGTCTCTCGTTGGTCGTCTTTTGTTCCTAAGGCCACTTGCCTCATGGTCCACCTAGCAGTGATCTCTCCTCACGATCTCTGTCACCGCTTTCCACCTAACATGCTCAGCCTTGGACTGAATCCCACCTACTGAATTTGGCAGGTACTGGACTTGCTTGAAGTCCTCCTTCACTGGTATCCTAGTACTTAACACATCTTTTTATCGCCAGCCACGCTCCTTATCCAGTTCTTCCCGGGCTTACCTCTTCCCCTTGTTGGTGCTTCTTACAGCTTCTTGTGTCTATCATCCTTCATTTACATGCAGCGGACTTGTTACCTATTTGGATTTGTTGTAAGAATGTCTTTGTGCTTCTCATAAAAATCTCGCCGACGAGCTTACAGCGGAGGGTGTATTATTTATATAATCCAAAAAATATATAACTATTTTTATCATTGAAAAACAGACGAGGAACTGTTTATTCGTTCGAAAGATCGCTCCTTTTATAGCATTTAATCAAGTTATGTATTACAAGTAATGTGGTAATATTATTGTGAAGATAGAGGCTGACTGGCCGGCATTCATATTTCTTGTTTCATGCTTCTTCTTTTGGAATGAATCATTTCTTTGATTGACCATGCTGTAGTGAGCGTGACATTTCTTCAACCATGTAGTAGATGGAATCCTTCAGTTACTTCAACAGGGAAGAATGGAACCTGAAATGCCCTCATATCCAAAAATATCTTGAAAATAAAGATGTTGTACAAAATTTGAAATATCGCGTGAGAACGCCTTTGGAACCATAGAATAATTTTTAACGCCTTTCCAAATGTTTTAATTTTTGTTTGCTCCTGACGAGGACAAAATAGTTTTGTCGAAATGTCGAGGTAATGAAAAGATTTACTGGCCGAAGTATCTTTATTTTCAAGATTTTTAATTGTAATATACCTTATAATAATATTATAATATACTCTGTTTAATTAATTTATTTTTGATTGTTTGGATTTGGCAGCACTGTAATGATTGTTGTTGTTATGAATATATTAAAAAGTGTATGTTTGACATTAGAAATATATATAAATAAAATTTGTTTCTTAATTTGGTAAAGCATATTTATTTATTTAATCGAAGAGAGAGAGAGAGAGAGAGGAACATCACATTAATATTAGTTAAATATTGTCTATATAACGCTATTCTGTAATTATTTCAACAATTAAAAGATACATAAATCCATTAAAAAACAAGATTAAACCATTCAACGAGCCCAGAACTATTATCTTGGTAGAAAACCGGGATACAAATCTACTGAGTAAACTGCGTGCTCAAATTTAATTAAAGTAGATTAAAAACAAAACAAACTTGGGAAATGAAACGTTATATTTGATTCTTTTTTTCTACTTCAAAAAACTTTATATAATTAAAGTTTATCTTTCCTCACAACTATAATTATATAATTATACAGGATTATCATGTTATATGCATATATATAACCTATTACAGAGAGATTATAACACAATTTTCCGCCTCGAATTATATTTAAATTTGTTTTTGGAATTTAACAGTTGGATAATTATATTCCAATGAATAATTTTTATCCATATAAATCAATTATACATAAATGTTTCTCTATAAATATTTAATATTTAGATGATATCACACAAGTATATATTTAGATTTTTAAATTCTTAAAATATATATTTTATACTGAAGATTATCTGATAGGTTTTTATAAATGGAATATTCATACATTTTAAACTTCAAGATTTATCATTGTGTGAATGTGAGATAGATATATAAAGGGTTTTATTGTAATAGTGATTTTTTTCATGTGATATGTTCTTTTTTCCAAAATATTGGCTTTCCAACCATATAGATACTAAATATAAAAGGGAGAATATATAAACTATATTATCCTTTACTAGACGCCGACCCGGGCTTCGCCCCGGGATTGACCCGTGTGCATATCTACCCGAGTGATATATATTTAGATAAGATTTTTTTTAAATAATTGTTTTTACTCGAGGGAATGTTTGTAGTCTAGTACGTTGATATAATCAATCTATCTGAATATTAGGAAAGGTCAGGTAATTTTTTTGTAGGGTGATGCGCTGAAAAAGAACGCTATACCACTTTATCACTAAACAAATTGGCGAGTCAAAAATAAGCAACCTAAACAATCCATTACCTTTGCAAGATAAGAACAGAAATAGAGAAATGCATGCAAAATTTTCAACACAAATCAAAATCTTTAATCCTCATTATTATTATTATTTTTTTTTTGCTTATCCCTAGTACACGTGGTACAGGCCATGATAAGCATGGTGGGTAGTTAGCGACTGCTTTTTACTGTAAGCGCACCACATGTCTACACATGTGAAAGCAGTTCGACTTTGCACTTACAAATGTGCCAGAGCCCCGTTTGGTTACTTGCACTCGCTAGTGGGGTTGGACTTTTGCAAGAATCGGGGGGCCATTGGAGCATTTTTTTTTTAAACAGAAAAAAGTGTCCAATGCGGGGATCGAACCCGGGTCGTAGTGGTCGTATTTTGTTTCTATTACATTACATGGAATAGTTTTTTTTTTTCTAATAAAATTTACTGACCTCTTTGTTCACTGAAACCTAAACAATGTGTACGTTAGACCACTCTTTGTTCAACCTTACACATTGTTTAGGTCTCTTATTAGGTGCAAGATGTATACTTATACTAAAATGGTAATTTGGGTAAACATAGGTAAATTCATGTTGGGCCAGTATTGTTCAGCAAGCCAACACAGATATAACATTACGGTATGAAGCAAGTTGTGCTAAAACTAATATTTCCAATCAAATTATCAAAAAAAAATAACACATACTATGTAATATAAACACATGTATGTAAAATAAACACAATAAAATAACCAATAATTAAAAACCATAAATTTTTCTAACACAGTATACTTCTTAAGTAAGAATACCTTGCCATGAAGGTTTAAAACCCTACACATTGAAACATGTGAAAAATGTAGCATGTGTGTATGATGGGCTTGAAGAGAAAATATTTAAAAAAGATATTTATTGAAACTTTTGTAATACCACACAAAATATGCATATTTACAGTTACAACTTGTCTAGCACCAAAAGATGTTATTTGGAATATAGAGTTATATCTACGGATATGCAGCAAGAAGGACTTCGATAGAGGATGTAGGCCAGAGAGCAAAGAGAAAATAGGTTCTGGAGGGGACTCAATAGCAGGTAGAGAAACTCTACCTTGTTTACAACAGAGGCCAAAGGGTTCATCTCTAAATCTCAAAGCAGAGCAAAACTGGCATACCCGAGACATTTGGCCTATATCGACAGATGAATCAGCTTTATAATCAATATGGGTATTATACTGCAAACCTGAAAACGGCTTATGAGTCCAAAGCTGAATACGCTGAACAGGAACTTGCATAGTTTGTGCAGCTGCGACGCGGGCTTCAGAATACCTAAGACGGCGAAGAGCACGACGCGTCTCACTTTGAAGTGGTGTCTCAATAGCTATAGCATTCCTATATCTCCTGGAAGCAGCCGTATTCCTACCAATTAAAGGTCGGCTGCGGCGAGGCATATTCTGAAAAAAAATATTGAGATTAATAACAAAAGCTTAAAAACCAGCAATTTATAAACAAAGCATAAAAAATACCTGTCTTTTTGAGGTAAAAATCAAAATTCCTAAATTTTTTCTTCAAAATAACCTTCCAGATATGTTAAAAAGATTATAAAAAACTAAAAGCATAATATTAAAGCTAAAAAATTAATGTACAAAACCAGTTATCATTAAAAAGCCTCAAAAATAGACCAACCTCAGGACACGGCAATGAAAAAGCATGCTTTTTTGAGGAAAAAAATAGAAATAAGAAAAATAAGAAATAAGAAATAAGAAAAAAGCATGCTTTTTCTTCAAAATAACCTTCCAGATATGTTAAAAAGATTATAAAAAACTAAAAGCATAATATTAAAGCTAAAAAATTAATGTACAAAACCAGTTATCATTAAAAAGCCTCAAAAATAGACCAACCGCAGGACACGGCAATGAAAAAGCATGCTTTTTTGAGGAAAAAAATAGAAATAGTTTTCTAAAATACAAAATACAACCCGACGCGGGCTTCAGAATACCTAAGACGGCGAAGCGCACGACGCGTCTCACTTTGAAGTGGTGTCTCAATAGCTATAGCATTCCTATATCTCCTGGAAGCAGCCGTATTCCTACCAATTAAAGGTCGGCTGCGGCGAGGCATATTCTGAAAAAAAATATTGAGATTAATAACAAAAGCTTAAAAACCAGCAATTTATAAACAAAGCATAAAAAATACCTGTCTTTTTGAGGTAAAAATCAAAATTCCTAAATTTTTTCTTCAAAATAACCTTCCAGATATGTTAAAAAGATTATAAAAAACTAAAAGCATAATATTAAAGCTAAAAAATTAATGTACAAAACCAGTTATCATTAAAAAGCCTCAAAAATAGACCAACCTCAGGACACGGCAATGAAAAAGCATGCTTTTTTGAGGAAAAAAATAGAAATAAGAAAAATAAGAAATAAGAAATAAGAAAAAAGCATGCTTTTTCTTCAAAATAACCTTCCAGATATGTTAAAAAGATTATAAAAAACTAAAAGCATAATATTAAAGCTAAAAAATTAATGTACAAAACCAGTTATCATTAAAAAGCCTCAAAAATAGACCAACCGCAGGACACGGCAATGAAAAAGCATGCTTTTTTGAGGAAAAAAATAGAAATAATTTTCTAAAATACAAAATACAACCCCTATATGTTAAAAAAAACTATAAATAATCTAAATATAAAACACTTAATCAAATAAATTAAAATATCTTAAATAAAATTTTGAAAAAGGACCTCAAAAAGACAAATAAATGAATCTGTTAAAGAAATCCCTCGCTTATTTAAAAATATAAATAACCTATTTTTTAGATACAACCCATATATGTAGAAAATATAATAAATAAACTGTATTTAAAAGATAAAAGCAATAATTAAAAAACTCCATAAGAAAATTTAAAAAAGGACTTCAATAAATAAATACCAAATATTTCGAATTAGAGCAGTTATTTTAAACGGCGAATTAGATCAGTTATATCTAAAAATGAAAATATATTTAAATAAATAAAACATACAAAATATTTCAAGAGCAGTTATTAAGCTACGCTTGGCATCATAAATGTTCGCATGTAAAGCTATTTCAGGCCTTACATATTTCTAACAACCTTTTTGAAATAGGTTTTTGAAACATGGAAATTATAATACTTCAAATAAATAGAAATAGAGTGAACACAAATAAAACATACCAAATATTTCGAATTAGAGCAGTTATTTTTTTAGCAAGAAGCGGAAAGTAAACACTTTTGAAAGTATAAATACTTTTACTCTGTTGATTTTTTTTTGTATTTTATCGATAACAGCAAAGTTATGTATCTTAAAGTTAGGAAAAATATTTTGATGTTAAGCAAAACCTGCTCCATCTCGTTTTACATAAATGTTGAAAATTTGGTCGAAATTGATGCATTGTAACGAAAGTTTGTAGTGATGTACTCTTATGAAATTTGCATTTTATTAATATAGATTCTTTACCAGATACAATGATTTACTCAAGAAATGTTGTGTTTTATAACACACATAGGTTCATTATTATTTTCATTAATAATAGTAATAGTCTTGAAAAAGGAATAAAAGTTAACGGCGACGCTGTAATTTATGCTGTAAATTCGGCAAGCTTTCGGACTTTGACGTCCATCGACAGACAACTTTCCAAGAAACTAGAAGAATAATAAAGCCAACCTAGAGCCAGCCCAGAGAGAGACGGGATGTAAAGTCCGGTCACTTGAGACAGCAGCGACATTCCAATGGGCGGCAAATGGGGCCCGTCGGTCAACACCTTGGGACTTTTAAGACAGTTGAGGATTGTGTGCGATACGAACGGCCGCCCGGCTGTTGCCGGGCCCGTCTCTCCCCTTCTCTCTCTGGTTGCCTGGGTTCCTCTACCAACTTGTGGTGTGATTATTTCTCTTTCCCCACCTTATTATATTGCCATATATATATATATATATATATATATATATATATATACACGTAAATATTTACATAATTAGAACTTTTCTTAATGAAATAAATGATTATTATACAAAATTATTTTATTTTTATCTATGTAAACAAATTTGTTTTGAGAAATAGATAGCTGCCATAGGATGCAGAGAAAGACCATCTGAAACCCCTCAGACAAAGACAATTTGACAATTAAAATAATTTTATTGACATCTTGTCAATACATTCAAAATGCACAGTCTGCACTATTTAAAAAAGATGCATTATATACACTATGTACAATGAATATGGCGCCTCTACCACCGCTGCAGAGTTTGGTGGAGAATCACCAGTGGGTCTCCAGCGACACCACGTATTTCGCGATCTACGAAGAATACGTAGATCGTGTACTTCGCCGCTGAGGACAAAGAAGGTTTTAGAAACTTAGGAGGTTAATAGTAATAATGATAGATATGAGACAAAAATTCGTTTTTTCATTATCATTTTTATCATTTTGCCACCCCAGCTATGCAAATTAATCCGTTTATCTGGCAAATATACATAATGATACAAACTATGATAGAGTGACCCCTCCTAATTCATAAATAACATATACTATATTATTTTGAAGATTGAGCAATCCATAATTAAAATTATATTTTAAAAAAATATGCATATATTGGATTTATAATCATTTTCATTGTTCCAATATTTTGAGGGGCAACTCACCTCTCTTTATCAAGGATAATAATAATGGTGTTAATCTATAATATTATATAAAATTGTTAGCTATATATAAACTGAATGTAATATTTAAATCAAAGATACAATTATTTCATTGGCCTTGTAGAACGAGAGTGGTGTACGTGTGCTCGCATGTTTTAGTAAAAGATACAAACATCCTTGATAAAGAGAGGCGAGTTGCCCCTCGTAATATTGAATCACTAAAAATAATTATAAATCTAATATCTAAATCTTTTTTGAATACTATATTAAAAATAAAGAAGGCATATCTCTCTCTCCTGACCAGGAGCATATGTGTTTTTTATATGGCATAGCGCCATCTAGTGGAGCAGAAATTATCTAAACGTTAATTTAATCTGTTCCACTAGATGGCGCTCTGCCATCTAAAAATCACATGTGCTCCTGGTCAGGATATGACTTCTTTATTTTTAATATCAACACCTGACTTTTTTTATTATTTCTTTCTATTGTTTTTTCACTATATTATATATAAAAGATAAATATATAAACGCAATACATGAAGAAGAAATTCATTGCGAAAGAATTTATATTTCATATATAATATGTATCACGCTGACGAGAAACAACAGCTCGAAACGCGTTCATGGATGGCTTTTCTTGATTTATCAAGAAAATGTGTTGACCAAATATCAGGGAACAGACTATATTAACGTTTAGTTGATTTCTGCTCCACCAGATGGCGCTCTGCCATCTAAAAATCACATGTGATCGTGGTCAGGATATGCCTTCTTTATTTTTAATAATATATATTGCAATTATACTTTTTAAGTAACACTATATGAAATGGGAAAAAATAGTACATTTCTTGATTAATCAAGAATGGGTATTTGGCCAATTCTGGAATGTTTAGAAATCAACAAGAATAGTTGATATTTATCCCGATAGATGGCGCAAGCCATCAGCAACTTTCAGTTGCATGATAAGGAGATGCCTTTTTCATAACTATATAAAATGTTTTATAAATATTTTTTTCTGGTTGGGAGTTTATTCAGAAATAATATAGAAGCATCGACCGTTATTCGTCTGGAAATAATTGAATCATAAACGATTGGTGTTTATATTATTTTTAAAAATCTACATGCAATATTAATAAAAGCTCAAATATGAAATAGATATATGAACCAGAAGATTTTGAAATATTTCAGAAGCGATGAGTTTCATGGAGAGATATTTTTCGTGATCTTTTGATTCGTATTTCTATGAATTTATATCCTGTTAGAGTTTAACATTCAAACAGGTCGATTATTATAAGGACCTATTGTGAAAAAAAAAACACATTTAAAAAAAAAATTAATTTGATTAGAATTCATAATAACAATTCGTCAATATTTTAATCAAACCACTTTTGTCCGCCTATAACTTGAGATTTTCTAGGTCGATTCCAATGCAGTTTTACTATAAGGTCTTTCTAAGAAAATTTATGTTTATCACGTTAAATTCACATTTAATATATTAAAATGGTTTTCAGAAATACTTTGGTTTAAGAACGACATTTGAAAATTATCCCGCATGTGTTTTTTTTAAATGAAAAATCGAAATTTATTTCAAGGAGAAATAATGATTATTTCTAACCCTAGGGATGAAGTATGAAAGGATGAATTTGAAGGGTAATGATGAACAGAAAAATAAAAGTGTCCAGGGATGGGAAACGAACCCACAGTGTTCCGCTTACCGGGCAGATGCCATGTCCCATCCCTGGACACTTTTATTTTTCCGTTTATCATTACTCTTCGCAATTTATCTTTTCATACTTCATCCCAAAAGTTAGAAATAATCGTTATTTCTCTTTGAAATAAATTTCGATTTTTCATTCAAAAGAAACATATGCGGGATAATTTTCAAATTTCGTTCTACAATCATAAGCCGCATTATATTGTATTATAAATTACTTTGGTTTAAATTGACGATATATTAATGCTTTCCCGTTTCGTCACAGTGTCTGTAAATAACAGGTTAATAGACGATTGAATCGATACTAATACAACTATCGATTTCAGAAGATGACCGACTTCTGTACAACGGAATTGTTTGAGATTCTTCGGTCACATCGCGCGACGCAGGAGAATGGAGTACACCATACTGACTGGAAAGACGTCTGGGCGACACATACCTGGACACCCACCGACACGTTTCGTTGACCAATTAAAGGAACTCATTGGCTTAACGGTCGCCGAGATGGTACATCGAGCTCAAGACAGAGATGGCTGACGTCGCATCGTGTTTTGGATGTAATACGTACAGTGAGCCACAATGTTCGATCGCGAATAAAATAATCTATGTTATTTGGGAAAAACTTCACTCGGGAAGAACCTGGGCGAAGCCGAGTCACATTCAGCTAGTTGATAGCTAATAATCAAAAGGTAAAATTGAATAGAAGTCCAGTTCTGTTTATTAATGATGCTCAAGAATGAGTCCATCGTCGAGGAAAAGGCGAAAAGGAGGACGAAGTGTCAGGCGGAGAAGAGGCCCGGTACCTTCCTGGTGTACATTTCCATGAGGCAGCCATGTCGAGACCGCATGTTGCCCTCGACCAGATAGGCTCGGTAGCCCAGTCCGCACACAGTGTACAGTAGCGGTAGCCAGGCTAGGGAAAGCTCCAGTCCGGTCAGAATGGTCCAGGAGAACATGATAAGGAAGTAGCCCACGTAGTTTGGATGACGCATCTTGTTCCAAAACCCAGACATTAGAAACGTCTTTTTGGCAGCAGTTAAATTCTGAAAATTTCGATTGAACTCCTTCTTCATGTGCCGGTGTTTGGAACTGGTGGATTTGACGTAGACGAAGAACCCGGCAGTAGCTAAGGTTGCGCAGATGTAGGCCAGCTGGATGCTCAGCGGTCGTTGATGCTCGAAGAGGTAGATGGGAGCCAGGGCGTGTAGGAAAGGCCCTACGGCTATGTTGAAGGAGATCAACAGAAAGCCGCAGCCGTCGTGCAGAAAGAGCGATGTACTCAGTAGATGGTATTCCTGCACGAAGGTTTGGAATACTAGCAGAATCTGAAGAAAAGAGCATAAAGCCAAGGTGGCGCTCATCACACCGTTCTTTTCTTGGAAGTCCAAACACCACAGGAGCAGGTCAAGAAGAACCAACGTGCTAAGCCCGAGACGCAAAGAGAACATCTTGAGGTCAAGTTTCCAGATTCTAGGATTGGCCGTTCTACCTATCAGGAAGTTATAATTACTATCTCGAGTGGCCTGTGGATGGATGTGGCTTCCTGGGAACAGAACTGCGTAGAGAGACAATACGAGTGATAATCCAAAGGCAAGAAGGATGATTCCGGGGAGATCCTGGAAGATGAACCTTACAGGAAACTCAGTCTCCCAGACTACCGCGACGATCAGCACTGTCAGGAGTAGATGGAAGATCCCACTGAGGCGGTAGCTGAGCTGCTGAGGGGTGATGGAGGAAGTCTTCTGTCCCAGCGGCAGGAGATCGAGCAGTACGTGCAGAGCCACCCAGCCGAGGTAGAGGCCCGCGGTGGTCGGATCAGGCGGGAGGTGGTCGAACAATGAGGCGGTCAGCAGAGTGCCCTTCCTCAGGGCCAGGTAGGGCAGCAGCGCGAGCCCCGGCAGTACGACGTAGGCCAGAGAGGCCAAGTATGGTCCACCATATGGCCGTGGACGGCAGTCAGGAGCCGAGTGGCGTTCTTCCATCATAAGTCTGCTCGCCCTCTTTCCAGATCGTTCTTGGCAATGGGAGAGTGCGTGCAAGATCCGCGAGCTCCTGGGAGTCTGAGCTTTCCTTCTAAATATATTAGAGGAGTTTCACTTTAGCCCAAGTTTGCTGCTAGAAAATTGTATAGAAATAATACACAGATTATGTGCTTGTTCTCCGCATACTTTGAACAAAATTTGACCGATAGAAATAAAACTCTGATAGAGTTAGGTCTGAAGGAAGTCACAATCATAGTTTCACCCACAATATGTATAATAGCTCTATTGCTCTATTTGCTTAATTGCTCCGAAAAACCAGCATGATAATGATAATATTAAAATTTAAAAATTCCTACACCACAACTACCAATACTATAAAATATAATAAAAATAAAATATTGTCAAAAAATCAATACTTTTTAAAGACCTTTATAGGTTTCTATATATTTCTTCCTGAGAGATAGAGCAAATTAGTGGAAAAATGAGAAATAAAGAAATTAGAATACACAAAGTTAAATGAGAGATATGTACTTATAAAGCCCTATAATTATTTTGATATAATATTATCTTTTATTAAAAAGGCATATATTGGATCAAAATATCATTTATTTTACCAATATTTCAGTTGGCTGAACGTCAACCTTTATCAAGGTGTTATAACATATTTAATGTGTGTCAACACACATTGTTGTTGACACACATTAAATATGTTATAACACCTTGATAAAGGTTGGCGTTCAGCCACTGAAATATTGGTGAAATAAATGACATTTTGATCCAATATATGCCTTTTTAATTAAAGATATATTTATGGATTGCTCTATTTTCAAAATAATATAATCTACATAAGTAATTGCTTCCATTTAAATAAAATTTAAAATTATTTATATATACTATAAGGTTTTAATGATTATAAAATAAAACCTTTTTTAGAGCAATACGTTACTTTATTTGTATGGCGAGCTTTCGGACATTTTTACTCATTCTACAATAGCTAAATAGGAAAACAGGTGGTTTTGACAACCAACAATATAAACGTTCTGCTAAAATATAGACAAGAATTGTATGTGAATATTAGTGCGTAAATATATATATATTAAAAATAAAAAAGGCATATCCTGACCAGGAACACATGTGCTTCTCAGAAGGCAGAGCGCCATCTGGTTGAACAGAAATCAACTGAACATTGATTTAACCTGTTCCCTGATATTTGGACAACCAAATTTCTTGATAAATCAAGAAAAGCCATCCACGAACGCGTTTCGCGCTGTTTGCGCTCGTCAGCGTTAATTTTAATAAAAATTAAAATATTTTTGGTCCCAGAGGCTTCCTGAAAAACCAAGAAATGGGTATTTAAGGCCAAACTTGCGTAAATACGCTTAACACATGAAAAAACAATAGAAAAAAAAAGAAAAAAAAAAAGGTCAGGTGTTGATATTAAAAATAAAAAAGGCATATCCTGACCAGGAACACATGTGCTTCTCAGAAGGCAGAACGCCATCTGGTGGAACAGAAATCAACTATTCATTGATTTAGCCTGTTCCCTGATATTTGGCCAACCCAATTTCTTGATAAATCAAGAAAAGCCATCCAATATATATATTATAACGTACTGCTAACTAGAATACTCATGTTAGAGGTTAGGATATACCAATTTTATTTTTAATATTAACACCTGATCTTTTTTCAATATTTTTTCTCACGCAAACATATATATATATATTGACCAAGGTAATGTCTTAGATCGATTTATAAGAAATCTAAGGTATTTTTGAAGCGTGTGATTTTTTAAATATAACAATTTTCTACTGCCATTACAGAAGGAGCAGTAGATAATTGTTTTATTTCAGAGAGAATCATTCGCGTTAAAAAATAGGTTAGACTTCTTATAACAGAGGGCTGACTAAAATACATCATATTATATCGCCTTGTAAGACCCACTTGGGACGGATACACCTGAAAAATACAAATTAGGTTACGTTGATGTTGAAACAAGTAAATTCGAGTATTGAAAATAATGATAATTGCATAACTCTTTAATGCCAGACGCGCTAGCATGTGTTGCTAGCCTTTGTAGTAACCATAGGTGACTTACCCTAGGTAATACCATTTATTACCCTTGATAACATCTAAAATAGTTAAAATGCAATGCAGAATAAACTATATAAGAGATATCGGTTTTGCTCTTCATTGGAAAGTGGGTGCCGTTGCCACGTTAGTCACTTTGGAAACGAACCAGAATTTGGTCAAATATTCCAAGGGTCCAGGGGGGACCGCAGGGAGGTGTGGTCGGACTTCTCCCTCTGAGGCTCTTCATTGAACACGACAACAACAATGAACTATAAAAATGAATTTTGAATCTTTGATCACAAGAAAGCGTGTTATAAGCTCCTGAGGAAAGACTCAAAATAACATGTAGGCGTGTGGTCGACAGAGAATGGATGAATCAATAAGTTCTTGACTAGTGACCAAGCCCAATAGTAGAACACTATTTTAGTCTTAGCAACACCCTAAAGTGATACGATTACTATTGTAAGATATACATTTGAAATATATATCCCCTATGTCAAAAGCAATAAAAATCAGTATATAGAAATTGTATATATTATTAGGTTGTTAAAGTGATAATCCTGTTGAAGGACTGACAAGTCCGAAAGCTTGAAAAAAAAAGGTTACACAAGAAACTTAACCCTGGAAGCTTCATTTATTTTATAATAATATTTATATAAAAGTTTTATTCATGATTAATAGCGATGTGAGTTAAAATGTTGTTGTATATATGAATTTTTTTCTATAAAACAAATTGGTGTATCTTAAAGTTATAATATAGGAATCTGGAATTGAAAGATTACAGGGCATCCAAGCTGTACATGTAACTACAGATGGTGTCGACGTGGCTGCCCTGGGGTGAAAATGGAACAATTGTCACGAGGTATTGACAATTCCGTCAGAGTCTCTTACCTTGGCTGCTTGAATTGACACCGAAATCAGCAATTCAAGCATATCGAATGTTCCCAATACCTATCTTCTGATAAAATTGTCAAAATGTTACATTTTAAATAAAGATATTATTTGATTCTCTTATTATTTTAATATATGTGGGTTGGTGGACAGATGGTATTAACTGTTGATTTTAGACAACTAGACCTAGGATAGAATCCCGCATTTAGCACTTTTTTTCTAAAGAAATAATTGCTTAATTAGCCCCCGATTCTTGCAAAAGTCCAAAACCATCAGTGATTACAAGAAAACAAACGGAGATCTGGCATACCTGTATGTGCAAAAGTCGAATTTCTTTCAATATACAAGGATTGTTTCATAAATATCTGGTCAATTCTATATATATATATACAATTTAAAATATATTATTATTATTATAATATATAGAAAGATTCTTTATGTAAATATCAACACTTTTGGGCTTACCTATCTTCTAATTCCTTTAATGCGTTTTAATAGAAGGTTTCATCTTTGTACTCCAAAAAGTCCAAAATGGCATAAATTACTTCATTATAATACTTAAATTTCTTTCTTCTTAAATATTTCATAGTCTCTAAGAGGTATATCTGGAGAATAAGGGGGTGGTTGATGACTTTAAAACTGCATTCGTCAATGGACGTGGTCAAAATTCAAAATGTTGGTCAAAAATTGCTCCTTATTTAGGCCGACTTTAGAAAAAGAGTACGCACCTTGTTTTATAAATGTTTAGTTTTTTTAAGGTATGCTTAATGTATGTATTAATTCTGTGTGTGATTATGATAATAAATGTTAGTTATAATTATATATGTGTTTTTCAACTTTTTATTTAAATAAAAATTTGAATATTTGATGGTCAGGCCAGATTAGTTCTAGATTTTTCATTTATTCACTAGACGACTCTATAAAATATATTTCAACCTTTCAAAATTGTCATAGAGCTGCCCAGAAAATACTTTATTAATATTATAAATTGGACTAGCAATACGTATTTTATTAAGAGCTAAAAAATGGCTGAGATTTCGAGCGAAAATAAAGCTTTCTGACTAGCCTTTTAAAAGCTAAAATGAGACAAAGAAGATAAATTCTATATACAATAATGAATTAGAGCTCTTAAATATAAATAACACATAAAATCAGCCTTCTATTTGTCTCAGTTTAGCGAAGAAACAGCCAGTCGAAGACGCTCAAAAGCTTTCTCGTTTTTTGAATAAAATGTTTATATTAAAGCTACAAATTCCTAGAGTATAACTTTTACTCTTAATAAAATGTTTCTATGTTTTCTCTAGTTATCAACAAACCGCAACTAATCAAGATGATAAGGCACAATTTGGATTATAGATTATAAACACAAGGTAATAAGACCAAATCCAAATAAATAAATAGTGTGTTACGTTTCGGTAACAGTGTTGTTACCATCTTCAGACAAAAACGACAAACATTCAGTACTTTTGTTTTAAGATGTTATCAACGCTGAAACGTCACACACTATTTATTTGGATTTGGTCTTATTACCTTGTACGTAACTAATCAAATTACCTATATAATTATCCTCAAAACACACAACAAAGCCAAGAATAACCTAACTCATCTTTTTCTTAGATCCTTTAAATTTATCTTCTAAGCAAGTTTAATCCCTAATTTAGGGGTTCAGAGGAGAAAAATGACATTATTTAGAGTAAAAAATATACATAATGGTACATAATTGGTACATTTATCTTCAAAACCCCTTTTTCTAATGATCTTTCAGCAAACTTCTAACTTTACATATCTCTACTGTAAACATATCAATTAGAATTTATCATTTCATATTCTCTTTACCCTATTATTATCATCACTATTATCATTTTCTAAATATCTCAAGGGATAAGGGAAAATATATTTCTCCTGTCTTTAAAAATATAGAAAGATTTTTAAAGCTTTTTCAGAAAAAATAAATTTATTAACCCTAAAAATATCAAATTCTCAGTTCTCCACACACAAAAACACAGATATTTGTATATCCTTAATATTATGGTGCATTAGCGCGCCATCTGTTATCAAAATACGAAATTATTTTAGACGCGTATGATTCTTTTAAAAATAAAACAATTTCCATTGCAGTAAGGGCAGTAGAAATTGTTTTATTTTTAAAAGAATCATACGCGTCTAAAATAGTTTCGTATTTAGATAACAGATGGGCGCTAATGCATCATAATATAATTTTTCTAATAAAAGACAAAAATTGAATTTTGCGGAAGAGCGATTGCTCGAAGCATATTATATATTTATAATTATATGTAATTTTGCTGTCCTCAAAGCTTATGTTCATAGTTCATCTAAAATACCCATTCCAAGAATCTAGCATCAGTATTACTATAAAAGGAAGTTCCAAAAATGCACTTCCTTCGGGAGGTCGAAAGGTAAAAGCCAGACCTTTGATCTCTGATGATCCCATATTTTTGAAGCCTTCAGTGCCGGAGTTGTGCTCGGCGCTGCCTTGGTTCCCTCAAAACGGCGTGCACTAGCCCTCCTCTCCCCCGGGGCGCCCACGGCCTTGCCGTCGCCTCTCCAGCCCTCTCCTTGGCCCTCCTCTGCGGCGGGTTGCTCGGAGACACCTAACTATGAGTTATGCCTTAAAAAGCTTACCGAAGCTTGTAGAAGGCACAATAATAGTATATAGTTCCAAAAATGCAATATAACAGCGGTATGGTAGATTAAACTGGCGAAACCGCTGGGAGGGTTCACCACTGATGTGCCAGGCCTTCTCATTAATTTTCCCATTGCAGTAAGGACAGTAGAAATTGTTTTATTTTTAGAAGAATCATACGCGTCTAAAATAGTTTCGTATTTTGATCCTTAATATAAATAAAATTTCCTTTATCCCCCTGTAAAAAGAGAATTATTGTAAATGAAAAATATTTATATGATAAAGGTAATCTCCTATTACACTGAATGTTGATGATAACTCATTGCCATCTATCAGAATAATATCAACTGTCTGTCTATATTTATTTTCTAGACAAATTTTCATTGCCCTTTATATAATTATGAAAAAATAGTACAAATGTAATATATATATTGTTATATATATATATATTGTACTGATCTAAGGTTCATGAAATAAAAAAAGAAAAAGACATCTCCTTATCGGGCAACTGAAAGTTGCTAAGTTGCTTACTTACTTACCTCTACCCACCATTATCATGGTCTGTACCACGTGTACTAGGAATAAGCAAAATAAAATGCTTCTACTGTAGTTCAACTTTTTCTTCAATTGTTCAAGGAAGAAATAGATGCTTACAATGGCCCTCTAATTCACATTGATTTTCCTGAAGATGCTGTACCAAAATTTGTAAGAGCCACCTTTTGCTCTAAGAGAGTTAGTGAATAAAAAGCTGAAATCCCTGGAAGAGCAAGGTATTATTGAACCTATTAAATTTTCTAAATGGGCATCACCGATTGTTATGGTTCTAAAAAATGATGGAACAATAAGGGTTTGTCATGATTACAAAAAAAAAAAATCATTCTCGAAACATAAAAGAGAAGTATATATTAATACTATTAGCAAAGATATAAAACATAATTAAAGTAAAACCTAACATTGATATTAAATGTTTTTGATTAAAAAATAAAAGGATTATAGGAATAATAAACTGCTTGAAACATGATATGAATATTAACTGCTTCTACTGTAGTTCAATTATTCTATTAAATACTCAAATTTATTGTCAAAGTATACCTAGAACGCTTCTCAATCTGATCAACATCTCTCTGTTCACTGAAACAAATATTATAAGAACCCTCAGTTAGAATATGAAATATTGTCGCGGAGATAAATAAAACAAGGGGGCAAAATATTGGTAATATTTAATTTATTATAATGATTGTATTTAGCTTTTTATTCTCCAATAAAATTATTTAAAAAGGCATTTATAGAGAGAGAAATATTAAAAAATGAAATATTTGATTTAAAAAATAGCACATTATATAGAAAATAGCTTGAAGAAGTAAACAAAAATCCATTATTTAAATATATATGTGTGATAACGCTAAAATAATGTATTCAAAAAGGAGTTAACTATCCATGATCAATATTTATAATAGCATCCTATAACTATGCTTTATGTTTAAAAATGGTTAACTAAAACATTAAAGGAGAAATGAAAGTATATCATTTATGTAAAGAAATGTATAATAATTCCATAAAGGTTGCTCGTTAATGCCCCCATTCAAATCTCCTCCCTAAGCCTGATAAATGGTCAACGGTCCAGTTTATTTAAATGTCGAAATATCTGTGAGAATTATCATAACAAAGCTGTGAGAATATTTTTTCACTGAATTTGTAAGTAAAATGTGTTGTTCTGTATTTTATATTATATTCTCCATATTGTTTCGTTGTTATATTATTTATTTATATGTTTTTTTACTATATATTTTGTTGTTTTATGATTTATATATTGAATATTATATGATATATGGTTTTTAAAAGAATGTTAAATTGTGTGTACATTGATATATTGAAAAAGATTGTTGACTGTTGTATAAGACTACTTAGATATCGATTATATATTTATGCTTTTGGTCAAATAAATAATTTGATCGTAATAATATAAAGGTAAAATATTTTCCTTTTCTTGATTAAATTTCTCCAAGTAGGGTTTCAGTTAATAGAAAGAGATGTATTATATCTCTATAGCTACTTCCATATTTAATTGCTAACAATTCATTAAGTATTTCTCTATAACAATTCATTTAGCATTGCTTTAAAAATTCATGCAACATTTTCAACAATTCATATATAATTTCTATCAATAATGTATACCTGATAACATCTAATGTGTGATAAATAACGTATCATTGTCAACATTTCGTGTATCCTTTCTAACTATATAATGCATGCTTTATTAATTCACTATTTGTTTTCCATTAGCCTAAAAATACCTTGAAAATTGTTTGTAATTCAATAGGAATTCTAGAGAATAATGTCTGAAGATCCCGGCGGATAACGAATGTTTGAAAGAGAGACTATTTATTTTAAATAATTTCAATTTTCAAAGTTTCATAAACACAACCATATTTTTACGGAAGAATTTCAATCACTAACAACCCCACATTATTATAGAAGACCCTGAATAATCAACAATAATTGTTATAGAAGAAGACCTTCAATCACCGACAACAATTGTTATAGAAGAAGACCTTCAATCACCAACAACAATTGTTATAGAAGAAGACCTTCAATCACCAACAACAATTGTTATAGAAGAAGACCTTCAATCACCAACAACAATTGTTATAGAAGAAGACCTTCAATCACCAACAATAATTGTTATAGAAGAAGACCTTCAATCACCAACAACAATTGTAATATAGAAGAAGACCTTCAAATACCAACAACAATTGTTATAGAAGAAGACCTTCAATCACCAACAACAATAGTTATAGAAGAATATCTTCAATCACCAACAACAATTGTTATAGAAAAATACCTTCAATCACCAACAACAATTGTTATAGAAGAAGACCTTCAATCACCGACAACAATTGTTATAGAAGAAGACCTTCAATCACCAACAATAATTGTTATAGAAGAAAGACCTTCAATCACCAACAACAATTGTTATAGAAGAAGACCTTCAATCACCAACAACAATTGTTATAGAAGAAGACCTTCAATCACCAACAATAATTGTTATAGAAGAAGACCTTCAATCACCAACAACAATTGTTATAGAAGAAGACCTTCAATCACCGACAATAATTGTTATAGAAGAAGACATTCAATCACCAACAACAATTGTTATAGAAGAAGACCTTCAATCACCAACAACAATTGTTATAGAAGAAGACCTTCAATCACCAACAACAATTGTTATAGATGAAGACCTTCAATCACCAACAACAATTGTTATATATGAAGACCTTCAATCACCAACAAAAATTGTTATAGAAGAATACCTTCAATCACCAACAACAATTGTTATAGAAGAAGACCTTCAATCACCGACAACAATTGTTATAGAAGAAGACCTTCAATCACCAACAACAATTGTTATAGAAGAAGACCTTCAATCACCGACAATAATTGTTATAGATGAAGACCTTCAATCACCAACAACAATTGTTATAGAAGAAGACCATCAATCACCAACAACAATTGTTATAGAAGAAGACCTTCAATCACCGACAACAATTGTTATAGAAGAAGACCTTCAATCACCGACAATAATTGTTATAGAAGAAGACCTTCAATCACCGACAATAATTGTTATAGAAGAAGACCTTCAATCACCGAAAACCACACAATGTTATAGAAGAAGACCCTGAATCACCAACAGCATTATTAAAGAATACCTCCAATCACCACATCAACTATTGATATTGATCAAGTAATCATGACATATCGATATAAACGTGACCTAATATATTAAACGAAATTTTGATATTATTTTTGAATCGAACTCATATGTATTAGTGAAGAGAAAGCAATGGAAAATTCATTGTTGACTAGTTAGACTGTGGGAAAAAACCAAGACAATTTTTTACCAGTATTTTATAAGATAGAGTTATCTCATTGGTGATAACCTGCGACATGGAGGTCCATATAAGCGACGGCGCGCGACAAACAACTCGAACTAAACAAGGTAAGTGTCACCCCCAGCTATCTACAACTGTATACTATTAAGTCAGCAAGCTGATATTTGAATGATACTCTAAAATTGTTCATTCCAAATTGTACAGAGTTCTCATACATGCGTTTTTAATTTTATATAAAATTTATATATGAATAAACGAATTAGATCTCTTAAAAATTGTTCCAATCTAATAAGTAAGCTCACGCCCCTTTCTAGAATTTTACTCAAATTTAAAATTCATACTTAAAGGCCTTTCTATTATTCATCAAGGTGTTTATTTGCGATAGAAAGGTATAGGGAGATCCTTTGCCGAATCATCAATATGACTGATATGATAAAATATGGGGTGAAATTTTGGAAAGAGACAATATCATTAAAAATCTGGAAATAACAGGTAAACAAATAAAGGATCGAGAGCTATGAAATTCTAATCAATATTCTGATTATTATAATACATCCATATATAACTTGGCAGATATATTTTATGTTGACGGAAATAGAGTTTATAGGAAAAGTCGACTAGTTGGTGTATCTTTCATCCTTTTTACAGAATTGACGGTCGAATTCGAGCGTAGTTACATTATGCCAAACCTATATCAGTCAATGCTCGTTTTTTAAATACTTTTTAATACGAGGAGATTCAATTTAAGTATCAACATGTCCTTAAAAGATTGTGAGTATTGAGCTAGAAACTTGATTTATCGTCTTGATAACACTATAGAAAGATATTATATCAGAGAAGATAGGGTCCAATATATAGGTTAATATAATCCATAATGACCTTAATTCACCCTCCCCCCTGTCTCTCTCCGTTTACGGGAGATATTTAGGCTACTCAAAGTTAAGAAATATGAACATTAAGATATGGATAAAGGACATAAACTATATTATCGTAAAGATAGAGGCTGCCTGGCCGGCATTCATAGTTCTTCAAATTAAAGATACTTCGGCCAGTAAATCTTTTTTATTGTCTCGACAAATTGAATGTCTGCCAGAAAAATGTTTCTATGAATCAAAAAATAAGAATAATTATAAAATTAACATATAAACTTCAAACATTTATGATTAATGTATGATGGCACAGTTACATAAATTTATATTTTTGAAAATATAGCAATCAATATTTACACCCCTTCTGATAATAAAAAAAACATATATTGGTGAATGCATATTTTTATTCAATCCAATATATGTTTTTTATAATCTATAAATTTATAAATCGCAATATATTAGGAAATCAAAGCCTCCCTTTACTGATGAGGAATCATTGTCCGAAACCATGGTTTACAGTAACTGTAAAACGGTAATGTTATACAGTTTAGATTTGATGAATTTGCCCAAACTAGTGGTGTGGTTTATTCTGCATCACAACCTTTAGGTTTTGTACAGGGGTAAATTGGTATATGAATCCCCTCCGTAACTTTATGCTATATATTTATTATAAGAACATTTTACAGAGTTGAAATATATCTTTTATTCCACAATTTTGTATACCAGAAAATTGCCATTCAAAAACTGTCTCAATTTAGTACCTTTTACTTATGATCAATTTACCTACTTTTGTATTTATATAAATGGCCGAAAATAAGAATAATTTGTGCAGAGGACCTAATCATGGGTACTTAAAATATTCATTCAAGTGAAATGTTTATAAATAGAGTATTATACCAGAGGTAGATCATAATGAGGGTTGAAAATTCAATTTCTTTCACACATGTCAATATGATATGACTGTTCGGGATTGAAAGATAAAAATACGTCAATGTTCCTGAAAAATTACAACCATGATGAACTTTATGAATTAAAATCTATACTACTCACCGCAACAGAGAGGTAATTGCAACAGGTTCGCAACAAATCTTCAGTTAGCTATATAAAATAATAATTTCCATTTTAAAAAACGCGTATGTATAGGTTGTTGATATGAATGCCTGTGTTCCAGCAGAAAATGGATTTCTTCAAAGAAATTGAAGGCGTCCAGTTCCCCAGCTTGTTCTCAACGGAGAACATCCTATCAGTACTGAACTACCAGCCACAGTCCGAGGACCTCTTCATCATGACGTATCCAAAGAGTGGAACCCATCTCACACATTATTTGATCTACCTCCTGGTCAACAAGGGTCAGCCATGTCCCAATTTCGACAAATTCGAAGAGAGTTCAATTTTCATCGATAGGTATGGAATGGAAGGCATCAAATCCTTGACATCACCAAGAATCCTAAAGTCTCACATCCCATATTCAAGAATTCCTAAATCGGAGAAGGCTAAATACATCTATGTCGTTAGGAATCCAAAAGACGTTTCAATATCTTTTTTCCATCTCAGAAATGCAATGACTAAAAAATCAATAACATTTGACAAATATTTCCAACTGTATATCGACGGTGAATTAGGATACGGAAAACATATGGATCATATTGTAGACTTTTATCCCCATCGGAACGACCCCAACCATCTCTTGATAACTTACGAAGAAATGATAGAAGACCGAAGGAAGGCGGTGTGGAAGTTAGCGAAGTTTCTGGGAAACAAGTATGAAACCATGTTAGAAAATAATCCGAAAATATTGGAAAACATAATCAAGTATAGCTCAGTGGAAGAAAGCAGGAAGGTAATCCAGGTTGAAAAGGTTTTCAAGAAGATTCGAGAAGAAGTAAAAGCTGAGAATCCAGAAGCTGAAAAATTTGTGTTTGTAAGAAAAGGTATTGTAGGAGATTGGAAGAACAATTTGAACGAAGAACGAGCCAAGTTCATAGATAAGTTGGCTGAAGAGAAACTCTCAGGGACGGAGCTTTACGACTTCTGGAAGAGACTTGGAATTTTCCAATAGTTAATATCCCTGTATTGTTTATAACAACTTTATCTTTTGTACAATTATAATTCTATTTGAAACCTCTCTCTACATCTTTCTCGTTTTCAAATAAATATTTTTTATATATGCTTAAATGTTGAGTCTTGTTAATTTTTACAAATAATGTTTATTAAACTACTTGATTATTTCTATACAAACTTTTTTTACAAAAAGAAACACCCTCTCGTGCCCTCAACATTCTTGTATCACCAATTGTACATTCTGCACTGATGTTATAAATAAAAATGCATTGTTTTAATGCACTTTTAAAGGGAGAGATGCCTCTTTCTTTCGGTATATAAATATATTCCTCTCACAACTTTAGGTTGTTCATCTTTTTATGACAATAAAATACATTGAATGGATCAAATGTGAATGGATTAGAATGTATAAACTTAAAAATATAAATTTAGATAACCAGATGTATATTTGTTTAATTTAGGAATCTGTTGAAAATATTTATGGAGTCGTAGAGGGAGAGAAAGAACCTTTATTAGCTAAAGGTATAAAACTATAAAAGAAGGACAAACTATATGTACATCAGCAGCTCACGCCGGCCTGCCCTATTCACTTAACCGCTAGCCATCCAAAAAATCCAACAAGGCCGCGCTATAAAGACAGATGACAATTGGCATAAACAATACTAAAGTTCTATGCAAATCATTAGAGTATTCTATCGTAGAAATATTCCGGAATTGTAACTTTCAACAGAATCACAATAAGCCTACAAAAATAAGCATATATATTTAGCTATTAACACAAAGCAATAACGCGCCATCTATACATATAAAATAAGAGGATTTAAAAGCGCGAATGTTTCTTTTATACATAAAACGAACTTCTACTGTCCTTCCTGCGATGAAAAAATATATTGGGAGGGCTTGGCTCATCAGTGGTGAAGCGTGGCTCTGAGAAGCGGTTTGGTGGATTAAATTGGCGAAACCGCTGGGAGGGTTCACCACTGATGAGCCAAGCCCTCCCAATATATTTTTTTCATCGCAGTAAGGACAGTAGAAGTTCGTTTTATGTATAAAAGAAACATTCGCGCTTTTAAATCCTCTTATTTTATATTTAGCTATAGATATATGTGAGAGCGCTTCTAATTTCACCTAGGTATTGAAAATAAGAATATCACTATTGTTTCTCAAGAATTATACATGATATAAAACTAGGTAATTATATTTGTGAGGTATTGTGTGTTTTGCTTGTATTAATCTAGTCTTGCCAACTAGTTGTATTATATTTCAGACGTGAATTTATTTGCTTATATTTGAAACTAACTAATGAATAGGTTTCTCCCATATATGGAATGTTAGGGAAGATTCCAATTAACCTGCTACCGTGTTTATTTGTATATTTAGGGATTGAATTTATATATTCTACTCTTTCTATACCTAACTCTAATAGTGCATAAAAATATTTAAATGAATAGGTCATATATTTTGGAAATAGAATATACAAATAGAATTTCTATAAAATATTATTTAACATATTCATGGGTTTAAACTACAATGATTTCATTCAAGACTTGTCTCTATATGGTTTGAAATCGTTGAAATATATATGGAACTAACAACCACAAACATTTCTTCTTTTTAAAAAAGAAAGGCACTTTGACTGACGCAGAAAACGATGTGTCATCTATTGACATTCTTTGCTAGCTATCAGACTCGAGACGATGACAAAGCTATAACATCAGCTTTGTAAAATTCGTTTTTTTTTTCTCGGGCTATGACCTTCGTTACTTTAGGAATAATTTCATCTAATGAGATCCACAAGGGATCTATGAAATCATCATAATTTCCCGAAGAAGTGTTTTGAGTTCATTAAATGGCTAGGGCCAAATTTAAGGTCAAATTTTATTAGAATTTATATTTTTAGAAGAATAATCATTTATAAAAAATAAGCTTCCTCTAATCAATATAGACACAAAAACGTAGATATAATATATATTGCAACCGATAACGTTTTGTGGTTTTTAGAAAGTTGCTGTTTGAGACAGAACATTGTGCTGGAGATAACGGCCCCACTTGATTAGGTAACGATTAGAGATTGGGAGTAGGTTCTTCACCGAAGATTATTATGTAAGGTGAAGCGATAAAAGGTGTGACTCCTTTATGACACTTGCGTTCTCCACTTTGGTTGTCACGACAGGACAACACTCCGCGAGATATCTTCTACACTCATGATTACTTATCTCTCTGTATCTGGTGGAAAGTCGCCAACTGACTCACTACGAGCAAGTACCAGATGTGCAAACCATCACTACAGATTTTTACTGAAACTAGCAAGAACGTGTGAACCAGAAATAATTGAAAAGCAGAAGCCAGCTTCGGTTAATTGCCTGGGTGCTTTGCTTTTTCACAACAATTCCAAGCCGCATGTAGTCGATAGGGATACCCAACAGCGACATGGATGAAAGGTTCTGGGTCATATGGAATATATACGATAAACCTATATTTTGAAGTAAAAAAAATAGTTTGATGGGCAAAGACTATCTCTCATCGTTGGAAATGCTGCAATTTTCCAACCATGTTACTCTTCAACGAGCAAAAGAAATATAAGGCTCTGTATAAAATGCCTATATTTGAATATGTTGAGTATGCTAATTTATAGTCTAAGTATCTTTTGACAATTGTGAATGGATCGAAAAATATTCGTCATACAGCAAAACCTCCCATAGCGATAATTCTAGTAATGCCAAACTGACTTGTTTTGATCATGTCTAACATTCAATTGATGCCCATTTCCAGAAAGGGATAAAAATATTCAGTCTCTAATATAATTTCTACTGTATAGTTGTGTTCGTTATATATAGTAAAGAGTAAAATTAATAATATTAACTGATGAAAATATCTATAGAATATTTTAGGTATTATAAGAGTTGTTAAGAAGTTTTCACTCTGTTTCCATCTGGTATTAAAAGGATTTATATTTATAAATAGCTATACTAGAAATAACTATAACTATTTTCTCTATAACTAGTAAATCACATTTCTGATAATATTGTGAAAACGAAAGTGATATTATGTATGTCACATCTCAATAAAGGACATGACGTCATGGAAATCTTAAAAGGTGGCACTAGTGTAAAACTTACGTTTTCTAAAGACGCCCACAACCGATAACCAATGCCAGCTGTAAGTTGATGTTAATAATTTTCACGTTAACTCTCTCTTTCTTAAATATATATATTTAATATAAGTTAGAATATATAATACCTATCTTTGCTTAAAAGAAATCGTAATATTATCATATTCTTTTCTGTTGTATTCAACTTTTTACTTGCATAAGTCTGGTATTGTCCTTACTGTTTGCGTTAGAGTATTGCTTGATGAATATATTTACACTAGCCGAATGACCCGGGCAACGCCCGTGTTTTACCCGATTGAATGTTTTGATTCAAATACTATTTGTTACAATTATAAATTGGCGCCTTAATTGATTGCATATGTTAGTTAATAACTATAGCCTATGTGCTTTATCTGTCTATGTACTGTTGGCTTCCGTAGGCGTCTCTTACTGGGAAAAAGAAAGAGAGGATTCCATTTGGTTATTATCTAATATATGCATTTATTTAGGGAGCGACCCGCTCCAACACAATAGTTACATAAATAGCGAGTGGGGGGGGCAAAGGTGGCGTGACCGTAGCCAACCAATAGGAGGGCGCCATTCCAAAAAAAAAGCAAACGGTGACAGAGAGAGATGACTGATTAGGAGATGAGGAAAGACGCTCGTAACTGTATATGGAATGTAATACTACTGTCCTATCAAAAGTTGCTAATAGCTTGCGACATCTGTGTGAATAAATATAAACTTTTTTTGGGTTGTTGAGGTAGAGCTTGCACCACGTAGACGTGGGCCAACAGACCGAAACATGTACGTGGTTAGCTTTTACATGATTAATCAAGAATGAGTATTTAGCCAATTCTGGGATAATTAAATATCAAGGATTAGCTAATATTTATTCCGACAAATGACGCAAGCCATCAGCAACTTTTAGATGCACAATCAGGATATACCTTTTTCATAATTTATCCATCTGATCCTGGTAAATTTCACTTTTGTACTATTATGTTCACATGTAAATATTTGTATACTATATGCAAATATGTATAAGAGAAGAATACAACCTGTATACTCAAATATAAAATGAAAGGATTTAGAAGCACGAATGTTTCTTTTATACATAATAAAAACTTCCACTGCCCTTACTGCGATGTAAAAATATATTAAGAGGGCTTGTCTCATCAGTGGTGAACCCTCCCAGGGATTTCATCATTTTTTTTTTTTTTAATCCACCAGACCGCTTCTTTAAACTTTAATACTGTATTGGACGATTCTGCTTATATACGCAGCACTGAAGGATGGAATTTCAGAAATAGTTTTCAAGAAAACTATGGACATAAGCTTATAGGACAGTAGAATTACATTCAAATACTCAAACATCTTTCCTCGAGATAGTATTTTACTGATGGTTGGATTATCTCTGGTTAAGTTAGTTTGGATTTTCTAAAGGTATTTTTGTTCGTGAAGAAATGGTCTCTTATTGGAGATTTCACTTTTTAAACTATTCATAGTTAATAATTAAAATGAATTTAACACTACCTTCTCTATTGTGTTTTTATTTGAAAAATAACATCAAAATAAATTTGAATCTCAGTTAACTATAGAGTTCTAAAAAGATCTATTCTAAATACATTTAACAACAATTACAAACAAAGAAAACTTCTCGTAGATTCTAAAATATAAAAATATATAAAATGTTTCAATTCAAATCAATTTTATATAACGTTCTAAAAATCTATTTAATAAATATTTAACAACGATAACAAACAAACAAATTAATATGAATATTATTATCTAAACAGACATCTCTATACGTAATTTAAATTTAGTAATGGTGTATAGAATAAAGAAATATAAAACATTATATTAAATAAAATAAATTATATAGCTACCCACACAACAGTTTCTTTCCCACAATTTTATTTTAAAAATTGAAATAATTTAAATATTTATTTACAATGGTTTAATTTTTATTCTGAATTTTATTTTTCTTACTATCTCAATTATAATCATTAAAATGTTATTTCGGTGTAGAGTTATAATTATTTGTATATATATACAATATTTCCAAGCTTATTTTCATATCGTTAGTAGTATTTATATTATTATTTTCTTATGTGAAACTATTTAGGAGTTTTTCATCATATTCATAGAGATTTTATGTTATATTTACGTGGATAATTGTGGTTCTCTGTGCTAAAATATATTAAAATAGAATATAATGTTTATAAAATACTGTATATTGTTTGAAGTATGCTATTGTATGTGTTGATCATTTGTATCTTTTTTTATATATTTTTGATGGAAGAATGGTATATGGTATCGTGAAGATAGAGGCTGCTTGACCCGAATTCATAGTTCATCAAATTATAGAAAAGATTTACTGGCCGAAGTATCTTTTATTTGAAGGTATATGGTATGTAAACATGTACTCCATTTTTATATTAGGGTCTCTATATCTTCTTGTTTTAATGAGATCATGAAACATGTGCATATTTGAGAATCTACGGCAAGTTTGCTTGTCTTCATTCTTGTGATGTATACCATGGAATATCTATGCAATTAAATATTTTACCCCTATTACATATTAGTGAAGACGTTATACTTAAATACGAGTTTGCTTAGAAGAATAATCTAAGTAGTTTCTTCTCTTGTTGTCTTTAATTATATTTTATATTGATAAAGCAAAAGATTTCATGTGTTAATCTTGTTGTATTTATCTATAAGTCTCCTATTCTTTATATAATCATGATTTACATACCTATAGAAACTTTCTCAAAAAGAGGAATTTGAAAGCCACTTGTTAAAATTCAACATTATACTTGAAAAATATAATAGTATAATTATACAGTATATAGATTGTATACCAAAAGCGGCACTTCTCCCATTAAAAATTGCAAAAAAATAACAATACTATCCTACCGCAATTTTATGTTTTACATATGTTTACATATTTACAAGTCTTCCGAAAAGGGCGCTACTTCCGTTTTAAAATGCGTCAATACATTTTGTTTACCAAAAATACAAAGATGGATAAAGTATGCATATATTAGGATAAAAGAATATGCTATATCTACTTCGACCAATTTATCAGGTTGGCTTTTGTCTAGATTTGCCAAAGTTATTATAGTAAAGATAGAGGCTACACCTGCCCGGATTCATAATTCTTCATATTAAAGATACTTCGGCCAGTAAATCTTTTTTTTTTTATTGTATTGACGTTTCGACAAAAATATTTTGTCCTCGTCAGGAGCAAACAAAAATTAAAACATTTGGCAAGGCGTTAGAAATTATTCTAAGGCTGCAAGCGCGTGAGAATAATTTTTAACGCTTTGCAAAATGTTTTAATTTTTGTTTGCTCCTAATGAGGACAAAATATTATCGTTATTACAAAATATTTTTGTCGAAACGTCGAGACAATAAAAAATACTTGCTGGTTGAAGTGTCTTTAATTTGAAAAAAGGTTATCATAGTAAGTTATTTTCAGAAAAATTTGAGCGTTTTTTGTGTGTGGACATGGTGAACAAAATATAGCGTTTTGATGAAATATAATCGGGAGAGAAGCCATTACATAAATGAATATATTCTAAAGAAATTAAGATATATTAAGTATAGATAGGGCAAACTGTATTACTATTCTATACTTCAAATCCTCAATATAGATTCCAAAAACTGGTTACAATGAAATGCTATAAAAATGAGGGAAGATTTTCCGGAGGAAGTAATATACTGAGAAAAGAAAGCAGAAGCTTGACAAGAATGTAAAAATAAAGAACCTTAGTTGTAAAATTACATTAATATTAGAAGGTAGAAAATATTTCAATTTGTACTACTCTACATGATAACGCCTCTTTGAAAGCATAATTCCACATAGAGTTTAAATAATTGGTTTGTAGGCGTATGTTTGTTCCGCCTACGTTTTTCAACAAAGTTTGATATATTTTCGGAAATGACTCTGATAGAACATTGGGTCTGAATGAAATAACTGTATATTGATTCGATATCAGAAATGGGAAATTAGACTGATAGTATTTCATATAATTTGGAATCAAATATGATGATATAATTATTATTCTTTTATACTCACTAATAATACGTAACTTCACTGCGAACTCCTGGATCCTTGGAATATTCGACCATATTTTGGTCCAAGGTGACTTAACGTGGCAATGGCACCCATTTTCCAATGAAAGGACACGACAACAAAAACAACAATAATACGTAAATATTAAATCAATACCAATATGTATATAGAGTGGATATTCACCTAGACAAAACGAGGGTGAAGCCAGGTCTTGTATTTTAAATGTGACAAACCCTTGTTTTTAATCTTTCATTGGTAATAGGATAACATCTGTTGTTCCTTTTGGTCATGGAATACCCACAAAAAAACATATACAGTAGGACTTGGAATAATTCAAACATCTTTAATTCAAATATTCATCTTGGTCCATAGAATTTCCTATAAATAGAATATCCGTTCTAATTCGATTTTTTTATAATTCGAATTTTGTTTTGGTCCCTTGGTTTTCAAATTATTCAATTTCGACTGTATATTATAACAGGAATAATTTACCAAAATGAATTTTAATATTTAATGCTACTTTTATATATGTCCTGTTTTCGAACTCACATCCTTGTTTTTACAGACGATGTGTTAAAGTAAAAGATCAATAAACACCAACAAATTTTCTATCGCAAGAGTAAATGTTGAGTGGATTTCTGCCGAAACTCATACAATCATACGTTAATAAGAATATAAAAAGACCTTCACAAAACCAAATAATAAACCAATAAACATTAAATATATTGCCACGTGGAAAATTAGGGAAGACAAACTTCGGGATAAGACAGCAATTTATTTCAGGCAAGAACAAACTATGAATTGTAAACAAAAGGTAAGCCACAGGGAAATTTACAGAGTAGCAAAATATAGACCGCATTTGAACTCAATAAAGATAATAAAAACTGTTTCAGATAAGAAAAGTTGGGCAATAGAACTGTTCAACTAACAAAAAGCGGTTGTAAATAAAATTGCACTCGTGGAAGAGAGAAGAACAGGGGCACAATAAAAAAGTCACCCTGTTTACCATACCTTAATTGTAAATACTCTATCTCTCCCTTTTCTCTTGTGTTGAATATTGTCTGTAATTCCACGGCGAATCTGTACAGGGCAAGACACCCTAATAAAGTTGTTTTGTTGTTTGTTGTTGTTGAGTAGCAAAATATAAACATAAAAATGGCCACTCTGTTAATAAAAATAATAAAATTAATAAATACTTTGTTACAATATAATAAATCTAGACAAAGTTTTTGTAGAGGGAATATACTGGAAAATAGTTGTTATAACTAATTACTATAGATTTAGTGTTTTATGGTTTATGGTTTGGGTTTTTGTGAAGAGCATTCTATATTTATATCATCATAGAATTTATTGGTTTCGAGAGAAATTATTTCAAAATTTACATTTGCGAGAGAAAAATTTTGAAATTTATTGATCTTTCGCTTAATTCATCTTCTATAAAAACAAGGACATAAATTCGCAAACGGGGCATTTATAGAGAAAGCAGCTTTCAAAATTAAAATACATTTAAACTACACCTGTGATTCTTAAAATAAAAACAGCTTGATTCACTTATTTATATAAGTAGTTTCTTTAGATAACATCATCAAAGATAAATCATTATAAACTAAGTGAAAAACAATAAAAATAAAAAATATGAAAAAGGTCAGGTACCGATAGTAAAAACAGAAATTGGTTCGGCCAAATATCACAGAGCAAGTTAAACGTTTAGTTTATTTTTGCTCCACTAGATGTATTTCTGCTACCTAGAAAGGTTCATGTGAAGCTGGTCAGGATATTCCTTTTTTTATTATAAACTATATAATCAGAGTGTAGAACACAATTGTTATATATATTGGTTTAATAGATCATAAAGTAGCGAAATTTAAAAGTTGATCATTTATGAAGAAGGCCCTCAAAATAATTTTATTTTCTATTCCATGATTGTAAAAATGATCTTTAAATATAAAAACACATTGAGCAGAGTGTATTTTATATCTAGAACCTTTGTAGATGCTGTAAATAAACAGAAATATTTTACTTTGGAGAAAAAAAGTACAAGATCTCATCAATTGAAGCGTTATTACCAATTTTTGTTTGTTTTGACAGCTTCTATGTATAGTGAAGTCCCACCAAAAGGAAAAACTGTTTAGTTGTTCCTATACAATTAGATATGTCAGAATTTTTCAAGATTAACACAAAGCAATAACGCGCCATCTATACATATAAAATAAAAGGATTTTAAAAGCGCGAATGTTTCTTTTATACATAAAACGAACTTCTACTGTCCTTACTGCGATGAAAAAATATATTGGGAGGGCTTGGCTCATCAGTGGTGAACCCTCCCAGCGGTTTCGCCAATTTAATCCACCAGACCGCTTCTCAGAGCTCTAATACTGTATTGGATCATTCTGCTTTTATATGCTACACTGAAGGGTGGAATCTTAGAAATGGTTTTCAAGTAAACTATGGACATAAGCTTATAGGACAGTAGAATTACATTCAAATATTTGCTTCGAGCAATGCTCTTCAGCAAACTATAAAGACAAGGCCAGTTTTATATGCTACACTGAAGGGTGGAATCTTAGAAATCGTTTTCAAGTAAACTATGGACATAAGCTTATAGGACAGTAGAATTACATTCAAATATTTGCTTCGAGCAATGCTCTTCAGCAAACTATAAAGACAAGGCCAGTTAGGAATAAATTAACACAAAGCAATAACGCGCCATCTATACATAGAAAATAAAAGGATTTTAAAGATTTCAAGATGCCGTCGCATGACCATACTTATATATATAAATGACACCTGTGATAATTGCTTTGTAAATACAACAACTCCATACAGATAGATTTTTCTTGGTGCAGAAATGATTACCTGGATTGGTAATAAAGCTTCAATATTTTACTTTAACGTACAATTTGAAATGTATTTAGAGATTTGTGATTGCCTGTATAGAACAAGAATTTGCAAACTTTCATAACAATACTGATTGCATTACGCGAACAATATCTTAAATAAATTATCACTATCAAAATAATAAATAGTTTACCTTGTTTTCTTGTTATCTTTGCTCCACATGTACGATAACTTGTCTTGTACCTTGGAGATAGCAAGCAAATTCAAATATATCGCCAATAGTACGAAAATTGAGATGAAATCATTGAAAATCATGGACGTTTATCCTTTCTATTCTTCAATTTTATCATGAACTAGACGAATGACCCGGGCAACGCCCGGGTTTACCCGATTAAATGTTTTATTCAAACACTATTCGTTACAATTATAAATTGGCGCCGTGGATGTCACTCTTGTGAAACGTCCCGCTCCAAACTTTACAGTCAGATTAGTTACGATATAAATCTTCAAATCGAGCGAGCGTCTATAAATATTTCGATTTAGATCAAGTATTCTAATTATTAAGCGAACACACTATTATTAATAAAATTTTGAGAAGATTTCGATTTTAAACGTATTTATAACCTTGATAGAGGGCGCTGTTCGTGAGCTAAGTAGAATAATTTGAATATATAGTTTTAATATTTAATTTATGTATAATTTAAAATAGCCTATCGTTTTCCTCGTATTTTTTTACCTATGTATGGAAATTTTGGTTTGAATTAGTGAACTACTGCGAATTTGTATACCGGACATACAAACCAACAAACAAACAAACATACAAACATTCATTTTTATATATATAGAAGATATAATATAAATGAGTTTTAAAAATTGTTTTAAAAAAATGCATCGGCCGGGAATCGAACCCGGGCCGCCCGCGTGGCAGGCGAGCATTCTACCACTGAGCCACCGATGCGTATACAAAATGGCCATATTTGGGTATTCATTCCATTCCGGATTACTCCGCGTAAAAAAAAAGTTCTTCAAATGAAAAAAAGAAATAGCCAAAAATACTAAGCAAATTGTATCCAAAAATTTTCCTCAGGTTTATAAAAAGCGACATGCAAAATTTGGTACCAATTGGTTCAATAGTTTTTTAGTTTATCGCGAAACAGACAGACAGACAGACAGAAATTGACTTTTATATAGATAGAGATAAATGAATAATTTGATATTCGATAATGGATATTGAGAAAAAATACTTGTCTCCAAACTAATAATCATTTTTATAGCATGAAGAGAAAGCAATAAAATTCAAAATACTTATCAATGGTTCGAAGGTTGGAGAATTATATTGATATCAAATCATTGAAATTATTCAGTTGTATTATTTCAATACTGCATATTCATCGTGAATGTATCAATTTGGGAGAATCTTATATGGAATAAATTAGCAAAAAAGGTAATATTTAGTACGTATTCTTTGATAGACATAGCTTTATCTCTATCATTACAAGGTAACGCTTTATTCAATGTGTTCTAACGTATATAACATTATTTCGTTTTTTGCGGTATTTTCTTGGCTCATATATATAACATTATCACTCGTATAATATTTGTGATCAAAGCCCCTGAATAGCTTTGTTGTCATAAGGAGGACTTTACTTTTATCAAGTTATAATTATTTGAAAGAATTTTTATGATGTAGAGGATTACAAGACCATCTTGTGGGATCTTATAGATAAAGAGTCGATTTCTTGACATTGAAGAGGGCAATAGCCTGAAAGATCATAGTCTTCAGTTAGGATATCTGAATATACCAAAGGTGGTATTAGTTTCTTTATCATCAGGCTTGAATCCGTTAGATTACATATATATAAATGATTGCATAAATTTTGAGTCTATTTTGACAAAAATATGTCTTATTGAAATTTTAGTTCCTTCAACATATCAACCAGATTTGATCATAGTTTTTCAATTGAAGTAACATTTGTAAATTTGTTTCTCACTTTAGTTTCAATTCTTCTTCATTTTTTCCTGATTTTAATAAAGCGTCGTTTTAAATATTAAAATTCTTTCTCGATGAACCGATTATATTTCAGAAGACTTGAATTTATTCTTGATATTTCTTTTTGAAAATAATCTAAAACAGTTTTTAAAGTTTATTCTTATTTTTAAATATTAAATTTAACGATTTAAAAATAATCAGCTTTAATGTTTAATCTCTTTTTGTTGTTATGGATATTTCTTTGTTAATTGACTTTTCTCTATTTATAGAAAGTAAAAAGTCAGAAAAAAAAACAATTATTAATTGTCGGGTGTTTTATTTGAACATATTAAAATACTTATGAGTAACCCATTTGATGTCACTTTTGTAAAATCAATAGAACGACTTGATAAATTAGATAGGAAACAAAAATAAAAGCAATATCCAGTGTAAACCACGACTATCTACGTTTTTCTGCATCTCTTCTAAGAGATTCTATTACTTATTTTATAATATAAAAGATATACTTTATATAAAGACTATATTTAAAGATAAAAAGAGTACTGTCTACACTACATGACATTAAAATTACTACATCAAGCGCGACACACGCTTACAGACATGAAATTCACACGATAGAAAGATGCTATAATATGCAAATTGTTAGATATTAAACGAATTTATGTAAAATAGGCGCCGGTAGAGATACCTACAATATGTTGAAAAGAGTGATTGTACGACTGGTTCCACATACAGAAATTGTATTAAAAACGATATTCGTTGTGAGAAGTTGTCGAAATGCCTCTTGTAAGATGGAGAGAAAAGATTACCAATACGTTTATGATATTGATGAAGGTAGATTTTGTAGTCTATCGGGATTGCGGTTTATCGTACCACAGTATTGCTGCTCGCATTGTTCAAGATCCCATGACTGTTTTCAGAATATGGAATTGATGGTTTTAGGACGGTCATATGGAACGATGTACTGGCTCTCAGCGGCCCTCTATCACTAGCAGCCGAGAAGGTGGACATTGGTACCCGCATACAGCAACGTCAAGAGCCCTGAGTTAAGAAATGGAATCATTTGGGGTCAAAGGTGTTTGTATGAAACGTTCGAAGACATTTGAAGAAGAATTGACTGTCAGCTCAGCGACCATGGCTTCGGTAAACCTTGACGCTACACTATAGACAGGAACACCTTCAATGGTGTAATATCAACGACGAACCTGGACGCATCTAGTATTGACGTTTATTTTGATGGCATATATGTTCAATAGATGGGATCTAGAGTTGACGTCTATTTATACGGTAAAGGTGTCCTATACTTTCATATAGATCAATAACAGATCATTAACCTTCCGGCAAAATTTTCATCTTATAAACCCAGTATGTAAGCAACAACAGACCTATTTTGAAAGGTTTTCCATCCGAGAAGAAACAAAAATATGAAATGGGAAGAAATATTACAGACGAGTTCCTGCAACGGAGGTCAACGTGACTGATAAATTTCTATCAACAGAGTAATCATTATGTAACACTGTCGTAACTATCGTTTCTATCCGTCGGCCCAGCATTCTTCTCTTCCTCCTTCCAGCCGAGACACTACTTCTTCCTTGTAAGTAATCTCCTTTTATTTGTATATTTATTGTTATGAAAAAGGCATATCTTTATCGGGCAACTTAAAGTTACTGATGGCTTGCGCCATCTATCGGAGTAAATATCAACTATTCTCGTTGATTTCTAATTATTCCAGAATTGGCCAGTTACCCATTCTTGATTAATCAAGAAAAGCTAAGCACGAACGCGTGTATTGCACGATAAGGAGATGCCTTTTTCATAATTTATGCACCTTATCCCAGTACAATATTACATTTGTACTTTTTTTTCATTTATTGTTATGTAAATAGGTAGACATTATATATACAACATTTCGCTTATATATAATTAGCTGAATGACCCGTCGCGTCACCCAGGTTTTTTCGGAATGTATACTTGATATCTGAAAAAATGTGTCAACTAAAAGTTAATTATTAAAATTATATTATTTTCTAATAGTGATAATGATGTGTAATCATGTAAATATATCAGTAGGCTCCACTTAAGACCCTTCAGAAGATTGTCCATCATTTGTTCGAAGGAAGCTGGAGCATTACTCAACCCAAATGGCATAATTTTGAACTTATACAGTCCATCTGGAGCTGTCTTTTCACGGTCCCATTATTCTACGTCAATCCGCCAGAATTTTGATTGGAGGCCCACAGAAGAATCAAATATAGTTCCCCGTAAGCAATCTAAGGTGTCGTCGATCCTTGGGAGCGGTTGACATCCTTTTATTGTTATTTTGTTCAGGCGGCGGTAATCAACGCAGAATCACCAGCTACCATCCTTTTTCTGATCAAGACTACAGATGAGAGCCACGAACTTTCAGAGGGCTGACAGATGTCGAGTTTTTACATTTTGATTGCCTTATCTTGAATAATTTGGCATTCTTCTGTTTCTACTCGGTAAGGTCATTGTTTGATCGGTAGGAGGTATCCATTGTTAATTCGTTGCTTAATATGCCGTCCTTGAATGGTTTTCGCGAGAGCAAGTGCTATTATAAAATGTGAGAAATAGAATAAAACCTTAAATGACAAGTTGATGTGGTTGGATAATGTATTAAGCAAATGAAAGAACGGGTATTTGTCCTTGAAGTCTATCAAAACATATAAGTTACACAAATCGCTGTTCAATGAACGTTTCTACAAGGAAAGAGGAAGTTTTAAACTCGTTGTCTATATTTTTATATAAATTGATGTTTTGGAGAGTATCGTGGAAACACTAACTGTAATAATTAGCGTTTTGAATTCATCTTTATTATGAACCCTTATATTTGTTAAGGTTTAAGCGCGGACCTTTAAAGGTCGGACCTTTCCTGTTCTCTGTTTTCCTGTTGTGAAGTTATATGGCACCAGGTTTTGTCAGGCTATCTATGGGGACATCAGCCTCCCTTCAACTTCATTACAAGTTACAATAACAGGTGATATATATAAATATTTTATATTGTAATATATTTTCTTTCCCCATTTATAATACAAATATTTTCGTAAAATTATTCTAGTTACATTCTACCCTTCCTCGTCTCTACTCAAATCTTTTGACATTTTGCATACACCATGTCGCTAGATCGTTCTATATTCTTATAGGGTTGCTTCTCAATTCTTAGGACCTATTTGTTATTTTAAAAAATAATTTTAAAATAATTGTGTCTGCCTTTTATAGATTTTAATATAGCTTTTTATTTTTAATAATAATTTTAAACTTTGGTTCCAGAGTGTGCTTAAAATTCCTTTAAAATAAATATATTTAAAGAAAATGAAAACTGCTTTTGTTCAGCTTTATAGATTGTAATGACAATGGGTAAATTGACCATTCAATTAAAAATATATTCTTTGAGAAAGCGTTTAAGAATTTCTATTTGTGATGTTTCTTTTTATAGTTTTATTTTCTCACGCGGGTTGTAAGTTTCAATATAATAAAAATGTTGCACTAAAATTATTTACGTTTAGCCTTTTTCATTTCTGTAATAGTAAAGCCAATGTATTGGTCTTGCTTTTCACTACTTTTGCCAATAAAGCTTATGGCGAATTTTCTTCGTGAACAATCTTCCGTCTGAGAATTTCTCTCTCTCATTCTCCAAAGCCGAAAAGAAAAACATGTAGTGTGGAAATTCCTGGCTGAATTCAATATTGAACAGAGTGTACTTTAGGTTCTTGTATTCCAGTAGTAGAACGTGATTATGTTTAAATGTATTCGATTTTTTTTATTTTAGAAGGGGCTCTTCATAGGTTTCAATATATTAAGTAGGTCTTTCCACATTATAGATATCCATAAAATTATATTTTCAATTATAAAACTTTTAGGTTTATCATAATTCGTTTAAGTGAAGTGTGGTTCTCATAATGAACATGATTAAATCTATTTCTGAAGAGCGAGACTTTTTTTTAATGCTATATATCATAACTAATATCTCCCTCTATTCCAGTTAGTAAAAATATAAATTTCGTAATTTAAAACAGTAGCGCGTTGAAACCATTCCTATTTTCACTTTACAAGTTGCATATTGAAATATAATATATGCAAATAGGTTGATCAATCCTCAACATTGCCCTTATCTACATTGTTGATCTATAACAACGATATTTCTACTAGTTTCTTCAATTGGAGATAAGGTAATTGGATTTACACATCGCAACTTATCTAAATTTATGCATTCCCGATCTGGGTGATAATAAAAAAATATTATAGGTTACGATAAGATCAATATTGTTTGAATACAACTCATCAATGAAGGTGCTATCATATGGCTATGTTATATGATATTGGAAGGAGTTAGAGAAGGTCACACATTGGAGATTATTGCTCTTTTTATCTAGAGATAGGTGATAAGGTGTGTTTGAGTCAATTGGGTTTATCAATACAATTATTTCAGATAGGGAGTTCATGGACAAAGATAAGAACTAGGGTTAGAGATATAGATTGCGAAATATAGTTTGGAGAATTAGTAGTGTAGTTGTGTGCTAAAATTGACGTTTTTATGTTCCCCCTAAAGAATGGAAGACCAATCTGTTGAATTCGAACAGATCTAGCCGTCGTCTCAACATAGAGCCGATAATCTCAAGCAAAACCTTGATTACAGTTGGTCAACATCAGGCCATACTCAAGTTTATAATCTGTTCTGGTAGAATTTTATGTCTGAATAGAATCATTGAGTCTCTCTCTATCAGGAGTTTATCATAACAACCTATAAGTAAACAATAAATAAAACACTCTAAAATAAGGGATCGATGAAACCATAACCTTTTTTATTAGAAATGCAGTATCGTTTGGGTTATAGGTAAAAGTAATGTACGTTGACGATTTTATTTGAAGAAAGGCTTGTTGTCGTGAAGCTACTTTAAATTCTTTCTGATATAATGAAAGACGAAGTGTAATCTACTCCTTTCTTTAAATGTCAAACACCAGCAAACTTCATGATGATTAATAACACATTTTGTAGTTTAGGGATGGATTTATGCAACACCTTTTTTGAATATTTTAGCATCATGGTTGATGTTAATGCATTTCGAAATAATTTCTTATATATTTTCTTATATTTTGGATGATGATTTCAAATTCATACAACAATACACATACACAATATATGTATGAGTATCTATTCGTTATTACAATATATGTATATGGTAATTTAAAACAACAACCTCATATTGTGTAGATAACTTATAACAAGATTGCCATGTTGTATATAGAAACACATCTATAAATAATTATGCGCATGATTAATCTGTGTCTTTACATCACCCTATGTAATGTAATTTGTACAAAGTGGATAAATAAATAAAATCTGTAATAGATTTAAGAGTTGAGCTAAAGCAGAGATCGAGCATAGTATTACCAAAACAACAGTCTAAAGATGGAACTCATAAATCAGGTAGATTCACAGTTCCCACGACAGGCCACCCACACTGTCACATGTGGTGGAATGCAGAGACCCCTCTCACACCTGGACAGGTAAAGGCGCCCTTTCTCAAACGCCCCTGTCACATAAGGTCACCCCGTCTTTAACCTATAAATCATCACCTTACAGTGGCTTGACAGCTCAGTACAGTTCAGTCAGTTGAGTTTAGTTCACCCTTAGCGTCAGCTCACGTCGGTCGTACCTTATGTCGATCTCAACTATCATGTAGACGAGTAAGAAACTTCTATGTCTCCATCTTTCGCTCCTGGCTCAACTTTTATCTGTTAACGGAACTTTCTTAGTGCAACTGTGTCTTCGTTTTTTTGTGTATGGATATCCCCAGCTTTCCACTCTGCCTCGACCACGACTGCCTGTATTTTGTGAGAACTTTTAAAGGTCTTCCAAGGTGCAGAGAGGTACTGGAAAACTCTACATCCTGACTGTTCCTCTTGGTCAACACAGTACAACAAGAGCTACCAGGACTTAAACATTATTTCAGTAGTCGACAGGATCTCTACAAAAGCTACTGGAATTCTCACCTCATTACATGAGTCGACAGGATCTCATCACAGATAAGTCGACAGCAACTCATCACAGATAAGTCGACAGCAACTCATCATCACATTTGAGTCGACAGGATCTCATCACAGATAAGTCGACAGCAAAACATCATCACATTTAAGCCGACAGGATGACCAAAACGAAGGATGACACAACGAAGAGGTAAGAAGACTGTTCAGATAGGAATCGAGAAAGAGCGAAGATGGAGGAACAAACCCGCCATTCCAACGAAACGACAAAGAAATCTCTCCCCCCAGCAAGAGACGATATTTACGGAAGAAACGCCGCCCCAACGGACTTCCGCATACCCGCTAACCGATCGCCAACGCCGGGAACAAGCAAGCTGACCGCGCCAACGACAGCCACGAAATTCCCGCAAGTCATGGAAATCGAGGAGCTGCGATGTGACCCAAACCCTGTGACAAACTCCACACCTTTGACTTGACATCGTCGAGACAATGCTCAAGGCAACAAGCCACAATCAACTTCACAGAAGCTACAAGCGTCTACAAGCTCTACATGGAGCGTCTTCAACGTCAGCAGGAATACAAGCCAAGACCAAGTTTCCTGACTGAACTTTCACACAACTGTAAGTTTAAAAAAAAAACCTACCTTAACTTTATCCTCAAGTTCAAAACTTGATTCCCTATAAATTTTGTATTTATATTTTCACTTTAAGCATTTTAAAATCAATTTTTACCTTTTTTATACCATTTTTTAATTCAATTTTTAAAACTTTCACATTTTCATTGATCAAATTTACTTTAATTTTTAATCAGATTATAAATTTCAAGTTATTACTCTCAATTTTACTTAAAAAAAAAATTCGCCCATCACGTATTTTTACTAATTTACTAATCTTACATGCCTTTCCTAAATTTACCTAAAATGGCATTATCCAAAGCTACGACTTGAAAAAAAAAATTATTATAATTATTTTTAAAAAATCTCATTCATCATAATTCTCAACTTATTTTTGTTTTACTTATTAGTTATCTTTATACCAAAAGACCAATATCAATTCTTAAAATTTGGTAATGTTCACCATTTTAAGTAAGCGTCCAATTCAAATTATGTGTAACTCTCACGACATTGCCCTTTTATAAGAATCATTTTAACTATCATAATCAACAATTTAAAAAGTATATTCAAATTTTAAATATAAATTAACATAGGTGAAACGCATTTTTTTTTTAATTGCAAAAATCGGAAGATACAATATCTTCAAAAACACCACTAGGGAAAACAACTATCATTCCCAAAACAAGTTAGGAATAAAGATTCACTCCACTTCACCGCCAGTAGCTAATTTAAGTCACAGCCTTCCAAAACGATTAAAATCGTTAATATTCGAGGATAAATACACTCCCTCGTCTTTTCCTTTTTACATGCATGATTGGTCATCAACACATTTCTTTCAAAAAACCTTACAACACCCTCGCATCACTATCTCAAATTGGCAACAATTATTAGTGCGCGACTCAACACACAAATCCAATTTCGAGCTCCACTTAGCTCTATATCGTCGCCACAATAAAATAATTTCACATTAAGCGTGCCACATCCACTAACAGTCAAATATTCTCTCGATGTGTTTCATACAACAACCACTCATGACTTTATTAAATTTGTTATTCATGGTGAAACAGGTTAGATTTGTACCAAACTAAGACTTCACGTGACACCTTTATATTCACATTTCTCACTTCGTGTCACAGTGCCACACCACAAAACTTTTTCACTTTTCAGGCCAAAGACGCCTTCACCACGCCTGTGACACCACAATTCATCCCAAAACGTGTCCACGTCGAAAGTCATATCTTTCACTCACTTCTGGCCTGAAATCATCGTATAACATTTTTTACTAAGTTTTAACACTTACGAATACCGAGAAGATCATATCTTTCAATTATAACAGTAAATTGCCAAAAAACCTCGACAAAAGAGAGAGAGAGAGAGAAAGTCAGTTTCAAGTGAATCTCAGGCCTGGAGAACCATCCCACATGTGTGACCACTCCAAGAATGGAATTTCCGTGAGGAAAAGGAAGTGGACGCCCTTTTTGACGCCACTCCCTTGGTCACTACTATCTTTTGAGAATATCTTTGGACATGCCCTCTCTTCCCCCTCAAGGCAGATCTTCTTGACCGCTAGCTTCATGACGCCATTTTGAACACATGTGTCACACTACTCATTTAAATTTCCTCGAGAATCTCACAAATCTCACCAACGAAATATCACAACACAACATACTTTAAACATTTTACATGTTAATTGATAACACCAATTAAAACAATTTGGTTAAGTCTTATATAGACTTTTAACGCGAAAGAGAAATCATTCTCTACATACCAGCATTGAGGACAAACGAAAAGATCATTTCACATATTCCCAGTTTCAGAGTCATAGAAACACCGATGTTACCAAAGGGATATAATCTAGTCACACACCACAACTGTAACTTTTCGTCAAAAGAGACAATTTTTGTTCAATTTTACACTACTTAAAATTTATCCAATCATTAATAACCTTCAATTATATTATAAATTTTGTATAAAATCTTGAATAATTATTCTTATTCTTACCTTTCAATTATATAAACAAATTTTTTAATCCAACATTAAAAAAAAAAAAACCTTTAATCAAATTTACTTTTATTTTTCATGATATTATTTTAGTATTGTATCATCTAATTGTTTCAAAAATTATTTTTATTTTATTATTTATTATATATTTTATATATTACAGGTTTAATTTTGTCCACTTACACTTTTTGTACCCGCAATCATATTTCTATATTTTTATTCACTATATTTTATTTGTTTAAATACCTTTATTATCTGACAAAGTTTATCATCCACTATCGGGCATCTACAACAATCGTTTTCAACAATCATATTCTTTAACCAATCCCCTATATTTTTCATCACTATCTTTTCAGTCCTTGCGTCACATCGACGTAGAAAAACGACAGCACTGCTTGACAATTTATTTTTTGATTTCGTAATTTTCTCTTTGAGAACACCGTTCCCCAGACTTACCAATCCAAACTTCTGGTCTGAACATGCTTCAAGAGTTTATTTCATTTCATCCGCAGAGCAAATCACCAACGCATTCACAAAGCGTTCACGTTTTTCAACTTTCAACTTTTTTTTTCAGCTCTAGCGGACCACATTCAACCTTTGATTTCGAGTCAAGTTAGATCACCTACTGTCGCTACAATTCTACTTATCGCATGGCTCTATTTCACTCCTTTCTCAATCATATTAATAAGCAACTTTTCTTCAACAACTTTTAACCCAATAATCCTAAAATTGTGACAAAACACTGTAACCCTTATATAGGATCGCAAGTGAAACATTGCCAAGGAAGACAGCTCAAGTCTATATCCTCGCTTTGCACCTGGATCTGAGTATTTGGTTTACATGTGCACTTCTAACAATTGCATATTCTTCAACAACTTTTCAACCCAATAACACTACAATTGTGACAAAGCACTGTTACCCTATACAGGATCACAGGTGAAACATTGCATAGGAAGACACTCAAGTCCATATCCTCGCTTTGCACCTGGACCTAAGTATTTGAGTGCATGTGTAAATCTCACAATTGCTTATTCTTTAACTACTAACCCTGTCCAACGCCCACCAATATTCTCTTAGAATGTGAATTTTTATGTCATCATTTTATTTTAATCATCTTTTCTGTTAATCAAACAAAATGTCATTTTTATTTCACTTTTATATATCCAACAAATATCATCTTGTTATAGCCCTTTTTAACCCTCACAGTTTAAATTAATTAAAAGAAATTTTAATTACTTACCTGTGTTAGAGAGGCTTTACCCGCCTAAACCCGGATAAACCCTTTCACTCCCGGGGCCCATCTATGGTAATTTAAAACAACAACCTCATATTGTGTAGATAACTTATAACAATATTGCCATGTTGTATATAGAAACACATCTATGAATAATTATGCGCATGATTAATCTGTGTCTTTACATCACCCTATGTAATGTAATTTGTACAAAGTGGATAAATAAATAAAATCTGTAATAGATTTAAGAGTTGAGCTAAAGCAGAGATCGAGCATAGTATTACCAAAACAACAGTCTAAAGATGGAACTCATAAATCAGGTAGATTCACAGTTCCCACGACAGGCCACCCACACTGTCACATGTGGTGGAATGCAGAGACCCCTCTCACACCTGGACAGGTAAAGGCGCCCTTTCTCAAACGCCCCTGTCACATAAGGTCACCCCGTCTTTAACCTATAAATCATCACCTTACAGTGGCTTGACAGCTCAGTACAGTTCAGTCAGTTGAGTTTAGTTCACCCTTAGCGTCAGCTCACGTCGGTCGTACCTTATGTCGATCTCAACTATCATGTAGACGAGTAAGAAACTTCTATGTCTCCATCTTTCGCTCCTGGCTCAACTTTTATCTGTTAACGGAACTTTCTTAGTGCAACTGTGTCTTCGTTTTTTTGTGTATGGATATCCCCAGCTTTCCACTCTGCCTCGACCACGACTGCCTGTATTTTGTGAGAACTTTTAAAGGTCTTCCAAGGTGCAGAGAGGTACTGGAAAACTCTACATCCTGACTGTTCCTCTTGGTCAACACAGTACAACAAGAGCTACCAGGACTTAAACATTATTTCAGTAGTCGACAGGATCTCTACAAAAGCTACTGGAATTCTCACCTCATTACATGAGTCGACAGGATCTCATCACAGATAAGTCGACAGCAACTCATTATCACATGTATATATATATTCACTTTCATATAAGCATATTATATAAAACCATTCTTTGACTTTGCAAAATTGTTAATACACAGCTCTTCCAACATCGATGTGAGGAATAGAGTTATTATATTGGAACTAACTCAAAATATAGTTGCCTTGTTATTTAGCTATCTAACCTTGAATAATGGTTGAAACACGCTCTGGAAATGTGTAGGAAAAGTTTGAATAGAAAATTAGGTTGACGAAACAGCCAGATCGCAACCTAGTGCAACAATGTAGAAAGTATAAATTTATTTAATTCAAAAAGATTACAATCAGTGAATACATTACTTTAAACTTAGCAAAACAGTAAAAATAGCATAAGGAAGGCTTTTGTTTACTTTATACTGTTGGTGTATATATATTTTTTATATTGAACATCTGCTTGTTATAAATCAAAGTGCCATCTTTTGATTAGAACTCAACAAGAGCAATATATATACATATAATGAATTTCGAAACCAGTGATGAGCCAAGACTTTCCCTATCTACATATTAGATCTCCAGTGCAGTGATTTAAGAAAGACGTTGAGTAATTCCACGATGAACCAAGCTATGTAGAGAGAATTGGTACAAATTTTGTTTCCATTCAGTCTCAGCGACTGTTCCCGTAGAATACCCGTCACACAACGACTAGGTCGTCAACAATGTCACGTGACTGATCACGTGATACCAACGTGTCCTTTCTTATTATTCAGCGACATTTCTGCTACGTCCTCAACAGCTTCGTTCTACTCTCAAGTTCTTCAGGTATTTATTATTCTTATTATTATCATTGTGTCGTCTCTATTCGTATAGTATTTTTGCCTTTTTTGTTATTATATATATTATTATTAATTTTATTTTCACTAAGATTTTCTATAGAGTTAATAATTGTTACAAAATAAAAATGACATAAGATACCGCAACCTTTTTTTATTTGCTTGGTTAATGAAACCTTCGGGCAATCCCATCTTCATCTAACTAAAACGTATAAACAAGGCACTGGAGAGAGATTATATAGTATTTTAAAGATAAATCTATATAAATATAGGACATGAAAATTTACATAATTGAAAAATTTGAAGAATTGACTATGAAAAGGTTAATTGTTTGAAACACTATTATAATTATATCAGTATAGAGAGTTAATTTATAGTTAGTTAATTAACTATTATTTTGATTATTTTGTATTGATTTTAACTTTAATAATTAAAATTTCAACTACTTTTTTTATTTGCATAGAACAACCGGGATGTAGGGATATTTTATGCCGAAGGTTTACGACTATTGGAATTCTCTTGGAATTTCATAGAATTTATTCTTGGAAATAACATTTTGTTGAATGCATAATATAAACAATTATTGAATTTCAATGAAATTTGATGGTACTTTTCGTAATGTATGAAAACCTATCATGCCAATTCTTACACATTTCGATGTGTATACATTAATATATTTTTAAATAAAAAGGCATATATTGAATCAAAATATCATTTATTTTACCAATATTTAAGTTGTCTGAACGCCAACCTTTAGGAAAGTTGTCGTCCTCGAATTAAAATGGTGTTTCAAGATTGCTGAATGAGGAAGTTGAGATAAACATAACTAAAATTATTGATTATATTTAAGTTTAACTGTACAAGTGTGCACTGTATACTTGTAGTTTCCTTCAGAAAGTTTAGAAGTCTTTTTATGAGAACAGAGTTCTATTTACAGACTATTGGCAACAAACGATGAGGTATGTGTTTTTTAACATTAACATTCTGTATAGGCGACTATCTGTACAATGGATGACATAATTCAATGAAACTTCCTCCAGTTGAAATAATAGCTTATCTACCCTGATGACTATGTTTATTGGTGTCTGGAAATATCTACAGATGTATCCATCATAGATGCTCTGAAAACAGAAAAGTTGTTTTCTCTGGATGTTTATTGTTGTCCTTCTTAACCACTTACAATATACAATTAATGAAGTCGCGTATGCGGTCCTGTACCTCCATCTTAGGGAGAGTTTCCTTGCGGATACCTTACCTAAACACAGGATTATTCTTGTCAAGTTCCTCAACACAGTCATCGCTGGGGACATGGATTCCATAACTCGCAAGTCTGAACTCAAGACGATTCTAAGCTCCTGATAGGATCCAGACGTCCCTTTGGAGAAGGCCTCGTCTGGTATATATATTTTCTCTACTGTTTCAAACTCTGTAAACTCTCTCTTTGACTGTTGACTAGATGTCAATAAACTATTTTTTTATTGTCAAAATTGTCACTTCCAATATACAGATATAATACGCGTCTATAATAGGTTCGAATTCTCATAACAGATGGCACACTAGTCTATCATATTAAAATACAGATTTCTGTATAATAGTTGTTTGTTAGAAAACAGAGCAATCCATACGTCATTTATTTGAAGATACTTAATTTAAATCTAAAAATAAGCGAATTTCAAACAAGACTTTAACGCATATTTTGTATCACGGTGAAATTTAATGTAGATCTACACACAAAATATATTGGAAAAAAATGAAAACAAATGAGCCTTTTTAAAATAATAGTTGTTTGGTGGTTTCATTGAAATGAGAATAATTCGTCCAGAAATATATTTTATCTTCTGATATGATAACAAGTCTTTTCTGGCAGAAGTGTCCTCATTTCACTGATATTTGAATGCCAGCCAGGCAATTTTTACATCTTTAAGTTATTTATTAAGTCAATATATCAATAGATGAAGGCCACTCGTTGTAATTGACATGGTAATGAAATATTTCGGCGACCATGCTTGGGTTGTATGAGATGGTGCAGTGTCTAACTGAAGGACGTGAGGATTCGCATGTGCAAGGTCAGTACCTCAAGGAATTCACACCTGAGACTCAATACCTCGGGGTTTAGGAACGGTGTTGACACTGTGAGAAATACACCTGAACCGCAATGTTGTCTTTACTCTTCAACAATCACTAAGGTTAGAGTTTGACATACAGAATTTCCTCTGAATTTTAAACAGCCGCAAACACATTTTCAGTTCACCTTCTGGTTCTGAACAACGTTTTCCTAAATAAAATCCATATTATTCCTGGTTTCTTTAATTATTTTGGCTTGTTATGCGATGCTTTTAAATATGTTCTGGTGATTATTCTTTGTTCTTTCGTGCCATAACTCTCATATCGGTATATAACTTGTAAAGAGAGTCCATATGAACCGAATGTTGGATTAGAACCTCTTCCTCCTGAATCTTTGATAATGGTTATCAAGGAATTCCTAGAATCTTCTGATTAAACATTATTGACAAATTCCAAATTCAAATATTTGAAATATCATTGTGTAGACACGTTATTTCCTATGGAAAACAGTGGAAGCATCACTTTGGCAATTTTGAGCTCTTTTCGTATTTTGAATCTGAATATTCAGAAATTAAAATATCTCTGAATTAGAGAGACCTGCAGCTATTTAGAAATACCCAACAAGTCACTTTCTTTCCTGGTCTAACTTAAACATATAATGCACATACAATACGAGCAAGCAAACCCTCTATACATTATTTTCAGAAAATGATATGCTAGTCAGGATTAATTAAAAAAAACAAAGAGATGAATATTTTTCATGTCAGAAATTTCCGTATATAATATTTTGTAGATTTGAATGGTTTTATTGACATTAGTCAATGGTAAATTATTGATAAAACATAAAAAGATTTTAAATTTCCCAGTAGTTTTCATTAAAATATTATTTTCCAGAATGTACCCTAAATTATGGAAATAAGAAGATAAGTGGTATATATATGTAATGGGCGTTCTAAATTGGGATAAGCTTTAATACTTCAGAACCTTCTATCTTATCTTGTACCAGCAGATTAAATACAATCTTCTGCCCTTCACCTAGCCAGCCTACTTCTGGAGATAAAATATTTTATATTACAGCTTCTGTTAACCCCATAACCTCTTTTTCAAAAGGTTATATACTTGTATACCCCACAATGTTAATATTACATAGTCGGCTCAATAGAATTCTTTAGATAAAAGGCTTGTCTAATTTTTAGAATGCTATTGTATACATAAAATCATATTACGAAATAGGTAAATATAGTTTATTATAAAATGAACCATGGACAAATATATTGCCATGAAAGAGGCTGAAAGGATCAAGGTCCCAATCTTTATTGAAGATGCTAAATTTCTTTCATCAATGCATTATCAACATAAATAAGACGATATTGTTATTGAATTTTATCCTAAAAGTGGATCGAATTGGCTTCATTATACTATATATCTTATTTGTAATTAAGATGAACCATGCAATTCCTTTGAAGAATTTCAGAAAACAAGAATATTTATTGATAAACTTGGTTAAGAAGTTGCAAAGTTATCAACACCAAAATTGATTAAAACACATATTCCTTTTGAGAAGTTGAATTACTCCAAAGAAGCAAAGTATATCTATATGGCTATAAATCCAAAAGACTGCGCTGTATCTTAAAATCATCACGTATGCCATAGAACAGGAGTTTCATTCTATTTTAAGAATTTCTTTGATTGCTATTATAAAGGTGAAATAACTTTTGGCGATCATATACTGCATTTTAAAGACTAGCATGCCCATCTATATCATTCAAATGTACTCTTCATGGTATACACATGGCTGAGGCACAATGCAGATGGAAAAATAGATATATTTCGAGATATTGTCCACAATGTTGACATATGCATCTCGGTCCAAGTTCATGGAATTTGGTTATCTCACAATAATCATTATGGAAACCATCGTATGTCAGGTAAATGGTCTGATAGAAAACTTTGATAAATTCTTCAAAACAGTATAAAGTAGTTAAGAGTTTTATATTAGAGTTTAAATACATTTATATGATAATAATTTTTATGAATGAATAAACCATTACAAACACCCAATAAGTTATAGACATTACATTGATAAGTATGATGTGTTTTTTCAGAAAATGGATACCTTGAAAGAAATTGAAGGAATTGAATTCCCTGGCGCATTCCCCAACGAAATAATCCAAGCGGCACTGGACTACCAACCACAGCCTGAGGATGTGTTCATCATGACCTACCCGAAAAGTGGAACCAATCTAGCTCAATACCTGACCCACTTAATATTAAACAAAGGACAACCGTTATCTAATTTCCATGAATTCGAAAATTCTTCGATTTGTATTGAAAAGGATGGAACTGAAGGCATCAAGGCCTTAAAATCACCAAGAGTTTTGAAGACTCATATCCCTTTTTCTAAGGTTCCAAAATCTGAAAATTCTAAATACATCTATGTTGCTAGAAATCCTAAGGATGTTTCTGTATCACTTTTTCATAATATAAATGCGTTGTTAAAAACACCAAAAACATTTGAGGAACACTTACCGCTTTATATTGATGGAAAATTGTCGTATGGAAAACATTTAGACCATGTGCTAGAATTTTACCAACACCGCAACGAACCTAACAATCTTTTCATAACTTATGAAGAAATACTTGAAGACCGTAAGAAGGCAGTGCTGAAATTGGCAAAATTCCTAGGAAAGGAGTATGAAACCATGTTTGAAGAAAATCCAGAAATAATGGAAAACATTATCAAGTATAGTTCAGTGGAAGAAAGTAGAAAGGTAATTCAACTTGAAAAAATACTTGTTGCTTATCGAGAGAAAGATGCTGCGGCTGAAAATCCTGAAGCAGAAAAGTTCGTGTTTGTAAGAAAAGGGATTGTAGGAGATTGGAAGAACCATTACAACGAAGAACAATCAAAGATGGTCGACAAGTTGGCTGAGGAGAAACTAGGAGAAACTGAGCTTTACGACTACTGGAAGAGTCTTGGGATTTTTCTGTAATTTTCATACATTTTGTTTACTGACTAAAACGCATGCAAACCACTTTAATTTCATTTATTTAAAAACTTAATCTTATGAATTCACACAACTTTTCCTCATACATCAGTGAAAGTTGCGCCATGTTTGAAACAAAAATACCAAAATAAAAAAATAAAGCCACTCTTAATAAGTGTTTTGGTTTTGCTTTCACATTTTTCTCAGATATTTTATAAAAATACGGAAATATTGTCTTTCTCTCTATGTATGTGTCAAGCAAATTATTATTCAATTTTTCTATTAAAAATGTAAAATATTTCCTTCATTATTAGTGAGAATTTCTAATTAATTGTGTATAAAGTGAAATTACATATTGAATTATTTCACATATTCATCTCTGCCTTTGCAATATAACAAAATGAACAAACAATCCAGAGTCAGGTTTCTTTAACTCTCTTTTTATTTCTCTAGCTTTAAGGCCAACATGCCCTTCAACAGGAGAGAACTAAAAGTATGACTTCCTGCTAACTTTACATGTCTCGTTTAGTTAACTGGAAGTCATACTTCTATTTCTCCCGTTGTAGGACATGTTGGACCGAAAGCTAAGGAAATTTAAATAAAATTGAAGAAATCTGACCCTAGATTACTTGTTGATTTTGTTGAATATTAACTTATCTGTTTTTAGAGATGTATTTTATAAAACCAATGAAGAGAAGGTTTAAAATATTGAGGGGGCTCAGTTTATCAGTTATGCTACTTCTACTATCCAGAAAGAGAGATGCGTAGTCATTTTTATATTGAATATTTTACTAAAAATATAGAAATTAAGGGATGCAATATTTTAATATACATTTTTATATATTCATTTGTTTGTTTCTGAATAAATATTGTGTTCCTATAAAAAGCTTTGGGTTATTTTATATGCAATTATAAACATTATTCTATGCTATCAAGAAATTCTAGAATACGAAAATGAAATATTTGTGGAATGGTTGTGTGCGTGTTGGTGTGGCTTGTGGAAAGGCCGCTGATAAGATTATAATTATTTTTATAAAATAAATTTATTTATTTAAAGCCAGAAATATATAGAGAGGAAAGAAGTAACGGCTGCTGGAAGCAAGCCTTGTTGTTCAACGACGCGCGTGGCAAGAGTCCTGGATGCAGCCCGCGCATGCGCAGTGAGGTGTTCTCCCAGCTCGCGGTTGCCGAGGCGTAGTGAGGCCGCCACACTACTGCCCGTATGTGTAGTGAATCTTTGTCCCAGTTCGCGCTCGCTGAGGCAAAGTATGGTCGTCACATATTAAACCTGTCCAAAGTCTGTTATGAACAGACTTGAAACAAAATGATATATGCAGCATAAGAAATGTAAAATTAACTGCAATACATATAAATAATAACCAAATGACTTCCAATGATGTTTCTTATTTAATTTTACATTCATTTCAAGCTTTTGGGTATCACAAATCCTTCTAAAGAAGTATATGATGAAATACATCTTAATCTTCAACTAATCTTTTTTATCTTGTATTATTGACATGTTTTTCAAATTTGTATATAGTAACTATTTAGTATTTATAAGATATATAAGATTGTATATATTTATATACAATATATAAATGTCGTAATATATTCCAATATATACCTATGTCCCCATGTGTTGTATAGTTATAGTGTAATTGCCAAGGTGAAAGAAATAAAATTTGGATTGAGTAACAGCCGGCGCCAAGACAGGAAAAGGTCCGAAAAACATGTCGGGGTTCCCAGGTGTGCCCCTTTCTTAATCAAACCGATCAGTCTGCTTTGAGACACGATGATTGACAGACCCCTCTCAACAGATCTACACTGACCAGCTTCACTTACTCTATCGCAATCTCTATGGTGACATCCAACATGTCTTGTCCTTTTGTGTAATCCCAATCACGCCTGACCCCACTCTAAACATTGTGGCCACCACGACTGCAACCAACATGCCACACTACAGTCATCCAACAAGATAACAACAAACTATATTACTACATATGTAGATTAGTTAAATATTAAGGTTTATTTTATCATATATACTTCTGTAGATTAATGTGAATATAAAATACAACAAGAAACTTGTGCCCTCAGAAGCCGTTTGGATATTATTAATACATGCAGCATCTAATAATTTTAAATATGTCTATGGAATCATAAAATAAGTATGAAGCCATGTTAGAAGAAAATCTTGAAATAATGGAAAATATTATCAAGTATTGTTCAGTAGAGTAAAGCAGAAAGGTCATTCAACTTGAAAAAGCCTTAAAGAAGTTTCTAGGGCAAGAAACGTTTGGAAATCATGAAGTAGAAAAGTTTGTGTTTGTAAGAAAAGGGATTGTAGGAGATTGGAAGAACCAATACAACGAAGAACAATTCAAGATTGTCGACAAGTTGGCTGAGGAGAAATTAGGAGGAACTGAGCTTCACGACTACTGGAAGAGTCTTGGGATTTTTCAGTAATTATTTTCATACACTATACTCTTCATACTCTATCAATATAAAATTTCTAGTTTATTTGAATTATTTGTTTTTAATATAAAAATGACATTTTACTTTCTCTGTTTGTCATCGATATTTAAAAAAAAAATAAAAATAAATAAATAAACAGAAAAAGAAACGTTGGGAGAGAGGTTATCTTATCAGTGGTGAACCTCCATTATGTTTCCTCAATATACACAGTCTAGCCATAAATTCTGTTACAAACAATTTTATAAATTAAATGATTAAGAACAAAAACTAATGGAATATAAATACATATTTTATTAGCCAATAGGACATAGATTTTAAATATATACAAGCATTCAAAATATTCTCCCTTATTTTTGACACAGGATCTCAAACGTTCGGGCCACTGATCTATGGTGGCACGCACCTTTTCTAAGGGTATTTCTTTCATTGCTCTCACTAATGCTGATTTCAATTTATCCAAATTATGATATCTTTTATAACACACCTTCTCCTCTAAATATGCCCACAAACTGTAATCAAGGGGGTTTAAATCAGGGCTTCCAGAGGGCCATTCATTGGCCTTTATGAACTCCGGAACATTCGTCTCCAACCATTGTTGAGTTGACTTAGCTTTGTGAGCAGGAGCTGAATCTTGTTGAAATATTCAATGTTCTCCATTAAACATTTTTGTATTCAGGGGCTTTACTATTTGTTACAAAATGTCTTATTTATAGTTTTTAGCTGTATTTTTTACCCCTTTGGCACAGAAGTGGAGATCTGTTACACCTTGGTAGCTAACTCCCCACCAAACCATGACAGAAGAAGGATGGTGACTTTTTCAAGTCTTCTGACTTTCAAAGAAGCTTCTAGAGAGCTACGAGCATATATCCTATCATTCTGACGATTAATCTTTTCCTCGACAGTAAAAGATTTCTCGTCTGTGAAAAGGATTCTCTTATGCCACCGACCATCATGCTGCGCCAACAACATTTTTGATCTAACCCTTCTAATATCTCTAAGAGCAGGGGTTATCAAATGACCTGTGCGTCGTTTGAAAGCTCTCAGTCCAAGGTCTTCGTTGATTATCCTTGAAACTATCTTGGAACTAAATTTATCTGCTTTGCTAAGATCTTTTGTTTGCAGTGTGGATTTCGACGAATTCTTTCGCGAATGGCTTTTATAGCTGCTTGCGTTCGTTGCATGCGAGGTCGACCAGATCTTTCAAGGTCATCAATAGTGCAAGCCTTGTTGAACCTTTCAATGATTCGATAAACAAATTGACGCGTAATATTCAAATTTTGTAAAAGTTTAAAAAGGGTGAAAGATTTTGGCCTACCTTGTGTAAGGCTATTACAACTATAGGGGTTTCTTTAATACCCAAACCCATTATCAAAAAACAAATATATTTCGATTTTTTCTGAGCACGTGTGCACGAGATATTCAAATAACAACAACTGTATTTTGAATACTTAACGCGGTCAAATTAATTTTTTATCACTGATTTGGTTTTGTAACAATATTTATGGCTAGACTAAGTATACAGTTAAACCTGTCTATAGCGCCCCCTCTAAATAGCGCCTTTCTCTCTATAGCGCCCAATTTTAAACATTAAAATGTAAATATTTTACATTAAAAGTGATCTATCTATAGCGCACCCTCTCTATAGCACCCTATTTTGGTGAGTCCCAAGAGGGGGCGCTATAGACAGGTTTAACTGTATATATATTCCAATATATGTGAAAAAAACAATAAATATATATATAAATAAAATATATAAAAAAGCCTGGTCAGGATATGCCTCTTTTGTTAAAAAAAAATATATATATATAGTATATATATATATATATATACTAATAGTGGAAACTCACCCTTTAAAATGCATTACCACATACATTATGTTTATCATCCCTGTATAAAATATAAAATATTGAAGAATAAGACACAACACTAGGTTTGCAAAATCTGACAAAAGCCAATCTATATACCATGGTTTCGGGAAATGGTATACTGGTTGGCCTTTGTTAGAGATTTTCCAAACCTAGTATTGTAGGTCTTTTTTAATTAGTTCAGCAACTACAAGCAACTGTCACAATCATTGTGGAGTATTGTGGTGAATAAGAAACTCAAAAACACGGTTGAGGTAGATATATGTTCTTTTTAGAACAAACTCCTAACCAGAAAGTGATTTACACAAAAACGACAATTGTAATAAAAGTAAGAAGAAAGTAACATAGTAAACTTAATTGATTTAAGAAAATATACATTTCTATAGACTAAATTGATCTCTTCGAATAAAAAGAGAAAAAATATAACGACAATTGAAGTGTCTTACAAATATTTATTCGCAAGCTTTCGGATGCATGCGTACTTCTACAGGCTTTACAATGACCTATTTGTAGGGGTTATTGTAAAGCCTGTAAAAGGACCCATGCGTACTTCTACAGGCTTCACAATGACCTATTTGTAGAGTTAATTGTAAAACCTGTAAAAGGACGCATGCGTCCGAAAACTTGCGAATAAAATTATTGTAAGATACTTCTCTTCAATCTTTCTTAAAATAATTTCTAACACTTTGCCTATTGTTTTAATTTTTGTTCACTCCTGACGAGGACAAAAATATTTTTGTCGAAACGTTGAGGTAATAAAAAGATTTACTGGCCGAAGTGTATTTTATTTGAAGAAATATGAATGCTGGCCAGGCAGCCTCTATCTTTACGATTCTCCTCAATCGTCGTTATATTTTGTTACATGCCTATAGTCAAAAATATTTTTTCACAGGTTTATATTAAATCTAATATTTACATACTTCTCCAACATGTATGCATTTGTGTGAATCGTCAACATCAAATAGAATTTCAAAATATTCTCCAATTTTCATTATTTTCAGACACAATTTAAATAAAACAATACATCCAGAGAAAGTGTGAAAAAGACAAAACTAAATAATACCATTAATTTTAAACGTTGATAGCTAACTGTCAATTCTTTTTCCAAAACTATTTTTACAACTTCAATCTAACCAACTTGTGGTAACTTATTTAAAGTAATTCTATGAGAGAATTTTGTGGACAAAAAGGTACTAATGAGACAACTCTGTGGTAATTATTCTCTCTCTGTAGTTCTTGCTGAGGCCCATTACTGTGATGAATTGTTGTTAATGGACCTTTTTACCAAACCCTACTGATGAATATACTGAGATCCTGTTGTTTTCTTTACTAAATCGTAATGGTTTGGATTTTGGGGAATGTTGTACATAGAGTTGATCAATCTGTGACTAACATTGATTTCCGATAAAAAATCATATTTAAAGTTCAATTCATTTGGTAAATACATTCTAAACTTTCTACAGAATCTGGATCTCTAGTGTTTTCATGCGTTGAATAATGTAAATAGCTTATGTAAATAAACTTTTCTCCTTGTTTGGCGCAAGTATCCCTTGCGGGATATAGCGCTTTGGAAATAAAATAATTGATAATTGATAACATTATTTTTTTTTTAATTGTATGCTTTTTATGCTATTGAATTCGATATAAAGATATATCGTTTATTATACTAACAAGTTTCGAACTTTGATCAAAACAGTATTTACATTTGATGAGGGGCAAAATCCTGAAACCATGGTATACAGGTTAGCCTTTTGTTTAAATTTGCCAAAACTTGTGTTGTGGCTCATTCATTATTACTACTATAAAGCTTTGTATTGTGGTAAAAATACAAAATGCATTGTTTTTCATTTTTGAAGGGAGACGTGCCATTTTTGGTATATGAATATTATATAAATAAGAATGATAAGATTTTCTGCTTGATTTTGGAATATCTTGAGGATCATACTATGTTAATTAAGTCGTGGTTGAAATATCTTTAAAGTATGATCATGAAAAATTTGAAAATAGAAAGGTGAAATGGTTTTGATCAGAGGTTGCTTTAATTGAGCTAAGGAATATGTATAAAAGACCTAATTTAGTAAAAGTACTGCCTGGCTTAAGGCGAGTAGAATAAGAAAAACAAAAGAATATTTACATAATGTACAAATAGTTTTGAGCCGGCCATCGGGGAAGAACAACAACGAGTTTTTATAGGGGAACCATGACCTCTGGCGGTCCATTTAACAGAGTATTTGGATCTATGAAATATAATTTTATATAGAATAATATTTTAATATAACATGATTACCATCTAAATTTCTACCGTTTAAAATTTCCAAACCTGGTGTTATGGCTCATTCTTTATGATCACTATAACGCTTTGTACTGGGATTAATAAACCAAAATGCAATATTTTTAATGTCTTTTCAAAGAGAGACGTGTCACCTTTGGTACATGAATACCATCCTCTTGACCCTTTATGTTACATATATAAAAGAAAAAGAGCATCTAGCCCGTTAAAAGAAACGCTTAAACCAAAGGGTCATCTATTGACCGTATCTACAAACTATCTTGAAGGTAGAGAGGTGTTGCCTATCTATGTGGCAGGTATTTATAGTTTTTATAAAGATATACTTCGGCAATAAAAGATATTATGAACATTCTAATGGATACGTTGATACTACAAGTATTTGCTACTTGTATTTCCAATTGATTTCTGGGAGGATTTAGAATATCCTTTTTATATTCTGTCGTTATACAAAAATTCTCAAGATAACAGAATCAAATTGGATTCGTAACAAAATAGTTCTTGCATGTTACCTTTATCCTAATGAGATGTATAGTAAGATAAGAATATTTTGAAAAATGCATCTATATAGATAATACCGTAACAGAGTTTTCCATTGTAAAGTCCTGAGCTATCTCCTCCGAAGATTCTGAACTACACATAACGATCTATATACCAAAATTTTCGTTATTTTTTCTTCGTATGATAGGCCTGTTTTTATTTTCCTAATGTTAACAGTTATTTTTATTTTTTAATTTACTCTATTTTACAATCGTAGATTTTTCGCATTTATCATCATCTATTCATTTGTTTTGAAAGCGCGTTCTTTTGTTTTGTATTTTTGTAATTATATTTTGTAAGTATAAGTTTTTTTTCCCCTTTTGGCATTTTGGAAATAAAATACTAAAAAAAATGCTTTTGTGCTTTACATGACCGTTTTATTCGATTTAATAGATTTATTTATTTTCAATTTGTTAGATTTTGCAATCGTAGATCTTTTGCCTTCAAATGTTGTTTTTTTAATTGTTATTTTTTAAACACGTTATTTTTTATTATTACCTTTTGCTAATTTCTAATTTATATTTTGTACAGCAATGTCTTTATGGTTTTTTGAAAATAAAGTGCTAAAAAAATGCTTTTTGCTTCACATGGCCGTTTTATTTTTATTTTGAATAAAATTTCTTATAAAAAAAATATTAAAACTTAGAATTAAGCTTTGCTTTTTTATATACATGTTTATTACACATTTAGCAATACTTTTTCTTTATATTTGCTCTTATTTACTCATTTTTTTACTCTTTCACAATCAAATTTTGAAAATGGCTAAATGGCACCACTTCTCCCTATTTGCTTTTGTAGCTTTTATTTCAAAAAAAATATTAAAACTTAGAATTAAGCATTGCTTTTTTATATACATGTTTGTTACACATTTAGCAATACTTTCTCTTTATATCTGTCCTTATTTACTCTTTCATAATCAAATTTTGAAAATGGCTAAATGGCCCCACTTCTCCCTATTTGTTTTTGTAGCTTTTCTCATAAAAAAAAAAATTAAAACTTAGAATTAAGCTTTGCTTTTTTATATACATGTTTGTTACACATTTAGCAATATATATACCAAAATATTTTTTTGAATACTTAACTCTTTTAGTGAATTTTTGTCAGGGGGGCTGCAAAAGTGCCGTACTTATGCAGTATTTTGATGCTTTTCCTGTGACAAGGATAATGAAATTTAAAATTAAGCTTTGCTTTTTTATATACATGTTATTTACACATTTAGCAATATATACACAGAAATATTTTGGAATATTTAACTTTTTTGGTGATTTTTTGTCAGGGAAGCTATGGACTGCCGTAATCATGCATTATGTTGATGTTCTTCTCATAAAAAAATATTTGGGTTTGGAATTGGGCTTTGCTTTTTTGTATACATGTTTTTTACATATTTAGCTCCATTTTTGTGTCTTATTTTCTTTTTTGCAGTATCTTTCATAATGCCTGAAATGATTACTTGATCTGTTATAGTTTTTCATTTGAATTTAGCTCCATTTTTGTGTCTGTCGTTTTTTTTTTCTTCTCATAAATAGGCTGATGCTGTATTTGTGTACTCAATTGTTGCTTTTTGTGTCTGGTTTCTTTTTTGCAGTATTTTTTTGGAATCCTTTTTTTTTCTTCAATTGTTTCCTCACATGCTTGGAAATTTTTTTATGCCTGTCCTGGCTTTCAGTTTTATAGTTTTCCTCTGCTTGGTTCTTATTTTACCTTTTTTTTTTCAGCGTCTTCTGTCATGCCTCGAAAAGGCCGTGGAAGACTCACTCCCCTAACCGCTAGGCGTGCTAATATGACTCGCCGCAGACACAAAACCCCAATTGCTATTTCTCTTGTTTACTTTTTTACCAATGCCTATAATTTTTCACCTGAAAGATTTTTTATTTTATTTGTTATTCAATAAACTATTATCACTTATTTTTGGTCTTCTTTTTATTTACTTATTTTACTGGGGGTTGGTGGAAGGATGGTCTAAGCCGTTGGTTTTCGACCGCTACGACCCGGGTTCGATTCCCGCATTGGGCACTTTTTTCTCAAAAAATAAAAAAAAATTGCTCCAATGGCTTCCGATTCTTGCAAAAGTCCAACCCCACCAGCAAGCGCAAGTAATCAAATGGGGCTCTGGCACATTTGTAAATGCAAAGTCGAACTGCTTTTCACATGTTTAGACATGTGGTGTACTTACAGTAAAAGCAGTCGCCTACTCTACCCACCATGATTATCAAGGCCTGTACCACGTGTACTAGGGATAAGCAAAAAAAAATTATTTTACTCATTGCTCTATACATACAATTATTTGCATACAATTATATACATACAAATATATGCATACAATTATATACATACAATTATATACATACAAATATATGCATACAATTATATACATACAATTTTCTACATTTTTGCACTCTGCAGTCTGATATGTTGTTAATAATAGGGGTTTTAGACAAATATCAACTGTTGAAATTTGAATTTCAAAATAGTTGAATTATCGAAAGTGTCGAATTAGTTTGTCATATGATAGGCCGTAGGTCGAGACATCAAAAATGGTCGAATTATCGTGTGTTGATTTAATTAGATTATATTGTATATATATAAAAATATAGAATTGTTGTTTTTAATGAGGTCTTTTAAATGAATTTATTCCTTTAATATGTTGTCATATCTGCAATATAGTAGTGTTGTTTGCAATTTTCTTTTTTTTTTTCCTTTCAAATATTTGTGTCCACTCTGAAATATAGTTTGTGAATTTATATTCCAATTTATTTTCTTAAATATATATATATATTTTTATTTCCAAAATATTTATTTAGACTTTCCCCAATGCCTTTAGGATCTTTGCGATGGAACACGTATGGTGTTTCAGCGCATGTGCTCTCATGTCCTTGAAGCACATATACTGACAGTGCCCAAAGTTGAACACACTGTATAGTGTCTGAAATATCTTTGGCCCCTTCGGATACCAACCTTCGCTTCATTCTAGAGAGGCGTTAGTTTTCACTAAGGTTGGCTTTTGCTATGACTATAAATAAGGCTCAAGGACAAACCTTGGCTACAAGAGCCCGTGTTTACGCACGGACAACTTTAAGTGGCTTTTTCAAGTGTGCGAACATTGGATAGCATACATGTAAAGATGACCCATATCTTTTGGTCCTTCAGATTTCAGACTTCCATTCATTCTGAATATTTGGGTTCTTCCTACAAGAGCCTGTGTTTAATTTTAAAGTGGCTGCCTTCGCCTCTGTAATACCTTTTTACCGGTAAAGTTGTATTTAAACAACAATCAACCTTGAAAATTTGATTTTTAAAATGGTCGAATTATCGAAAGTGTCGAATTATCGATAGTGTCGAATTATCGATAGTGTCGAATTGCAGTTTGTTTATTTATTTTTTAATAAGGTCCTCTTATCTTATCTGCAATATAGTTGTATTGTTCGAAGCACATATACTGACAGTGCCCAAAGTTGAACACACTGTATAGTGTCTGAAATATATTTGGCCCCTTCGGATACCAACCTTCGCTTCATTCTAGAGAGGCGTTAGTTTTCACTAAGGTTGGCTTTTGCTATGACTATAAATAAGGCTCAAGGACAAACCTTGGCTACAAGAGCCTGTGTTTACGCACGGACAACTTTAAGTGGCTTTTTCAAGTGTGCGAACATTGGATAGCATACATGTAAAGATGACCCATATCTTTTGGTCCTTCAGATTTCAGACTTCCATTCATTCTGAATATTTGGGTTCTTCCTACAAGAGCCTGTGTTTAATTTTAAAGTGGCTGCCTTCGCCTCTGTAATACCTTTTTACCGGTAAAGTTGTATTTAAACAACAATCAACCTTGAAAATTTAATTTTTAAAATGGTCGAATTATCGAAAGTGTCGAATTATCGATAGTGTCGAATTATCGATAGTGTCGAATTGCAGTTTGTTTATTTATTTTTTAATAAGGTCCTCTTATCTTATCTGCAATATAGTTGTATTGTTCGAAGCACATATACTGACAGTGCCCAAAGTTGAACACACTGTATAGTGTCTGAAATATATTTGGCCCCTTCGGATACCAACCTTTGCTTCATTCTAGAGAGGCGTTAGTTTTCACTAAGGTTGGCTTTTGCTATGACTATAAATAAGGCTCAAGGACAAACCTTGGCTACAAGAGCCTGTGTTTACGCACGGACAACTTTAAGTGGCTTTTTCAAGTGTGCGAACATTGGATAGCATACATGTAAAGATGACCCATATCTTTTGGTCCTTCAGATTTCAGACTTCCATTCATTCTGAATATTTGGGTTCTTCCTACAAGAGCCTGTGTTTAATTTTAAAGTGGCTGCCTTCGCCTCTGTAATACCTTTTTACCGGTAAAGTTGTATTTAAACAACAATCAACCTTGAAAATTTGATTTTTAAAATGGTCGAATTATCGAAAGTGTCGAATTATCGATAGTGTCGAATTATCGATAGTGTCGAATTATCGATAGTGTCGAATTGCTGTTTGTTTATTTATTTTTTAATAAGGTCCTCTTATCTTATCTGAAATATAGTTGTATTGTTCGAAATTTTATTTTCTAATTTGTTAATTTTTTCTTTTTTTTTCACTCTAATAATATTTATTTAAATCTGATAATTTTTATTTAATGCAATTTATTTAATCCAATGTCTATAGTTTCTTCCCTGAAATTGCTAACCAAACATGAGTCAGTGTTTCCTCAGTGTTAACAGTTGGAGTGTTAGAATGTAATAGCATCATTTCCTAAAATTCTTTGAAATATCACATATTCAGTAACTTACGTTAACATATTCCTCTATAGACTAAAAACTCCAAATATACAAATGCCCTATTTGCCTACTATCTCTTTAATTACAATAGTCATAACAAATGAAAAATTTCCATTTGCATAGCATATTCCGCTAATATGTAAATAATCATGTGTATATATTCTCTTTCTAGCCATATTACCTATGTTATAGTGTCACGTCTACCACGCCTGTAGAAGGGGTTTTTACCCGAAAGCTCGCACTGTTATAATTTGTCTAATAAAGAAACTTTTCTTCTCTTATTCTGTTTATCGCATAAACAATACCGAGAAGATTATCACTGTCGTTATATCTATATATATCTATACTTTTAAAGTCTCTGCAGGCCCTTTGGGTAAACCCTGGGCGTTGCCCGGGTCACTCGGCTAGTTAGGGTGGTAATTTGCTAATTCTTCTAATAACATTAATGATATATCTTCACTTTGTGTTTTTCAATTGTTTTATAAGCATAAAAAGCTTTTTTATTAGAAAATATAAAACATGAATAGCGTTCTCATTCCTTCAGATAAAGGAAATAATTAAGTATACTACTAAATTATATTTTGAAATTCAATTGCCATTTATCGTAAAATTTGTAATAATTATTTTTGGTGATGTATTTCTTTTCAAACTGCTGAGAGGGTTCACCCCATTCAATAATCTTTATCAATACAATAAGGTTTGTAGTGATTATCGTATATAAGCTGCCTGGCCGGCATTCATAGTTCTTGAAATTAAAGTAGTTCTTGAAAATGTCGAGGTAATAAAAAGATTTACTGGCCGAAGTATCTTTATTTTCAAGTCTGTATTGATAATACAAGTGACAGTGTAGTGTAACAGAGAAAGAGTGTGACAGAGTGTAGTGACAATAATTGTATTTGATAGGCGAAAATAAACACGTTGCCAAAAATATCTATTACAAGTTTTAACTACTGAACTATATTTTATTAAATAATCGATTATATTTAAGAATATTAAAAATAAAGAAGGCATCTCCTGACCACGAGAACATGTGCGTTTTAGATGGCAGAGCGTCATCTAGTGGAGAAAAAATAAACTAAACGTTTATTTAGCTTGCTCCGTGATATTTGACCAACCCAATTTCTTGACAAATCAAGAAAAGCCATCCACGAACGCTGCTCGTGGTCAGGAGAAGCCTTCTTTATTTTTAATATCAACACCTGACCCACTTATCTTTTATTTTTTTCTATTGTTTTTTCATTTAAGAATATATATAAAAAAATTCCATTTATCCTCTTAATTTGATTAATAAAAAACAATATTTATTTTTCATTAATATTCTTGAGCATAAACATGCTTCATGGTCAAGTTTGATTTTCAAAATAGTGATAAATTATTAAAATAAACAAAATCTCTAAATAACAATTCCATCTACACATTCAATATAGAGCGAGAGTTGAAATACACAATTTTAGATTTAGTAATAAATTATTTACATAACAGATGCTATTTACACATTAAACATGTAAAAGACTTTACCATCACCATTCAAAATGGTAAAGCTATAAAAGAGAGAGGGAAACAAAAGTTAGAAAGAATCCATAAGAATTTGTGAGGGGGAATATTTAAAAGCTTTTCCAAAATATTTTGCTAATGATCAGTAAACTTAAGGTTTATCTCAGAAGCTCTAAAAATATTGGACCTTGTAAGGAGAGCTAATTAAGGGTGTAAAAGTTTGGTGGGTCCCATGAGAGCTGTTCAGAGAAGGTTCCAGTCTTTAAGGAGTTAGAGGCAAGTCTTAAAAAAGTTTATTTCCAATACTAGATCTGGTAGAATTGCTCAGATGGTGGGCGACTAAAAGATAATTAAACTCGAAGTGTTATGATGGGACCGCCTTCCTTTTATTATTTTCACATAATTAAACACTGTAGATCTCTTTTGAAATGTCTTTGGGAAGAATTTTGATGTTCTTGTATTGATTGGATTGTTTTTGTTATTACCCCTAAGTATGTTAAGGTTCGGCTGTTTAATTTGTTAGTGTTATGCCTATATTATTTATTCCATTAGAGAGAGATAATGATTTTAATTAGGTTATCTGTGATAAGTTCTAAACATTTCGAATAAGTATTTATTAATAAAAGTTTATTATTACTATGATAAAACACACACATGCGTTTGTTTCCTCTCCTATTTTAGATAACTAAGTTAAAGAACGAATTATCTCTCTCTCGAAGGCATGTTCGTCATGTACATTAAGAACAATTTTTAAAATATATATTTATTTGAAGTTCTCATGTGTATAATAACACTAGCCGAATGACCCGGGCAACGCCCGTGTTTTACCCGATTGAATGTTTTGATTCAAATACTATTTGTTACAATTATAAATTGGCGCCTTAAATAAATGCATATATTAGTTAATAACTATAGCCTATGTGCTTTATCTGTCTATGTACTGTTGGCTTCCGTAGGCGTCTCTTACTGGGAAAAAGAAAGAGAGGATTCCATTTGGTTATTATCTAATATATGCATTTATTTAGGGAGCGACCCGCTCCAACACAATAGTTACATAAATAGCGAGTGGGGGGGGGGGGGCATGATGGTGGGGGGGGGCAAAGGTGGCGTGACCGTAGCCAACCAATAAGAGGGCGCCATTCCAAAAAAAAAAAAAAGCAAACGGTGACAGAGTTGATTGATTAGGAGATTAGGAGATGAGGAATGACGCTCGTAACTGTATAATAAGATTGCTGTGGCTGTGTTTCCTTCAATATGTACTATGTTATGTGTCTAACCTTAGCGTGGCTGTGTTTATATATATATTGTGTCTGAAAATAGAGCAACCCATCTTTAAATCATTAGATAATAAAAAGTAATATATTGGATTGAATAAAGGATTTATTTGCCAATATATCGGTTGGCTAAACGCCAACCTCTATCAAGGCATTACATTTTTCAATATTTTTGAAATTATTTCAACTGTGATATTATAACACTATGCGGCGCTGAGCTTGTTTATACAAAAACGTTATGCCTTGATAAAGGTTGGCATTCAGCCAACCGAAATATTGGCAAATAAATATTTATGCAATCCAATATATGCCTTTTTACTATCTAATATGTATATATGTATATGAAAAACAAAATAAAAATAAAAAAATCAAGTGTTGATATTAAAAACAAAGTAGGCATATCCTGACCAGGAGCACATGTGCATTGGGTTGTACAAATATCAGGGAACAGGCTAAATCAATGTTTAGTTGATTTCTGTTCCACCAGATGGCGCTCTGCCTTCTGGAAATCACATGTGCTCCTGGTCAGAATATGCCTACTTTGTTTTTAATATATGTATATGTTACTTAGAAAATGAGTATGTAGTGTCTTTTAAAATAATACTCGTTGATTATCTCTACACAAAATCTTTTGCAATTTTAGCAAACGAAACGCCCAGCATTTATTCCATTTAGAGTAGAAACAATACAATTTCAGTCAGTAAAAATGAAGTAATATCGATATATTTTCAATCCAATATCCCCAGTATATATGTCTCTTGTTCCGTCTCATTTGTCTTGTCGAGACAAAATTGCAGTCTGTCGCCAATGTGAGATTTCTGTAATAACTACGGTGTCTCTTGATTAATAACTTCATATATAAGTATTTTATAAAGGCGTAAGATTCTTTTTGATATTAAACAATTTCTACTGCCCTTACTGCAATGGAAAAATTAAAGGGAGGGCCTGGCTCATCAGTGGTGAACCCTCCCAGCGGTTTCGCCAGTTTAATCTACCATACCGCTGTTATATTGCATTTTTGGAACTTCCTTTTATAGTGATACTGTTGGTAGACTTTTGGAATGGGTATTTTAGAATAACTATGGACATAAGCTTTGAGGACAGTAGAATTACATACATTTATAAATATATAATATGCTTCGAGCAATCGCTCTTCCGCAAATATCTACTGTCCTCAAAGCTTATGTCCATAGTTCTTCTAAAATACCCATTCCAAAAGTCTACCAACAGTATCACTATAAAAGGAAGTTCCAAAAATGCAATATAACAGCGGTATGGTAGATTAAACTGGCGAAACCGCTGGGAGGGTTCACCACTGATGAGCCAGGCCCTCCCTTTAATTTTTCCATTGCAGTAAGGGCAGTAGAAATTGTTTAATATCAAAAAGAATCTTACGCCTTTAAAATAGTTTCGAATTTTGATAACAGATGGCGCGCAAGTGCATTACATTATATATAAGTATTGTTTGATTTGGTTTGTCTTTCTCCAGTACTTCACATAGCGCAATGTTATTATACAATATAATATACACATGTTTTCTTTTTTACATGATAAAGATTTTTTTCCTGTTTCCACATTTTAACTAAATCAATGAGTTTGAAAAAGGAAAAGTAAAAATTCAGTTAAATAGTTTCTTCTACTTTTGGTTTTTCAAGCTTTCAAGCAAATATACTGCTCTTCAAAAATGATAAGGCCCGATTTGAATTATAGATCAATTAACAAAATGGAAGAAAGAGGAAATATCAATGATATTTTTAGATATGCTTTTAATTATATCTAAAAAATGTTTTTTTAACACTTTTAATTGTAAGAATAATATTCTGTGTTTTTAAGAAAACTATCTTCTTCTTATCTGCTATATTGTTTACAAGTGTGTAAATTTTCTCATTCAGTACTTTTCTCTGAAGATAGTAACAATGCTGTTACCGAAATGACACACACTATTTATTTAGATTTGGTCTTATTACCTTGTGTATACTTCTCTTCAGTATATTCTAAGTACATAGAGTATTTGCCCGTTGAAGAGCAGTATATTTTTTCGAAAGCTTGAAAAACCTAAATTAAAAGAAACTTTTCAACCAGAATTTTTATTTTTACTTTTTTTCAAATAATTTCTGAGTAACTATTGCTCACATAAATCAATGAGCAATCTAGGGCTTGGTTCTTTTATAGTTCTTTTATTTCTCGAGCTTTCGAGATAACATGCCCTTCCAACACGGAGACACCAGAAGTAAAACTTCTATCTAATTATGAATTCGGGGTCTTACAATTAGATAAAAGTAGTACTTTTGGTATCTCCATGTTGAAGAGCATGTTAGCCCTAAAGCTCGAGAAATAAAATAATTATCAAAAGAAACCAAGCCCTATATTCCTTATTGATTTATATAAAACTATTTTACATGATTAAAATGATGCATTAGCTTGCCAAGTGTTATCATAAATTTATACTATTCTTGACACGAATGATTCTTTTTGAAATAAAACAATTTTCTACTATCCTTAATGCAATGGTAAATTAATGTGAGGGTCTAGCTTATCAATGATGAACCCTTCCAACGGTTTCGACAATTCAATCTACCATACTGCTGTAATATTGTATTGGTCTGCTTTGTTTTTATACTGAGAATAAACTTGGCCTCTTGGAAAAGGTATTTTAAATGAACTATGGGCATAAGCTTTGAAGAAAGTATAAGTATATATCATTATGAATATATATAATATGCCTTGAGTAATTGATTTATCACAGTCCTGGTGTAGAACTAACACCTATCCACATAGTATCATGCCCAGCAATGGCGGCAGCCTTGCAGAAAATTGACATGGACCCAGAGCAGCAGCTTTACACACCCAAGATAGTGGACATTGCTGCTGCTGTGATAGTGATGTATGGAGACGTCTGAGGCTCTTCATTGGACATGACAGCAACAACACAATACAGTATACACACCCAAGATAGTGTACACTGCTGCTGCTGTGATAGAGATGCATGAGGACATCTGAGGCTCTTCATTGGAAATGACAGCAACAACAATACAGTATACACATCCAAGATAGTAAACATTGCTGCTGCTGTGATAGAGATGTATGGAGACATCTGAGGCTCTTCATTGGACATGACAAAAACAACAATACAGTATACACACCCAAGATAGAGGACATTGCGACTTCTGTGATAGAGATGTACGGAGATATCTGAGGCTCTTCATTGGACATGACAGCAACAACAATACAGTATACACACCCAAGATGGTGTACACTGCTGCTGCTGTGATAGAGATGCATGAAGACATCTGAGGCTCTTCATTGGAAATGACAGCAACAACAATACAGTATACACATCCAAGATAGTGAACATTGCTGCTGCTGTGATAGAGATGTATGGAGACATCTGAGGCTCTTCATTGGACATGACAACAACAACAATACAGTATACACACCCAAGATAGAGGACATTGCGACTTCTGTGATAGAGATGTATGGAGATGTGATATCTTGGGACCTCTGGGACCAGTGTTACCTGATGCTAGACGAACCTCGATGTCAACTCTACCGTGCAGTCGTGGTGGAAGGCGACACAGCTGGGCCAAAGGTGAAATAAACAAACAGAGATTCCACTAAGAAGCGTCTGACGTCAAGAAGGAATGGGATGAGGAGAATTCTGGCAGGAAAGGGTTTACCTGGGATCGGAGCGTCCGGTGCACTGGGACGGGAACGACGACTAACTAAGGACTGACTAACTGAGGATCGGGACCTCCTTTTTATAGCTGAGCGGGTCCGAACAGGTCGCTGCCCTTTTCTGACGTAAACAGGGGGGGAAAGTTTTATTATCCAAGAGGGTCACGACCTCGTAAAAGTTGGACTGGGTTTTGCTAGGCCTTCTTCTATTCTCACCTAAGCCTGATTAGTTTTAACCTTAATTTTCTCCTGTTAGTCTCCATTCCTTCTATCTGTACAGTTGCTATACTTTATTAGATTCTTACGCGGTAAGATTGATGTTAGTTGAGGCTTTCTATTTGCAGTAAATACGAAGTTATATACAATCACGTGGTGGAACATGTGGTAGTAGATATCTAGACTATTTACAATAATTCCATGGTCTTAAATCATCACAGATGGCCCCGGATGTGAGAGGGTTCATATGGAGGGATTTAAGAGAGCGGAATAGGAAGACTGTTATTAAGGAAGTAATTTTTAAAAATTAATTGAAATGAGTTGGTATATAACATGGGGTTGATTTCTGTATATCCATAAGATATAATAAAGTATAAACAACTAATACTAAACATACAAGTAAAACAAAAATAGGAATAAAATAATTAATAGAGAACATATAATGATGATAGGTAAAAATATAAATGATTTGATGGGAAAATCATGATCTCTTCGTGATGGGCGTTAGAAAGGGTTGAGGGGTTAGTTATTACTTGGTTGAGGCAATGTCACTTTGACTCAAGTCCCAAACCATTTAATGTGCACGGTGCGGAGAACCTAGGCCATGTTTCACATGTAAATTCAAGGACCTAATAAAGTTATAGTACCACAATCGAATAGTAAGATAAGGGTGATTGTTATGGGTTTTAGTAATTAGTCGTTAAGACGTACGCATGCAGGATAAATGAGGGCGAAGATCAGTGAACAGAAATCAAAGTTTTTATTGGAGTCGTCAGGGGCTTAGCGAGAAAAAGGGTAAAATAAAAAAAAAGATGTGCCAGCGTGTGGCATGAGAGTGCCCTGGAATATATATAAAAAAATACAATTTGCACGTATCCAAGCCAGAAGTTGGGATAGGTAAATCTGGGGCACGGTGTGTCAATATTGTTAATTACGAAATCAAAGTAGGTCAAGTCTAGCCTGCGAAGGAGTTAAAAGTTCCTGCGGAAAAGGGTTAGTATTTATTAAGAAGTAACCTTTAAAGTGGTTGATTAAGAGGTTATTGAAGATTGCCCTGTTTTTAGATCATGATTTTTAGTTTGATTATAAAAGAATATATCATTGAGATATGAAATTGCGAAATTAAGGCTTTGCATATAGCGTTAAAGGATTTGAAAAATCGAAAATAGAATTGCGAAGTTAAATGCAAAGTAATCTTTGAAAAAAAAGTAAAAATAGTGATAACATAATACAAAGATTAACACACTATAGCAGTATATAAGGGGTAATAGAAAGTGAAAATATTAAATGACAAAAAATCAGCAATAATATACTCGATAGCATTGAACATGGTAGCGGAAGATGAAACCATGTAAAAACATCTAATTTATAAAGTGAGAGAAAATATAAAATGACAAATGCAAATTAGTGATATAAACATGAAATATAAACTTGAGATTATTAGATATGAAATATAAAATATAAAGTTGATTATAGAATAGAGTCATAAAGTAAAAGTAAATAAGCTTTGGTAAAGAAAAATAAAATAAAATGACACTCATCTAAACTGATTGGTGAGGTAAATAAAATATAAGAGCTAGATAATGATTATATAAAGAATATTAAAATGGAAAAAAAATGTTCATCGAAGAAGAAGAGCAAGTAAGATTATACATAGAAATAATATATCGTGAAAGAATGGAAAGTTGTAGGCCAAATGTATGTTCCTGTTTTTTAGGATGGGTAGTGAGAGCTTTAAATTGTCCTCGATCGCGATATCTTTGGTCTTGTTGGAATGAGTCGATCTAACTTATCGAATTTGTTTTATGTTTGACGCGACTCGTGGATCACATTGTTTCCAACTGTGAAACTTACTGAGTCCTAATGTTGTCGATTTTTTGTTCCCTGCGCCACGTTTAGGTGAAAACGTGATTCTTCCTAAAGCGGCATTTATTCTGTTAGTGGACTGATTTGTTAGTAAATGTAAAATAACGTGTTAAGCAAGTTATTAGTAGCTAAACGGGATATCGGAGTAGAATAATGGGTTAGGGATTAGAACGATATATAGTAAAAGGCACGCACTAATATTTGATGTCATAGCTGGTGAACGTTCATTAGAGAACACGGGGTGGCGACGGGCCGTAACAAGATGTCGGCTGTTTGTTTGTCCATCTCCCCTCGAATTTATTATTAGCGAGTTCCGGGGGGTCACGACGGATGTGTAATTAGGGCAGGGGCTCTTTGCGGGGCTGCTTGCTTTCTTCCAACTTATTGGATTTGTTAATTCGGACTACGTTCGGAGATATAATTTCTATAATTGTAAACGCAAAAGCGTTTTGATTTGTCACGTTTGGTGACAAGCGTTATGGGATTGACATAGGGAGATACAGAGGTTGTAATTATCCTGTGTTCAAGCATTTGTTCGATTTGTGTTTGTATTTCGAAAATCCGGTTATTGTATCTATTGCGGACTAGTTATTGCGGACTTAGTAAAAATGTTATTCGGTGATATCGGGTTAGAATTGAGTGAAATTGCGACTATCGACGTGGACACGCTTTGAGGTTAAATGTGTCACAGGCGTGATGAAGGCGTCTTTGGCTTGAAAAGTGAAAGAGTTTTGTGGTGTGGCTCTGTGACACGAAGCGAAAAAATTGTAAATGAAAAGGTGTCACGTGAAGTCTGTTTTGTACAAAATCTAACCTGTTTTACTATGAATAACAAATTTACTAAAGTCATGGGTGCTGGTTGTACGAACATATCGAGAATTTTTATATTATTAGTGGATATGGCACGTTTAATGTGCATTTTCTTTTTGTGTGTGTTTAGTGGGGCGACGTTATGGAGCTTGTGTGGCTCGAAATTGGATTTGGGTGTGAAGTCGCGCATTGAAAATTGTTGCCAATTAGAAAAAGTGATGTGAGAGGGTGTTGTTTATTTTGTTGAGAGAGATTTGTCGATTATTAATATGCATGTAAAAGGAAGGTACGAGGGAGTGTAGCTCTGTTGGAATTTAACGATTGGAATAGTTTTGGAAGGCTGTGACTTAGGTTATTTCTGTCTAAAGCTATGAAAGAAAAGGATATAGGGGCGTTGAAAATGGGATTAGGAACATTACAATGAGGCCAAATAAGAGGGTTGGAGTTCACCACGTGTGAGCAACCCGTTCCAGGAGGGGAAAATTTAGTAAATGGGACAGTTGTATTAACCTGTCCATGGGACACGTGTTGCTTGCACGAGGTGAATTGGTACAAGGTAGTTGGTAGAAGTACATTATCATGATACAGGAGTAGCTGAGGACAGTCTATAATTAGTAGAAATATTTTTATAGAGTTAATGGATAATATGCCAAAAGGCAAGGATGTATCTAAGATATAGAATTTTAGGTTCTGCGTTATATTACCTATTTTTAAGTTTAAAAAGATATAACCTATGGTGAAAATATTGTTAGCTATGGCGTTAATAGTTAAGTTAAATGGATGGACAGGTATTTTTCTTTTATAAACTGATTTCTATTATTTTAAAAGTATTCTGCCTAATTATAGAGATAGATGCTCCTGTATCAAGTAGTAGAGTAGGTTTACATTATTGGACAGTTCAGCTCGAACGAGCAATTATTCAACAAAAATTATGTAGGGAGGAACCTACTGTTGTGCTGTCTTGTATGTCGGGACAGTCCTGGTTTGGTGCCATAGTTGGAGGATCTTTGGGACAGTCAGAGTTCACTGCTTGCGCTGGGCTCGTGGTGTAGAGAGGATCAGGGGAGCGCGTAACATGCGCTCGCGTGTTGGTAACTCGGAGGGGTACTTGCAGGAGGTTTGGTGGCTTTCTCAGTCTTGTAGAGTATTGTAGTTGGGCCCGATCTGCTTGGGCGTCGTAGTTGGTGAAGAAGCTCTGCGCCTCGTACGAACCATCGTAGCGCGGTAGCTTCACATCTCGCGATAGTCCGGTCACGGCAGAAAGCTGATGTAGCGTCCTGGTCAACCTCCCCAGGACATCTGATACCGGCGGCGGGGGCGTGGCGTCCTGCTGGCTGGGGGCGATTTCCTGCGTCCTACCGAGGGTGGTTTCTTTCTTTGGAAAAGTGGTGTTCTCGCCACTTTCGTAGTCGGTATAGGTCTCCATGGGCTCCTTTTGATCCTCCTCTCTTCCCTGTTCCATCTTTCTGTACAGACAGTGGTCTACTTGCTTACTTGTACCTTGGCGTCCACAATCCTGTCGGCTCTTCGGGCGGGGGAGTCTGTGATATCTTGGGACCTCTGGGACCAGTGTTACCTGATGCTAGACGAACCTCGATGTCAACTCTACCGTGCAGTCGTGGTGGAAGGCGACACAGCTGGGACAAAGGTGAAATAAACAAACAGAGATTCCACTAAGAAGCGTCTGACGTCAAGAAGGAATGGGATGAGGAGAATTCTGGCAGGAAAGGGTTTACCTGGGATCGGAGCGTCCGGTGCACTGGGACGGGAACGACGACTAACTAAGGACTGACTAACTGAGGATCGGGACCTCCTTTTAATAGCTGAGCGGGTCCGAACAGGTCGCTGCCCTTTTCTGACGTAAACAGGGGGGAAAGTTTTATTATCCAGGAGGGTCACGACCTCGTAAAAGTTGGACTGGGTTTTGCTAGGCCTTCTTCTATTCTCACCTAAGCCTGATTAGTTTTAACCTTAATTTCTCCTGTTAGTCTCCATTCCTTCTATCTGTACAGTTGCTATACTTTATTAGATTCTTACGCGGTACAGATTGATGTTAGTTGAGGCTTTCTATTTGCAGTAAATAAGAAGTTATATACAGTCACGTGGTGGAACATGTGGTAGTAGATATCTAGACTATTTACAACAATTCCATGGTCTTAAATCATCACAGAGACATTTGAGGGTCTTCATTGGACACGACAACAACAACAATACAGTATACAAATCCAAGATAGAGGACATTGCAACTGCTATGATAGAGATGTGCGGAGATATCTGAGGCTCTTCATTGGACACGACAACAACAACAATACAGTATACAAACCCAAGATAGAGGACATTGCAGCTGCTGTGATAGAGATGTATGGAGATATCTGAGGCTCTTCATCGGACACGACAACAACAACAATACAGTATACAAACCCAAGATAGAGGACATTGAAACTGCTGTGATAGAGATGTATGGAGACATCTGAGGCTCTTCATTGGACACGACAACAACAACAATACAGTATACAAACCCAAGATAGAGGACATTGCAACTGCTGTGATAGAGATGTATGGAGACATCTGAGGCTCTTCATTGGACACGACAACAACAACAATTGATTTATCACTAATGAGACATACATTTTCTCTTTTAATTTTCATTCATTGCATAATGAGGGCTGTAGAAATGTATTTTAATTATATATTGTTTTAAAATACTATCGTTAAAAAATATTTATAACTTTCAGGTCTAAATATAGGCCAAGGATGTTTGATTCATGCAGTTGCACTTTAACAAAAGAGCATTTCATATTATTGCATCAGCCAGCTGGTGAAGTAAAATTGATTAGGTTATTTCCCTCCCTACCTTTTATTAATTTTTATAATGTTTTCAAATAATTATTATTAAAATTTATAATGAAATCAAAGAAATATAATATATGACACATATAAGGGTTAAGCCTGCAATCTATACTAATATAAATAGATTTGAAACTTTTATACTATGAAAATACCATTTTTCTTTAATTTAAAAGAACTAATTTTCACTACGATCATTATATAAGAAAATAGTTAAATAAAGTAGTAGAATTATCTGATAGATGAAAAATGGCGAATGAGCTCATCAATGTTGAGTCTAGAAATATTATCCTATCGCAGTAAAAACAGAATATGAAATTATGTTTACCTAAAATAATATCATAAATACAATTCAGTTCATAACTAGAATATTTGAAGAGAGAAAATATATTATTTATTAATATTTGAAAATAGTACAATCCATAAATAAATCTTTAAATATTTCAGACAACTGATATATTGGTAAAATAAATTATATTTTGATCCAATATATGCCTTTTTATTTATATATAAATATATATATACATATATATATTATAAATATATAAAATATTTGTTGAAATGTAAAACTACATCGAAGTTTATTTTTAGATAACGTTCTGTCCAAAATTATTGGGAGGGAAAAAGAAAGTTGTGGATCTTCAAAGTCCTAGATGAAATTTGAAAAAAGAAGAAAAAAAGCGACACTTGAAAGTGTTTTCGGTTGAAAAATCTGCAACTCCTAGCAAGTTGTTGGAAGTTGGGAGATGAGATGCAGTCATGGTTGGTGGAGTTGGTTTCTTATTGGGAGAGATTTCTCTGGTTTCTCGAAACCCAGATGATTGCTTTCTAAGCAAACTCATTCTTTCAACTTATCCTTCTATACTGTAATTAGCAGTATCCGTTTTACTATTGTACTCCTATTGTACCGTCATCATACCAGAACACTGTTTATTTCTTCTAAATATTATAAAAGATTTCGCGAATGTACTTCCATATCTAAATATTAGATCGTATAAATGGTCAAATATTATAATATTGCCACGTGGAAAATTAGGGAAGACCAACTTCGGGATGAGACAACAATTTATTTAAGGCAAGAACAAACTATGAGTGATAAACAAAAGATAAGCAAATGATGGAAGTGTACAGAGTATAGCGAGTTATAAACATAAAATAATACTCAGCTGATAAAATAATTAATACTTTGTTACAATATTTCAATATTTTTGTTTTATTTTACTAAAGAGATTAATTTATATAATGTCTGTAATGGTGAAATTTTCTTTAATTAAATATACGAACCGTTTAGTTTGTAATACAAACAGCTTTTTTACGTGTTCCTTCTGTGAAGTATAAAAACTAAATTCTTGTATAGGCTGTTATTTGATAAAACAAAGAGACCGTAGAGAAGAGTATTCTTCTTTCTTATTTCCACTCAATTATATTAGGGTATCTAGCCTGTATAGCTTGAGACTTTTGATATTGTTTGGAAAACCATCATGACTGGGTGAAATAGAATGCCTATGCCTTTGTTATTAATACTGGAAGCACTACTCAGTAGCAGGCCGACTTAGCTCCAATATGAAATGGCCGCCTCTTACATGAGGAACAGACACACTGTTCGGCCGCTTTTAACATGGAGTACAGAAGCTGCTCATCCTGTATCCCTGGAGACCTTACAGGGTACTATCAGCCCTGTCAGCTGAGCCCAGGTTGTTTATCGAGCTTATTACTGCTCCTCCTCCTCCTCCTTTTTCTTCCGGGCTTGAGACTGGCAAAGATAAGAGTTCCGTAGATGATTTGTTTGCTCTGAAACTTGCCTCTTCGCATTGAAATTCAGGAAACGTACAGCAATAGAGAAAATTGAAATTCTCTTGATTTAGTACAGAGAATTTTGGTTTTTATATAACAGGCAATATATGGCAATCAAATACAATGCGAAGGTACCGTTAGCGCGTTAATTATTTGGTTCTATTCTAAAACACCAACGTTTACAACCAGTAAAAAAGGAAGATGGAAACCTTTAAATATTTTTATCTTCAGATAGTAGCTGTAAAATAGGTATTTTTAAAAGGGAACACAATACCTAATTACCTTCGATGAGAATAATAAATTTGTATTTTTATATGACAGGGTAACTATACCGAATCTATTTTCTCGTGTGGTGTCAAATTTAATTAGTATTTTATGACTTTAGATGGTAGTCTATATGGCCCCATTCCCCTGATGATCTATTTGATTTATATGGATTCCCTATAGGTAATAGTATATTTGTTTATATATGACTTCACTACAGGTAATAGTATATTTGTTTTTGTATGGCTTCACTATAGGTAATAGTATATTTATTTTTGGTAAGGCTTCCTTCCAATGATGGTCTATTTGATTTTATATGGCTTCATTCTACAGGTAATGGTCTATTTGTCTTTATATGGCTTCACTATAGGTAATAGTGTATTTGTTTTTGGTAAGGCTTCACTACAGTGATGGTCTATTTATTTTTGTATGGCTTCACTCGAGTGATGATCTATTTGATTTTATATGGCTTCACTATAGATAATGGTCTATTGGATTTTATATGGCTTCACTATAGGTGATGGTCTATTGGATTTTATATGGCTTCACTCCAATGATGGTCTATATTATTTTATATGGCTTCAAAACAGGTAATGGTCTATTTGTTTTTGTATAGCTTCACTCGAGTGATGATCTATTTGATTTTATATGGCTTCACTATAGGTAATGGGCTATTGGATTTTATATGGCTTCACTCCAATGATGGTCTATTCTATTTTATATGGCTTCACAACAGGTAATGGTCTATTTGTTTTTGTATGGCTTCACTATAGGTAATGGGCTATTGGATTTTATTTGGCTTCACTCTCCAATGATGGTCTATTCTATTTTATATGGCTTCACAACAGGTAATGGTCTATTTGTTTTCATATTGCTTCACTCCAATTATGATCTATTTGATTTTATATGGCTTCACTACAGGTAATAGTATATTTGTTTTTGCATGGTTTCACTCGAGTGATGATCTGTTTGTTTTTATAAGACTTCACTCTTATTGATGGTCTATTATTTTCATATGGTTTCACACCAGTTGAGAGTTTATCCTTTTTATCATTTCTTTTGCACAGCATAAAATGGTCTTTCTGTTTTATATGGCTTTACTTCAGGGGTTGGTTATTTATTTCTATATGGTTTCAATCGACTAGCAATAGACTCTTTTTGTTTAAACGTGCATCTCGTTTGATGCCTGAACCAAGCTGTATTTAACAATCCCCAGGCTCTTCTTATAGCCGAGGTGTTTCCTATGGGGTCAAAATTCGGACCTTTGAAGTCCCGCTATGTAAAGTGATATGGGTTAAGGTTGTCACGCCTATTTCTGGGGTCATCAGCCTTCCTTTAACAATCTTGTTTCTAAACAAGGTACAATAATAGGAGATATTTTGATATATATAATCATAGAACAAATTAAATAAACGTTTGTTTTATTTTTGTTACACTAGATGGCGCTCTGCCATCTATAAATGCTCATGTGAGAGGTCAGGATATGCCTTTTGTTTATATTAATATATGTAATATTAGGTTGGAGTTCTGGTTGACTCTCTGTAATAATAGGTTGAGATCCTGTCTGTGATTAGGGATCCTGTCGACTAGCTGTAATAATGCGTTGAGGTTCTGGTTGGCCTGTTGTAGAACCTCGTCGACTCTCGCTATAAGTTGTGGCAACCGAGGGTCAAACCTGTAGTAACCGCGAGGGACAGTCAGGGGTGGAGAGTTTTCCCGTACCTCTCTGCACCTTGTAGGACCTTTAACAGTTCTCCCAAAGTACAGGCAGTCGTGGTCGAGGCAGAGTGGAAAACTGGGAATGTCCACACACACAAAAAACGAAGAGACACAGTTGAAAGAAAGTTCCTTGAATAGATAAAAAGCGAGCCAAGAGCAAAGATGGAGATAGGAGATTTCTTACTGTTTTACATCGTCGATGAGTTGGTGACAACCGGCGACAAGGGGTGACGCTGACCGGGACTGACTAGAGCTGAAAATGGCTGTTGCTACGTGGGGTCCTATTTAAACAACTTTTTTGGACTAGGAAGTGGACCAGGAAGTATTGCCTTTCTGCACGTGTCCGCAACTCGACTCTGGCAGCGGTCTGGGCTTCCATCTATCTTTAGAAGTTACTTTGTAAATCTCTCTCTGGCTCTTAACTCAGTTTTTAATCTATTATATATTTTTATTTATTCATCCTCAGTACATTACATATGGGGATACAAGGACACACGTCAATTATGCGTATAATTAGTTGTAGTTTATAATTAGTTCTATATACAACATGACAATTTTGTTATACGTATTACATAATATAGGGTTATTGGTTTAAATTATCATAGATGGGCCCCGTGAGTGAAAGGGTTTATCCGGGTTTAAGCGGGTAAAGCCTCTCTAACACAGGTAAGTAATTAGAATTTATTTTAATTAATTAAAACTGTGAGGGGAAAGGGCTATAACAAGATGTTTATTTGGCTATATCTGAAAATTATAAAAATAAAACTTATGTTTAATTAAAAAGTTATGATATTCATTATAAAAGAGAACTGTAGATAAAACCTTTGTTTGCTAAAAATAATGATGATAAAAAATGATGTTCTAAAAGATTGTTGGCGGGCGTTGGAAAGGGTTAGGGGTTGAAGAATATGCAATTGTAAGTGTTGCACAGACAATCAAATACTGAGATCCAGGTGCAAAGCGAGGATATAGACTTGTGCGTCTTCCTTGGCAATGTTTCACCTGTGATCCTGTATAAGGTTACAGTGCTTTGTCACAATTGTAAGGTTATTGGTTGAAAAGATGTTGAAGAAAAGAATTAATATGATTGAAAGGGGTGGTAGAGCCATGCGATAAGTAGAATTGTTGTAGCGACAGTAAGTTGTCTGACTTGACTTGAAATCAAAGGTTGATTGTGGTCCGCTAGAGCTGAAAAAAATTGAAAATTGAAAAATGTGAACGCTTTGTGCATGCGTTGGTGATGTGCTCTGCGGATGATTGAAATAAACTTTTGAAACGTGTTCAGACCAAAAAGTTGAGACTTGTACTTCTGGGGAACGGTGTTTTCAAAGAGTTTGTTGATTTACGAAATCAAAAGAAAAATTGTCAAGCAGTACTGTCGTTTCTAGCAATGGCTGAAATAGGTAGTGAGAAAGTATAGGGAATTAGTTAAAGAATATGATTGTTGAAAACGATTGTTGTAGATGCCCGATAGTTGATGATAAACATTGTCATATAATAAAGTTATTTAAACAAAAATATAGTGAATAAAAAGATAGAAATATGATTGCGGATAACAACAGTATAAGGGGATAAAATCAAACATGTAATATACAAAAGACATAATAATGAATTAGCACAATATAAAAGATATAATAATTAGAATTAGTAATATATAAAAGATATAATAATGAATTAGCAAAATATAAAAGATATAATAATTAGATAAATGTTAAGTAGTAACAAATGGAGCAAAAAATGTCTCTTTTGAAGAAAAGTTAAAAGAAAATAAAAATATTCGTTCCTGAAAAAAAAAAGAAAGGAACATATTCACACAATGTCTAGGTGTAGGTCCAAGATTATTGGTGTCTTTAGTTTGACCTATGGGGAGGCAATGTGGCCCTATGTCGCTTTGGTCCGGTCTGAGAAGTTGGTCTTTGCCAGATCTTCCCGATTATATTATGTGAGACCAGACGGGGAGCGATCTTGATCCCTAAAAATGATGTAGTGTAGTGGAAGATGGGGACTTTGGATACATGAAGTGTATAGTGCATGTCTTAGGCGCTAAAAAGATTGCAGAGCGTTTTATACAGTTTGGTCTGCAAAATTTTTAGGTGAGCCTACCCAAACGCCGGCTTGTTACGCTTGGGAAAAAATCATTTAAACTATTAATTTAACAGATCCTTTTTCCATGTAACATTGCGTTACCTAAGGAGAAATGAGAGGTTAAATTCTTTTTTATTCCTAACGAATGAGCCGGTAATGTTGTGTTTGTTCATATTAAAAGCGTACCCAAAAGTCATATAATTGAATGATTGTTCTTTTGCGTCAAAAAAAATTCCACACTGGGCGTGCAAACACTGTAAAAGTTGTAAAACACACGATGATAATTAAAGATATAAAGTTTAATGTTATTTTTTTCAATATTAAAATTCAAATTAATAAGTGAATTGGGTAATTATTGGTAAGTCAATTAGTTTTAGGTGCTGCAATCTATCCATTCTGCGAGCTGGACCACGAGCTTCAAGTACAGGCGGACGGGAATTGGAGGTGTCATGTAACCTGCCGCCGCTGCAACTGTTTATTGATGTTTGTGAGTCACCCTGCGGGCTGGAAGAAAATTCCTCTACCTCCACTCTGGCAGTTTGTTTTCTGACCTAATTGAAAATACTGGGATTTAAATGTAAAAAAGGCTGTGAGCTTGTAGGCGGTATAATTCGGAAATATTGTGTTCCAAAGATATCTGGAGTCAAATGATTGAATTCAATGAAATATACATCTTGAGGCAATCGCTGTGGGTGTTGAACGAATCGGGGCTGTGGAGGTGTTATGTACAACACATCCTCTGTGTAATATTTTAATTTATTGACATGTATGGTGTCACTATCTCTATTGAGTGGCTGGTTTGGTCGATCTATTCGAACGACATTGGGTGAAATAATTTGAATTATTTTGTAGGGTCCAGTAAAATATGGTGCTAATTTACCTGTGTCGGGATGTCTGTAATTTTTCACCAAAACAAGATCATTCTCTTCGAAATGTGGTGTTCTGTGCTGCTTATCAAATGTTTCTTTATCTTTTTTATGTTTATTTTGAGTACGAGAGTTTGCTATCTCTCGAGCTATTTTTATCTCGGGATATGGGTTAAGATGAGTTCTTAGATCTGGGGGAATAACATTGAACATTAAGTAGGTAGGTGGAAAACTTGTGACAGAATGGGGTGTGTTATTGTACGTCTGAGTGACGCGTTTAACTAGTTGAGTCCAGGAAGCTTTCGGATTTTCTAGATAAGCTAGTCTGAGCTTGCCTGTAATGGTCGCATTTAAGCGTTCTATTAAACCGTTTGCTTGTGGGTTATTGCTGGTAGTTAGTAGAGGTTGTATACCATGCATTATTAGAAATTTACGGAATTTTTCTGAGGTAAAAGCGGGCGCTCTGTCAGATAACAGACGTTTTGGAGATCCTTGCTGTAGTACAGTCTTGAGGGTTTGAATGTACGTTAGGGTACTGGTGGACTTTGATGGAAAGGTCCAAGCATATCGCGTTAAATGATCCACTATTACGTGTAGATAGGTCTTGGAGTGTCCATATTTCGAAAATCCAGCTATGGTATCTATAGAGATTAAGTCGAATGGTTGTTGAGGTGGTGGAATTTGTCCGAGTGCACCATAGGGTTTTCCTTTGGGCCTTTTAATGATTTGGCAGGTGTGACACGACCTGACAAATTTTTCTATAGATTTAGAGATACCTTTCCAGTAGTACTGGGTAGTAATTATGCGGGTCATCTGAGAGATGCCTGGGTGGTTATACTTTTGGTGAACTTTGTTCATGAGAGAATGTTGCAGGGTTTCGGGAATTATTATTTTAGTTACACCTTTTCGGGTAATGGTATGTAAGCCGTTTGTATCAATGTTGAAGGGGGATGCTGTTGGTTGATGCTGTTTTATAATATCAGTACTGATAAATCCTACAAAGGGGTTTCTTGAGAGTAAATCTGCCTCATACTGTTGACTGCCTTTGATGTAGTGTATTTCGTAATTATAGGTAGATAGTCTCAGGCTCCATCTAAATAGTCGGCCTGACGGATTTTTTATAGTTTTAAGCCATTGTAAAGCTTGGTGGTCTGTGTATATGGTGAATTTTATACCGGTGAGGTATATTCGGAATTTGTCTACACTTTCGACGATGGCGAGGCACTCAAGTTCGGAAACGGTGTAGTTTCTCTCATGTGCCCTAAGGGCGCGGCTAAAATATTGCACAGGATGTATTTGTCCGTCTGGGTGTACCTGTTTGAGTATGCCGGCAATCCCTTGGGTGGATGCGTCGCAATAAAGGCGGCATGGTAAACCGACTTGATACAAGTGTAGTACTGGTTTACTGGTTAAACTCTCTTTGAGAGTGGTGAAAGCTTGTTGACAGTCTGTGTTCCAATTCCATTTTACATCCTTTTTAAGTAGTTTATTTAAAGGTGCTCGTAAGCGGGCATAATCTGCTATAAACTTATTATAAACGTTTACTGCTCCTAAAAATGATTGTAGTGTTTTTTGATTGTTAGGTGTTTTTATGGCATTTATAGTATCAAGGTTGCGCGTCTGCGGTGCATAAGTACCTGCGGTAACAGTGTATCCTAAGAAATCTATTTTTGTTTTAAAAAATGAACATTTATTATAATTAAGTTTGATGTTTTCGTGTTGACACACTGTTAGAAATTGTTGTAGGTGTTGTAGATGATCCTCAAGGGTGTCAGAAAAAATAATGAAATCGTCGAAGTAATGGGTAACAAAATTTAGTTTATATTTTTGCATGACCTGGTTTATGGCACGATGGTATATCTGTGGTGAATTTTTAAATCCGTAAGGAAGTCTACAAAATTCGTACTGACTATCTAACGTCACGAAAGCTAGTAGATTACGTGAGTTAGGTTCTATTTCCACTTGCCAATATGCGGATGCTATATCTACAGAAGAGTAATATTTGGCTTTTGACAATTTGTCAAGAATGGTTTCTATTAAGGGTAAAGGATGTACGTCTGGAGCGATGATTTCATTAAGTTTTCTGTAATCAATACAGAAACGCTTCGTTTGGTCACGTTTGGTAACAAGCGTTATAGGACTGGCATAAGGTGAAACTGACGGGGCAATGATTCCATATTGGAGCATTTGTTCTATTTGGGTTTGTATTTCTTGTTGGTCGTGTAGTGGCACTCTATATGGGCGTAATGCTATTATTTTATCTGTGGTGGTATTGATTTTTACCGGTGGTATGTTCAATTTGGGCACATTGTATTTATTAGTAGAGAACACTTGCGAGAATTCATATAGAATTCGGTGGAGTTCGTGTGGACAATGTTCTAACTGAGGTGCCGCATTAGAAGGTATAGAAATCTCAATATCATGGGTAGGAGATATAGGGGGTGAACATATAATTGGAGTAGAGTCCGCCACGTGTAAACAGGACTGGTGCGAGGGGAAAGTGGTAAACATATCAGTTTCCCTCGGTTGAGTGGAACATAAATCCTGTTTGCACTTGGTGAACTTATAGACATTCGTTGGGAGAGCATCATTATTTTGATAAATTTGGAGATTATTAAAATCTATAATTAATTTAAATATTTTAAGGGTATTAATAGATAAAATACCAAAAGGTAGTGAAGCTTCTACTATAAAAAATTTTAGTTTTTGGGTGAGGTTACCGATCTTAAGTTTTAAAAAAATATATCCAAGGGTATTTACATTGTGGGCTATTGCATTTATAGTTAAACTGTACTGATGGATAATAATTTTATATGGTAATCTATTTTCTATGGTTCTTAAAATATCTAAGTTAAGTAGGTTTATAGATGCTCCCGTGTCTATTAAAAAGGGCAAGTTTACATTTGGTGACAATTCAGTCCATATTATTAATTGTTCAACGAAAATAAGTTTCAGGTTTTCCTACCGTTGAGCTGCTCGCGGGGCTTGCAGAGTCGTCTTGGTTTGCAGCTTGGACTTGGGGAACATGGTTCGGAGGTTGGACCTTGGGCTGGGTGTGGGTACCACGTTTTGGTACAGTGGTTGTGTGTGGTCGGGCGCTGTAGACTGGGCGTGTTTGGTCCCGTGGGAACCGTTGTACACACTGGGAGTGCCAGTGCATGGCATTGCAATACTTGCAAGGCGAGGGGGGGAGGTGTAACTGGGTATGTTACACGTGATGGCCGCTGGCTGTTGTACCGCGGTGGTGGGTTGTGGTAGGTGGGGTGTGGAGCCTTGTCTACTTGGCGCTGGTTCACTGCACTGGTGGCACACTGAGTTATTCTTGACACTAGGTCGAACCATTCCTTAATGGTGTTTGGCTGCACAGTTGCGACTAATCGCTGGTCTGCGACGGGTAGTCCGTCGGTCAGAGATTCAATTAAAATGTCGGCGGGTAGGTCGAGTTTCATACCCATAACAGTTTTGTTTTGGTAGTAGTTTTCTAGGGACATTTGGGGTGTCATTTTGATTGCCAAAAAGCGTGCAAACGACGCTTCTGTCGTTGCTGGGAATAAGTCTATCAATCTCTGGCGGGCTTCAATATAATATAACCTATCTAACCGTAGGCTTCGGAAATATTGGAGGGGCTTACCTTGTAGGTAGCAGGGTAATTTGCGTAGGCGATCTGTGTAGGTCAGTTCAGTTCGGTCTGCTTGGGCATCGAAGTTGTCGAAAAAGCTTTGGGCTTCAAAAGTTCCATCGTATGGACTTACGTCTATCTCCTTAGGAGATCGGGCTACCAGTAACTTACTCAGGGCATCGGCGATCTGTGTCAGTGGGTCTGCGGAGGTATCTTGGGGCGGCGACGTTTCCTCCTCTTCCAATGTCGTTTCTTGTTTGGGGATAGTTTGTTCGGCTGTATCGTTGGACGGGTTGGTTTGCTCCTCCATCTTGCTTCTTGGCTCTTTTCTATCTGGACAGTCTTTACCTTCTTCGTTGTGGTCTCCTTCGTTGTGGTAATCCTGTCGACTCTCTGTAATATTAGGTTGGAGTTCTGGTTGACTCTCTGTAATAATAGGTTGAGATCCTGTCTGTGATTAGGGATCCTGTCGACTAGCTGTAATAATGCGTTGAGGTTCTGGTTGGCCTGTTGTAGAACCTCGTCGACTCTCGCTATAAGTTGTGGCAACCGAGGGTCAAACCTGTAGTAACCGCGAGGGACAGTCAGGGTGGAGAGTTTTCCCGTACCTCTCTGCACCTTGTAGGACCTTTAACAGTTCTCCCAAAGTACAGGCAGTCGTGGTCGAGGCAGAGTGGAAAACTGGGAATGTCCACACACACAAAAAACGAAGAGACACAGTTGAAAGAAAGTTCCTTGAATAGATAAAAAGCGAGCCAAGAGCAAAGATGGAGATAGGAGATTTCTTACTGTTTTACATCGTCGATGAGTTGGTGACAACCGGCGACAAGGGGTGACGCTGACCGGGACTGACTAGAGCTGAAAATGGCTGTTGCTACGTGGGGTCCTATTTAAACAACTTTTTTGGACTAGGAAGTGGACCAGGAAGTATTGCCTTTCTGCACGTGTCCGCAACTCGACTCTGGCAGCGGTCTGGGCTTCCATCTATCTTTAGAAGTTACTTTGTAAATCTCTCTCTGGCTCTTAACTCAGTTTTTAATCTATTATATATTTTTATTTATTCATCCTCAGTACATTACATATGGGGATACAAGGACACACGTCAATTATGCGTATAATTAGTTGTAGTTTATAATTAGTTCTATATACAACATGACAATTTTGTTATACGTATTACATAATATAGGGTTATTGGTTTAAATTATCATATATATATATATATTTACATAAGTATATATATATATATATCGTAATTTAAACAATGTGATATGTAAGTAATAAAGTATGACGTCTTTTCTAGTCGTCTCAAAGTGACACAGCTTGCCACTGGACACCCGGGGAATCCAGAGAGGGACAAAAAGGGCGTTGGTCCGGATGTTGACAGTTAGTTAGGCTACAGTGGATATTTTCGGACAGCCCCGCTCATTCTAGGTCCAGTGTCATCTCACGGCGGCCCTCGTGGCCGTCGTTTTGGTTCCTCCCTGCCTCCGCGTCTTCATGCAGGACGCCGAGCTTTCCTCAGTTAATCCTCAACTTCCCCTGGTCCTGGTGCCACGTGAGACGTACTAGGGGAGCGTCTTTTGATCCCAAACTTTGCCTTTACTGTCCCGTGCGGACTTCCCACTCTGCACGCCTTGCCACTCAAACCCGACTGCTTCCAACTCACTTGTTGGCTTACCCGGGTTTACGAAAAATATATATATAATATAGTGAGATAGATTAAGGTTAAATATTAACACAAAGCAATAACGCGCCATCTATACATATAAAACAAAAGGATTTAAAAGCGCGAATGTTTCTTTTATACATAAAACGAACTTCTACTGTCCTTACTGCGATGAAAAAATATATTGGGAGGGCTTGGCTCATCAGTGGTGAACCCTCCCAGCGGTTTCGCCAATTTAATCCACCAGACCGCTTCTCAGAGCTCTAATACTGTATTGGATCATTCTGCTTTTCTTGCTTTTGTCGCCCTTTTTGTCCCTCTCTGGATCCCCCGGGTGTCCAGTGGCAAGCTGTGTCACTTTGAGACGACTAGAAAAGACGTCATACTTTATTACTTACATATCACATTGTTTAAATTACGATATATATATATACTTATGTAAATATATATATATATATATTAATATAAACAAAAGGCATATCCTGACCTCTCACATGAGCATTTATAGATGGCAGAGCGCCATCTAGTGTAACAAAAATAAAACAAACGTTTATTTAATTTGTTCTATGATTATATATATCAAAATATCTCCTATTATTGTACCTTGTCTGCATTTCTAAGATTCCATCCTTCAGTGTAGCATATAAAAGCAGAATGATCCAATACAGTATTAAAGCTCTGAGAAGCGGTCTGGTGGATTAAATTGGCGAAACCGCTTAGAGGGTTCACCACTGATGAGCCAAGCCCTCCCAATATATTTTTTCATCGCAGTAAGGACAGTAGAAGTTCGTTTTATGTATAAAAGAAACATTCGCGCTTTTAAATCCTTTTGTTTTATATGTATAGATGGCGCGTTATTGCTTTGTGTTAATTTATTCCTAGTTGGCCTTGTCTTTATAGTTTGCTGAAGAGCATTGCTCGAAGCAAATATTTGAATGTAATTCTACTGTCCTATAAGCTTATGTCCATAGTTTACTTGAAAACCATTTCTAAGATTCCATCCTTCAGTGTAGCATATAAAAGCAGAATGATCCAATACAGTATTAGAGCTCTGAGAAGCGGTCTGGTGGATTAAATTGGCGAAACCGCTGGGAGGGTTCACCACTGATGAGCCAAGCCCTCCCAATATATTTTTTCATCGCAGTAAGGACAGTAGAAGTTCGTTTTATGTATAAAAGAAACATTCGCGCTTTTAAATCCTTTTGTTTTATAAGGTTAAATATATTATATAGTAGATTAATATGATTTTTTAATATAAGATGTCTTTATATTTGAAATAAGATTTATCAATTGAGAAAGATAGGTTGTTGTTGTCGCGTAAATCTTTAGCAAATTATGTAAATAACAAAATCAAATTTTGCCTATTTATAAATATATTGATACTTTTTTCACCTTGCCAACTTAGATAAGGTAAGTACCATTTCTCTTTCCCCTAGAATTTTACTGAAACCTCGTAACGATTCTTGAACTTATGAAGTCATGTTTGACAACTATAGTACAAGTTGGACATTTTTAGAATATTGAGAACTATTTGAGAAGTTTGATTCATTTGTGAAAAGAAACATTCGCGTCTTGGTGTTTTCATTTGTAATTTTTGAAAATACCAAAAGCTGGAGTTCTTGCATTTCTATTTGATGCACTATTCAATTTGACAAAAAAATATATATATGCAAATACAATGTTTTGCTTTTTATAAATAAATCTATATTTGCATACTGAAAAAAGACATCAATTTGAAAAGGATAAAAGAGAAGTGCGTTTAGAAATCCTCAGAATTTAGAAATTATCTACATTCAAAGCCTAACTACAGAAAAGCAAACTATCTGTATGCATCTCCCGGTAACGATTGGTTAATGGGATCCAGAGCCAGGTTGGTTAGATTAATTCTGATTGGAGGTTCAAGCTTCCAATCCCTATGACGTGTCTTGTTCTGATTGGATGCTGACGCTCTTTTAATACCACCATTTGTATTCGCAGCATCGAATCTCGTTTTAAAACTGCACCGTGATTAGTCGCAAACTTTCTAATTGGCAAGTTGTAAATTAGCAAATAATTATCCAGGAGTCTTTTTCCTTTCAAAACATTAGTTAAACTTTAATGTTCTCCTTTTGGATTAATGGATAAAAGTTACCTTGGGTATTAGGAAATAAGATTGAGAATTCTTACTAAAGAAAACTTGGAAATGAGGCGCAGTTAGAAATTAGAAACAGGTTTGTGTCTAATTATATATACAGGAATTTTGAAGCCTTCTTTAGTTTGGTAGGTTCTCTAGCTGTTGGCTTTAATGGATTTCTAGTTCAAATCTGATGTCAACAAGCCTTCATTCTTTGGTGCATTCATTAAATCCATCGTCCAATAGTGCATTCCTTCAAGATTTCAAATGTAAGTGCCAGAATGTAAACATCCCGAAATGTAGGCCTGAAGGTCTTCTATTTTTCCTTCGTCAGTTCCTCTTGATCTCAATTATTATAGTTTCTCGTTGCGCTTTTTAAAAATCGTCATGACCTCAAACTCTTCTTCTTTTTATAAATCGAGAATCATTCTTCTCCAGATGGATAGGAAAATAATATTATTAATTTATTTCAGAAAGTTTAGACACCTTCAAACAATTATGCAAACTTGGGAAGACTTCATGTAGCTCTTCAGGTAATCGAAGGTTTATATCTAGTTGTTTAGGGTCTATATGGATTTTCTTCAAAATTAGAAAGGCTTTCAAGGATTTCCAAGATCCTTGTAGAACAAGAGACTTAATCAGCTATATAAAACACAGATTTCATGCTAAGTATTTTAGGATATCAATTCCTGAGCTAAGCCCTCTCATTCCATAACTTTTATCATTGAAGTAAGGTCTGTAGAGGTGAAAAGAAACACGTCGTCAAACATTAATTGTTGCAGATTTTATTGATGTATAGCAATTAAATTTATAAATGTAATTTAATCTATTATCACAGATTATTATCAGCTAGCAATAGACACCAACCAAAATACCATAAAACAGAAGAGAATGCATTTTCAATCCATTCTGAGGTGCAAGTTAAATATAATTCAATACACAACCCCAATCTCTTTGTTAAATTCTTGTGTCAGTTTAGGGAATTGATTATCACCTATATAATGGAGTAAAGAACACCATAAAAACAGCGAATGTTTAATTATTTACCGAATAGGTAACCGAGAAATATAAAACAGCGTGTGTGAATTACTATTTTCATAGACAAAACTTAAAGAAGTTGTACCTTTTACAATATGAATAGGAATTCAACAATAACTCTGAAAGATATTTGAAGCACAGTGATTTTTATTGAAGACACACGAGATAACAAAGTGTGAACAAAATAACTCTGTCTCTTTAGAAAAAAATTATAATAAACAGACGAGTGACGAGTGCAAAGCGTTTCTACTTCCTTAAGTTTTGTCCATAAGTGTATGTGCAGGAAAAAAAAAAAGAGACATAAAACAGCAAAAAAATCAAATATTTATTTAGTGTCGGTGCCATAAGACAGAAAAAAAAAAGATATCAGATAAGGTAATAAACCATATAAAACTATCAGAAACCAAAAAAATAATTAAAATAAAAACATAAAACTTCCAGGGAAAAGTTTTATGTTTTTATTTTAATATTAATTCAAGGGATTATTTTATCGAGAATTGTAAACTCAAATAATAATTGTTATACTTAATATATTACGAATATAAATATTTGTTAATTATATCGAACAACCATCAAAAGAAATGTTAATTAGAGTCCATAAGAAATTATTGTTATTTTTAAGAAAAAGGCATCTCCTTATCGTGCAACTGAAAGTTGCTGATGGCTGGCGCCATCTATCGGAATAAATATCAACTATTCTCGTTGATTTTTAATTATTCCAGAATTGGCCAAATACCCATTCTTGATTAATCAAGAAAAGCTAACCACGGACGCGTTTCGGGCTGTTGGCCCTCATCAGCGTGGTGCAAGCTGTACCTCAACGACCAAAAAAAAATTGGTCATTAAGGCATCCTGAAAAATCATGAAACGGGTAGTTAAGGCCAGAATTGCGTGAGGACGCTACACAATGTGAAAAAATAGTACAAATGTAACATTGTACTGGGATAAGGTGCATAAATTAAGAAAAAGGCATCTCCTTATCGTGCAACTGAAATCATGGGTATTTGGCCTATTCTGGAATAATTAAAAATCAACGAGAATAGTTGATATTTATTCCGATAGATGGCGCCAGCCATCAGCAACTTTCAGTTGCACGATAAGGAGATGCCTTTTTCTTAATTTATGCACCTTATCCCAGTACAATGTTACATTTGTACTATTTTTTCACATTGTTATTTTTGTATTTAAAAAGTTCAAAAGGCCATGTCCATTAGAATTTGACAAAATTCCCAGTGAAGCGTGACATTTCTCAGTGTTTGAAAAGAAACAAAAATTGGCACAAAAACAACAAAACTTTCACAGTAAAAATTATTAGAATTTGTCCTATATAATCTTTTAAAAAGTCGAATACAAATATAGAAATAATTTCAAAGCAAATTTTGTTTCATTGCCAACATATTTCTTTCGAAAAATAAATTGTTAATTATATTTTTTGTATATATCTTGGTGAAATATTTTGTATACCGCTGTTTAGATATATCAAACGTAAAACACTTTGAACCTCGTCTGGAACATAATCTTCCTATTCAACATTCATATTCAGTTTTTGAACGATTTTTCGAGTGAAATAATATTATTTTAAAGAACTCTTCGAAAATGTTTATCCTCGTAGTTTACCCTACAGAAAAATATAGGATGTTCCTAATTCGAGTCTTGTATGCGTTTTCTGGAATTAAAAAATTTATGTTTTGACAAAATAAATAAGGAATCAAGAGTTTGGTTTCTTTTCTAATTTCTTTTATTTTTTCGAGATTCGGGCAACATGCCCTTCAATACGGAAATCCAGAAGTAAAACTTCTTGAAGAAGTGAAATTTTACTTCTGGATCACGGAATTGAAGGGCATGTTAGGCCGAAAGCTCGGAAAATAAAAGGAATAAGAAAAGAAACGAAACCCCTGATTCCTCATTTATTGTGTCAAATATAAAAGCTGGAAGGAATCTTTTATTAAAATTTTTGTATTAAATACAGTTAAACCTGTCTATAGCGCCCCCTCTTGGGACTCACCAAAATAGGGTGCTATAGAGAGGGAGTGCTATAGACATGTCACTTTTAATGTAAAAAAGCAGCGTACTACGTATTTAAAATCGGGCGCTATAGAGAGGAAGGCGCTATTCAGAAGGCGCGCTATAGACAGGTGTAACTGTAATTTCAAATTAAAGGTAACCTGATGTTTATATTGCTTGGATATTTTTAAACATATTCCATACCTGATATAATATATAATTTAAAATCCTTATCTAAATTTTCTATGTAATATCTGCGAGTGAACGTCTCCTTCATTACCTTCATTTATGAACAAGAATTATATCGTATTTAATCTGAGAGAGAGAGAGAGAGAGAGAGATTTCTTTAGTTTTTCTAAATGTATTTATTTTTCTGGACGTGTAAATACAGTGCCTAATTCACCGTAGAAAAAGATGTATCTATAGCTACTTCCAAATTTTTGTGATAGGGGAAAAAACCTCAATTTCATATTGTGGTTGTGTGTGCGATATGGAGGAGGACTCGACCCAGATACACTGCGTGACATTGAAAATGGAACACCAAGAAATAGTGTCCAGAAAGTGATGAAACTCGGCAGACAGAGAGAGACAGGGACGAACAATAAGTGATCTTTATTTCAAAATGATAGTCATAATACAGAGCGAGAACGGCGTCGGCTTAGTAGCAAGTAGGACCACCGCGGACGGCGATGCACGCAGCAACACGTCTAGGTAGAGAGTCAATCAGAGTACGGATGGCGTCCTGAGGGATGGCTCTCCATTCCCTCTCAACCATTTGCCACAGTTCGTCTTCTGAACGCGGCTGTGGCAAGGCATGCAAACGGCGTCCAATGATGTCCCAGACGTGCTCGATTGGTGAGAGATCAGGAGAGTACGGTGGCCAGGGAAGCATCTGTACATCTTGCAGAGCTTGTTGGCTAATGCGAGCAGTGTGCGGTCGGGTCTTATCCTGCTGATAAAGGGCATTGGGTACCCCCTGAAGGTAGGGGAGTGTTACCGGTCGCAGCACATCATCAACGTATCGTTGGGCCGTCATAGTTCCCTGAATACGAAGTAAAGGTGACCTGGAATCATACGCGATTGCGCCCCAAACCATGATTCCACGTTGTCGCACGGTGGGGCGTTCCACAATTGCTGCCGGATTGGACCTTTCTCCACGTCGACGCCACACGCGTACACGGCGACTATCACTGGACAAGCAGAAACGCGACTCATCTGAGAACACGACCCTGTGCCATTCCGTCATCCACGTCGATCTAGCCCGGCACCATTCCAAACGTTGGCGCCTATTCGGTGGGGTCAATCGCAGTCTTTTTAGCGGACGGCATGAGTGCAAGCCATTAGCAACCAATCGACGGGAAATGGTTCTGGTCGAGATGGAATGATCTAGGGTGTCTTGCACATGTTGCAGGATTGCGGTACAAGTGGCTTGTGGGGCCGCCACTGCTTGTCGAAGGATACGCCGATCCACACGTGCTGACGTCACTCTGGTTGTACCGGCATTCCTATAAATTGCCACATTTCCTTGTTCCAACCATCTTTTCCACAGTCGGTGCACCGTGGACGCACCAAGGTGTGTATCAGCTGCGATTTGACGTATGGACCAACCTGCCCTTTTCAGTCCGATCACCATGCCCCTCGTAAAAGCGTCTGTCTGCTTGAACTGCCTCCGTTTACGATGACCTGGCATTCTCTGTTATTACACGTGTCTTTTGACACAAGAACAAAATTTCTACAATGATTTTCCTTGAAGAAATAACGACACGAATACTGTCCTTTCTGCAAGTTCCTTCCCTTATATCTTACTCCATGTGCGCACGAGAGCTGCGCATTTTACATCATTTGCATAACTCGGTTAGGCGCGTCTACCCTGAAATTTGCATAATTTTCTGGCCACTATTTCTTGGTGTTCCATTTTCAATGTCACGCAGTGTATATCTATAGATACTTCTTGATATTAGGGAGCCGGGAAGAAAACGGAAAACATTATTCATTTCTTTATTATTCATAACCAAAATAACTCTATTCTAATCTAATAATTACATGCCCTTTATCTATTCCGTTTTTTTGTCTTAAGACATCCCAAAATACCATGTCATAGTAAAGTGTTAGGGTAATTTGGTAATTTTTAACGAAACTCATTGTTGCCGTGTTAATTTTAGCATCATCGGTCCATGACTACTTATCGAAAATTTTACATCGATAAAGACTTATTTACATATAAGCTAACCTCCATATCTGTTCACCACATTCAAATCCCTGGCTGGTAAAAAAAAGTCTTATAAAAAAAACTATAAATGAAGGACAAATAAATATGGGGAAATTTTTAGAGTTTCAAGTCAATCTAAAATTTTACATCGATGAAGACTTATTTACATATAAGCAAACCTCCAAATCTGTTCACCATATTCAAATCTCTGGCTGGTAGCAATAATATCAATGTAGAAGACAACGTTGATTTACGCCAATCTTTACTAGGGATGATGATAATAATAAGACCAAGAATAAAGAAGCAAATGCTAACGAAACAATATAATACAATAATTTCATTGCAGTAAGGATAGAAGAAATTGTTTAATTTTTAAAAAGAATCATATGCGTCTATAATAGTTTCGAATTTTCATAACAGATGGCGCGCTAATGCATCATAATACTATTCATTTTATGTTAAAAATCATTGAATATACATAATATTGTAAAACGACATTTTAAAATTATACCGCATGTATTTCTTTTCAACGAAAAATCAAAATTTATTTTAAGCAGAAATAACGACTATTTCTAACCTTAGGGATGAGGTATGAAAGGATGGATTGTGAAGAGTAATGATAAACGGAAAAATAAAAGTGTCCAGGGATGGGAATCGAACCCACAGTGTTCCGCTTACCGGGCAGATGCCATGTCCACATGCGGTATGTCGTTCAAATGTCGTTTTACAATCACAAGCCGTATTATATTATATTGTATTATAAATAAATAATATTATATAAAAAACCAGAATAGTTTGATAGGAATGTAAATATTTTGAATATATCATTAAAAATTGTTATGAAAAAAAAGTTTTACCAAAAAAAAAACTATAAATGAAGGACAAATAAATATGGGAAAAATTTTAGAGTTTCAAGTCACGTTGGAAAGAAAGATTTTAAATTTTTACAAATGGCAACACTGCCCTAAGGCAAAGTTGTCAGCTTGAATTTTTTATGGAGACTATTTTTGCTTGAAAAATTCTTTTTGGGGAGACAAATTTTGAAAAAATAAAATTATAACACAACCCTTTAATATAAATAAAAATAACAGTATAATTTTGATTTTACATATTTATGAAAAATATATAAAATATATATATTTCAAAGTAAGAAAAAAAAAATATTTTTAGAAATAAATATAGAGTCGTTTATTTTTATTCTGTGAACATATTTATTTTAGAGATCTGTGGTTTTTCTCAAAGGAGGTAGGCAACATTGTCGAAATGTTATTAAAGATCAAATTAAACTCTATTTCCATTTAGATGGGATTCAAATATGTAATTTATATGCTGAAATCTACCTGGGCACATAGATATTGACATAATTTTTTATTTATTCCAAAGAAATATTCTCCATCTTACGTGTGACAGATGATAAGCTATTTATAACAGAGAGGGTTTATAGACATCTTCTTACATTTGCTGCTTATAAAATACCCTCTTTAGATATATATTTTCTGATTGCTATGGAAATTTTAAGAATAATTAAGTCTATCAATAATTATCGTAAAGAT
>CP092868.1:41785156-41822281 GCA_030710605.1 Cordylochernes scorpioides | reverse complement strand
ATAATATACACATGTTTTCTTTTTTACATGATAAAGATTTCTTTTCCTGTTTCCACATTTTAACTAAATCAATGAGTTTGAAAAAGGAAAAGTAAAAATTCAGTTAAATATGTTCTTAAGCTTTTGGTTTTTCAAGCTTTCAAGCAAATATACTGCTCTTCAAAAATGATAAGGCCCGATTTGGATTATAGATCAATTAATAAAATGGAAGAAAGAGGAAATATCAATGATATTTTTAGATATGCTTTTAATTATATCTAAAAAATGTTTTTTTAACACTTTTAATTGTAAGAATAATATTCTGTCTTTTTAAAAAAACTATCTTCTTCTTATCTGCTATATTGTTTACAAGTGTGTAAATTTTCTCATTCAGTACTTTTCTCTGAAGATAGTAACAATGCTGTTACCGAAATGACACACACTATTTATTTATATTTGGTCTTATTACCTTGTGTATACTTCTCTTCAGTTTATTCTAAGTACATAGAGTATTTGCCCGTTAAAGAGCAGTATATTTTTTCGAAAGCTTGAAAAACCTAAATTAAAAGAAACTTTTCAACCAGAATTTTTATTTTTTATTTTTTTCAAATAATTTCTGATTAACTATTGCTCATATAAATCAATTAGTAATTTAGGGCTTGGTTTCTTTTGATATTTCTTTTATTTCTGAGTTTTCGGGCTAATACCACCTTCAACACGGAGACATCAGGAGTAAAACTTCTATCTTATTATGAATTCGGGGTGTTACAATTAGATAGAAGTACTACTTCTGGTATCTCCATGTTAAAGAGCATGTTAGCACGAAACTTCGAGAAATAAAGGAATTATCAAAAGAAACCAAGCTCTAGATTCCTTATTGATTTAGTTTAAACTATTTTACATGTTTAACATGATGCATTTGCTTGCCAAGTGTTATCAGAAATTTAAACTATTTTTGACGTGAATGATTATTTTTGAAATATAACAATTTTCTACTATCCTTAATGCACACAATGATAAATTAATGTGAGGGTCTAGCTTATCAATGATAAACCCTTCCAGCGGTTTCGACAATTTAATCTACCATACCGCTGTAATATTGTATTGAGCTGCTTTGCTTTTATACTGAGACTGAGACTGCCCTCTTGGAAAAGGTATTTTAAATGAACTATAAAAATAAACTTTGAAGAAAATAGAAATATATATCATTATAAATATATATATACTAGCCGAATGACCCGGGCAACGCCCGTGTTTTACCCGATTGAATGTTTTGATTCAAATACTATTTGTTACAATTATAAATTGGCGCCTTAAATAAATGCATATTATAGTTAATAACTATAGCCTATGTGCTTTATCTGTCTATGTACTGTTGGCATCCGTAGGCGTCTCTTACTGGGAAAAAGAAAGAGAGGATTCCATTTGGTTATTAACTAATATATGCATTTATTTAAGGAGCGACCCGCTCCAACACAATGGTTACAAAAACGAAAAAGCGAGTGGGGGGGGGGGCATGATGGGAGGGGGGGGTGCAAAGGTGGCGTGATCGTAGCCGACCAATAGGAGGGCGCCATTAAAAAAAAAGCAAACGGTGACAGAGATAACTGATGGAGAATGACGCTCGTAACTGTATATAGAAAATAATATTTTTCGAGTAATTGATTTATCACTGATGAGACATACACTTTTTCTTTTAATTTTTATTCATTGCAGAATGGGGGCTGTAGAAATGCATTTTTATGTCTAAATATGCCGAGGATGTTCGACTCATGCAGTTGAACTTCGGTAAATTTCATAATATTGCATCTGCCACAACTGGTGAAGTTAAATTGATTAGGTTTAATTATGATATATTTTTATCTGTTCCTTTTCCTCCCCTTTTTCCTCGTATGTTCATACAATTCTTATTAAAATTTATAATGGAATCAAAGAAATCTAATATATGACACATATAAGGGTTAAACCTGCAATCTATACTAATATAAATAGATTTGAAACTTTTATACTATGAAAATACCATTTTTCTTTAATTTAAAAGAACTAATTTTCACTGCGATGATTATATAAGAAAATAGCTAAATAAAGTAGTAGAATTATCTGATAGATGAAAATGGCGAATGAGCTCATCAATGTTGAGTCTAGAAATATTATCCTATCGCAGTAAAAAACAGAATAGGAAATTATGTTTACCTAAAATACTATCATAAATACAATTCAGTTCATAACTAGAATATTTGAAGAGAGAAAATTTATTATTTATCAATAATTTTGAAAATAGGGCAATCCATAAATAAATCTTCAAATATTTCAGTCAACTGATATATTGGTAAAATAAATGATATTTTTTAATCCAATATATGCCTTTTTATTTGAAAAAAATATATTTATATACATAATATAAATATATAAAATATTTGTTGAAATGTAAAACTACATCGAAGTTTATTTTTAGATAACGTTCTGTCCAAAATTATTGGGAAGAAAAAGAAAGTTGTGGATTTTCAAAGTCCTAGATGAAATTTGAAAAAAGAAGAAAAAAAAGCGACACTTGAAAGTGTTTTCGGTTGAAAAATCTGCAACTCCTAGCAAGTTGTTGGAAGTTGGGAGATGAGATGCAGTCATGGTTGGTGGAGTTGGTTTCTTATTGGGAGAGATTTCTCTGGTTTCTCGAAACCCAGATGATTGCTTTCTAAGCAAACTCATTCTTTCAACTTATCCTTCTATACTGTAATTAGCAGTATCCGTTTTACTATTGTACTCCTATTGTATCGTCATCATACCAGAACACTGTTTATTTCTTCTAAATATTATAAAAGATTTCGCGAATGTACTTCCATATCTAAATATTAGATCGTATAAATGGTCAAATATTATAATATTGCCACGTGGAAAATTAGGGAAGACCAACTTCGGGATGAGACAACAATTTATTTAAGGCAAGAACAAACTATGAGTGATAAACAAAAGATAAGCAAAAGAGGGAAGTGTACAGTGTATAGCAAAATATAAACATAAAAATTAATACTCTGCTAATGAAATAATAAATACTTTGTTACAATATTTCAATATTTTTTTTTTATTTCAATAAAGAGATTAAATTATATAATGTCTGTAATAGTGATATATTTTCTTTAATTCAAATACAAACCGTCTAGCTTGTAAGACAAACAGCTTTTTTTTTTTCGTGTTTCTTTTGTGAAGTATAACTACAAGTCTTGTATAGACTATGCTTTGAGAAAATAAGGAGACCTTAGAGAAGAGTCTTCTTCTTTCTTATCTCCACTCAATTATATTAGGGTATCAAGTCTGTAGAGCTTGAGACTTTTGATATTGTTTGGACAACCATCATGTGACTTGGTGAAATAGAATGTCTATGCCTTTGTTATTAATACTGGAAGCACTACTCAGTAGCAGGCCAACTTAGCTCCAATATGAAATGGCCGCCTCTTACATGAGGAACAGACACACTGTTCGGCCGTTTTAACATGGAGTACAGAAGCTGCTCATCCTGTATCCCTGGAGACCTTACAGGGTACTATCAGCCCTGTCAGCTGAACTCAGGTTGTTCAGCGAGCTTAATAATGCTCCTCCTCCTCCTTTTTCTTCCGGGCTTGAGACTGGCAAAGATAGAGTTCCGTAGATGATGTATTTGCTCGGAAACTTGCCTCTTCGCATTGAAATTCAGGAAACGTACAGCAATAGAGAAAATTGAAATTCTCTTGATTTAGTACAGCGAATTTTGGTTTTTATATAACAGGCAATATATGGCAATCAAATACAATGCGAAGGTATCGTTAGCGCGTTAATTATTTGGTTCTATTCTAAAACACCAACGTTTACAACCAGTAAAAAAGGAAGATGGAAACCTTTAAATATTTTATCTTCAGATAGTAGCTGTAAAATAGGTATTTTTAAAAGGGAACACAATACCTAATTACCTTCGATGAGAATAATAAATTTGTATTTTTATATGACAGGGTAACTATACCGAATCTATTTTCTCGTGTGGTGTCAAATTTAATTAGTATTTTATGACTTTAGATGGTAGTCTATATGGCCCCATTCCCCTGATGATCTATTTGATTTATATGGATTCCCTATAGGTAATAGTATATTTGTTTATATATGACTTCCCTACAGGTAATAGTATATTTGTTTTTGTATGTTTCATTCTTCAATGATGGTCTATTTGATTTTATATGGCTTCGTTCTACAGGTAATGGTCTATTTGTCTTTTTTTTAGCTTCACTAATAGGTAATAGTGTATTTGTTTTTGGTAAGGCTTCCTTCCAATGATGGTCTATTTGATTTTATATGGCTTCACTACAGTGATGGTCTATTTATTTTTGTATGGCTTCACTCGAGTGATGATCTATTTGATTTTATATGGCTTCACTATAGATAATGGTCTATTGGATTTTATATGGCTTCACTATAGGTGATGGTCTATTGGATTTTATATGGCTTCACTCCAATGATGGTCTATATTATTTTATATGGCTTCAAAACAGGTAATGGTCTATTTGTTTTTGTATAGCTTCACTCGAGTGATGATCTATTTGATTTTATATGGCTTCACTATAGGTAATGGGCTATTGGATTTTATATGGCTTCACTCCAATGATGGTCTATTCTATTTTATATGGCTTCACAACAGGTAATGGTCTATTTGTTTTTGTATGGCTTCACTCGAGTGATGATCTATTTGATTTTATATGGCTTCACTATAGGTAATGGGCTATTGGATTTTATATGGCTTCACTCCAATGATGGTCTATTCTATTTTATATGGCTTCACAACAGGTAATGGTCTATTTGTTTTTGTATGGCTTCACTATAGGTAATGGGCTATTGGATTTTATTTGGCTTCACTCTCCAATGATGGTCTATTCTATTTTATATGGCTTCGCAACAGGTAATGGTCTATTTGTTTTCATATTGCTTCACTCCAATTATGATCTATTTGATTTTATATGGCTTCACTACAGGTAATAGTATATTTGTTTTTGTATGGTTTCACTCGAGTGATGATCTGTTTGTTTTTATAAGGTTTCACTCTTATTGATGGTCTATTTTTTTCATATGGTTTCACACCAGTTGAGAGTTTATCCTTTTTATCATTTCTTTTGCACAGCATAAAATGGTCTTTCTGTTTTATATGGCTTTACTTCAGGGGTTGGTTATTTATTTCTATATGGTTTCAATCGACTAGCAATAGACTCTTTTTGTTTAAACGTGCATCTCGTTTGATGCCTGAACCAAGCTATATTTAACAAACCCCAGGCTCTTCTTATAGCCGAGGTGTTTCCAATGGGGTCAAATATCGGACCTTTGAAGTCCCGCTATGTAAAATGATATGGAGCCAGGTTGTCACGCCTATTTCTGGGATCGTCTTCCTTCCTTTAACTTTATTGGTTCTAGACAAGGTACAATAATAGGGGATATATTTTGATATATATACTCATAGAACAAGTTAAATAAACGTTTGTTTTATTTTTGTTACACTAGATGGCGCTCTGCCATCTATAAATGCTCATGTGAGAGGTCAGGATATGCCTTTTGTTTATATATATATATATATATATAGTGAGATAGATTATGGTTAAATATATTATATAGTAGATAAGTATAGATATTTTTATATAAGATGTCTTTATATTTGAAATATGATTTATCGATTAAGAAAGATAGGTTGTTGATGTCGCGTCAATCTTTAGCAAATTATGTAAATAACGAAATCAAATTTTGCCTATTTATAAATTAATGATACTCTTCTCACCTCGCCAACGTAGATAAGGTAAGTGCTCTATCTCTTTCCCTCTAGGAATTTACTAAAACGTCGTAAAAATTCTTGAACTTATAAAGGTCATGATTGAAAACTATAGCACAAGTTGGACATTTTTGGAAAAAATATTGAGAAATATTTGAGAAGTTTGATTCATTTGTGAAAAGATACTTTCGCGTCTTGGTATTTTCCTTTGTAATTTTGGAATATACCAAAATCTGGAGTTCTTGCATGTCTATTTGATGCACTATTCAATTTGACAAAAAAAAAGATATATGCAAATACAATGTTTCGCTTTTTATAAATAAATCTATATTTGCATACTGAAAAAAAAAAGACATCAATTTGAAAAGGATAAAAGAGAAGTGCGTTTAGAAATCCTCAGAATTTAGAAATTATCTACATTCAAAGCCTAACTACAGAAAAGCAAACTATCTGTATGCATCTCCCGGTAACGATTGGTTAATGGGATCCAGAGCCAGGTTGGTTAGATTAATTCTGATTGGAGGTTCAAGCTTCCAATCCCTATGACGTGTCTTGTTCTGATTGGATGCTGACGCTCTTTTAATACCACCATTTGTATTCGCAGCATCGAATCTCGTTTTAAAACTGCACCGTGATTAGTCGCAAACTTTCTAATTGGCAAGTTGTAAATTAGCAAATAATTATCCAGGAGTCTTCTCTTTTTCCTTTCAAAGCATTAGTTAAACTTTAATGTTCTCCTTTTGGATTAATGGATAAAAGTTACCTTGGGTATTAGGAAATAAGATTGAGAATTCTTACTGAAGAAAACTTGGGAATGAGGCGCAGTTAGAAATTAGAAACAGGTTTGTGTCTAATTATATATACAGGAATTTTGAAGCCTTCATTAGTTTGGTAGATTGTATAGCTGTTGACTTTAATGGATTTCTAGTTCAAATCTGATGTCAACAAGCCTTCATTCCTTGGTGTATTCATTAATTATATCGTCCAGTAGTGCATTGCTTCAAGAATTCAAATGTTAATGCCAGAATGTAAACATCCCGAAATGTTGTAGGCCTGAAGGTCTTCTATTTTGCCTTTGTCAGTTCCTCTTGATCTCAATTATTATAGTTTCTCGTTGCTTTTTTAAAAATCCTCATGACCTCAAACTCTTCTTCTTTTTATAAATCGAGAATCATTCTTCTCCAGATGGATAGGAAAATAATATTATTAATTTATTTCAGAAAGTGTAAACACCTTCAAACAATTATGCAGACTTGGGAAGACATCATGTAGCTCTTCAAGTAATCGAAGGTTTATATCTAGTTCTTTAGGGGCCTATATGGATTTGTTTCAAATTTAGAAAGGCTTTCAAGAATTTCTAAGATCCCTGTAGAACAAGAGACTTAATCACCTATATAAAACACAGATTTCATGCTAAGATTTTTAGGATATCAATTCCTGAACTAAGCCCTCTCATTCCATAACTTTTATCATTGAAGTAAGGTCTGTAGAGGCGAAAAGAAACACATCGTCAAACATTAATTGTTGCAGATTTTATTGATGTATACCAATTAAATTTATAAATGTAATTGAATCTATTATCACAGATTATTATCAGCTATCAATAGACACCAACCAAAATACTATAAAATAGAAAAAAACGCATTTTCAATCAATTCTGAGGTGCGAGTTAAATATAATTCAATACACAACTCCAATCTCTTTGTTAAATTCTTGTGTCAGTTTAGGGTATTGATTAACACCTGTATAATGGAGTAAAGAACACCATAAAAACAGCGAATGATTAATTATTTACCGAATATGTAACCGAGAAATATAAAACAGCGTGTGTGGATTACTATTCTCATAGACAAAACTTAAAGAAGTTGTACCTTTTACAATATGAATAGGAATTCAACAATAACTCTGAAAGATATTTGAAGCACAGTGAATTTCATTGAAGACACACAAGATAACAAAGTGTGAACAAAATTATCTGTGTCTCTTAAAAAAAACGACTAGCGACTGCAAAGCGTTTCTACTTCCTTAAGTTTTGTCCATAAGTGTATATGCAGGGAAAAAAAGAGACATAAAACAGCAAAAAAACAAATATTTATTTAGTGTCGGTTCCATTGTCAATGTTAATACTATTGCGGGTTAACACACAAAAAGGAATATACTAGGGCCTACCGTAAGAGTAACTTAATACACCGAACAATGTACATTCAAGAGTACAACACTAACAACAAAAAGGAGATAAAAACAACTCACGATTTGTTAAATAAAATAAAACAGTACTTATCTTTTATTTGCAGCGTTGATAAGGAGCGGATCGGGGTTTCACAGGTATGCGAGGAGGTAACCAGAAAAGCTCACAGAGAACGCTTTAAGCGTCTCCACTCGAACACTACTCCACGACTCCTTGCATCCCGTTTCAACCCTCTTTTATGTGCAAACATGGCCACATTCGTCCAATGAGAAGGCGTGGGAGATCAGTTCACTCAACAAATAAACAACAAAATTCTTTCCACTAAAACCTGAGATATGATAAGAGTGCAAATATTTGTCATTATAATTTGACACCATAAGACAGAAAAAAGATATCAGATAAGGTAATAAACCATTTAAAACTATCAGAGAAACCAAATAATAATTGTTATACTTAATATATTACCAATATAAATATTTGTCAATTATTTCGAACAACCATCAAAAGAAATGTTAATTAGAATCCATAAGAAATTATTGTTATTTTTGTATTTAAAAAGTTCAAAAGGCCAAGTCCATTAGAATTTGACAAAATTTCCAGTGAAGCGTGACATTTCTCAGTGTTTGAAAAAAGAAACAAATATTTGGCACAAAATAAACAAAACTTTCACAGTAAAAATTATTAGAATTTGTCGTATATATTTTTTTTAAAAGGTCAAATACAAATATAGAACTAATTTCAAAGCAAATTTTGTTTCATTGCCAAAATATTTCTTTTGAAAAACAAATTGTTAATTATGTTTTTTGTATATATCTTGGTGAAATATTTTGTATACCGTATTTTTAATATGTCAAACGTAAAACACGTTGAATCTCGTCTGGAACATAATCTTCCTATTCAACACTCATATTCAGTTTTTGAACGATTTTTCGAGTGAAATAATATTATTTTTAAGAACTCTTCGAAAAGATTTACCCTCGTAGTTTACCCTACAGAAAAATATAGCATGTTCCTAATTCAAGTCTTGTATGCGTTTTCTGGAATTAAAATTTATGTTTTGACAAAATAAATAAGGAATCAAGAGTTTGGTTTCTTTTCTAATTTCTTTTATTTTTTAGAGATTCAGGCAACATATGCCCTTCAATACGGAAATCCAGAAGTAAAACTTCTTGAAGAAGTGAAAATTTACTTCTGGATCACGGAATTGAAGGGCATGAAACGAAACCCTTGATTCCTCATTAATTGTGTCAAATATAAAAGCTGGAAGGAATCTTTTATTAAAATTTTTGTATTAAATACAGTTAAACCTGTCTATAGCGCCCCCTCTTGGGACTCACCAAAATAGGGTGCTATAGAGAGAGGGTGCTATAGACAGATCACTTTTATTGTAAAAATGCATCGTACTACGTATTTAAAATCGGGCGCTATAGAGAGGAAGGCGCTATTTAGAGGGCGCGCTATAGACAGGTGTAACTGTAATTTCAAATTAAAAGTAACCTGATGTTTATATTGCTTGGAAGTTTTAAAAAATTCCATACCTGATATCATCCTAATTAAAAATTCACATTTTCCATGTAATATCTGTGAGTAAACGACGCCTTCATTACCTTAATATATGATAATGAATGATATCGTTCTTTAATCTGAGATTTCTTTAGTTTTGTTAAATGTATTTCAGTGTTGATTTTTTCTGGATGTGAAAATACAGTGTCATACTTATCATAGAAAATGTTATATCTATAGCTACTTCCTAATTTTTGTGAAAAGGTAAAAAATCTTAATTCCATTTTGATATGGAGGAGGATTCTACTAGGATCTAGGATTATATGGAGGAGGATGTATCTATAGATACTTCCTGATGTTAGAGCTAGGGTCAGGAAACTACCCCGATTTCATGGTACTATGGAGGAGGATTCTACCCAGATATATCTATAGATAATTCCTGATATTAAAGAGAAAACGAAAAACGAAATTTATTTTTTATTATTCAATACCAAAATAACTCTATTCTAATCTAATAATAATATGCTCTTCCGGTGTTTGTCTTAAGACATCTTAAAACACCATGTCATAGTATAGTATTTGGGTAAAGTAGTAATTTTAGCGAAACTCATTATCGCCGTGCTGATTTCAGTACTTTCGGTCCATGACTATTTAATCGAAAATTTTACATCAATAAAGACTTATTTACATATAAGCTAACCTCCATATCTGTTCACCACATTCAAATCCCTGGCTGGTAAAAAAAAAAGTCTTATAAAAAAACTATAAATGAAGGACAAATAAATATGGGAAAATGTTTAGAGTTTCAAGTCAATCTAAAATTTTACATCGATGAAGACTTATTTACATATAAGCTGACCTCCATATCTGTTCACTACATTCAAATCCCTGGCTGGTAGGAATAACATCAATGTAGAAGAAAGCGTGGATTTAAACCAATTTATTCTAGGGATGATGATAATAATAAGACCAAAAATAAAGATGCAAATGCTAACGAAACAATATAATACAATAATTCCATTGCAGTAAGGATAGTAGAAATTGTTTAATTTTTAAAAAGAATCATACCCTCTATAATAGTTTCGAATTTTCATAACAGATGGCTCGCTAATGCATCATAATACAATTCATATTATGTTAAAAATTATTGAATATAAATAATATTGTAAAACGACATTTGAAAATTATACCGCATGTGTTTCTTTTCAACGAAAAATCAAAATTTATTTTAAGCAGAAATAACGACTATTTCTAACCTTAGGGATGAGGTATGAAAGGATGAATTGTGAAGAGTAATGATAAACGGAAAAATAAAAGTGTCCAGGGATGGGAATCGAACCCACAGTGTTCCGCTTACCGGGTAGATGTCATGTCCACATGCGGTATAATTTTCAAATGTCGTTTTATATTATATATTGTATTATAAATAATATTATATAAAAAACCAGAATAGTTTGATAGGAATGTAAATATTTTGAATATATCATTAAAAATTGTTATGAAAAAAAAAAGTTTTACCAAAAAAAAAAAACTATAAATGAAGGACAAATAAATATGGGAAAAATTTTAGAGTTTCAAGTCACGTTGGAAAGAAAGATTTTAAATTTTTACAAATGGCAACACTGCCCTAAGGCAAAGTTGTCAGCTTGAATTTTTTATGGAGACTATTTTTGCTTGAAAAATTCTTTTTGGGGAGACAAATTTTGAAAAAATAAAATTATGACACAACCCTTTAATATAAATAAAAATAACAGTATAATTTTGATTTTACATATTTATGGAAAATATAAAATATATATATTTCAAAGTAAGAAAAGAAAAATATTTTTAGAAATAAATATAGAGTCGTTTATTTTTATTCTGTGAACATATTTATTTTAGATATCTGTGGTTTTTCTCAAAGGAGGTAGGCAACATTGTCGAAATGTTATTAAAGATCAAATTAAACTCTATTTCCATTTAGATGGGATTCAAATATGTAATTTATATGCTGAAATCTACCTGGGCACATAGATATTGACATAATTTTTTATTTATTCCAAAGAAATATTCTCCATCTTACTTGTGACAGATGATAAGCTATTTATAACAGAGAGGGTTTATAGACATCTTCTTACATTTGCTGCTTATAAAATACTCTCTTTTAGATATATTTTTTCTGATTGCTATGGATTTTTCAACAATAACTAAGTCTAACAAATGTTATCGTAAAGATAGAGGCTGATTGGCCGGCATTCCTAGTTATTCAAATTAAAGACACTTCAGCCAGTAAATATTTTTTATTATCTGAAAAAAGATTTACTGGCCGAAGTGTCTTTAATTGAAAGAACTAATAATTGTTGTTGATACAATAAAATCGATATTTATTCAAGGAAAAAACTTAAGAAAGTTGTACCTTTTAGTATTTGTTGCTTCATGGAAAGAGAGGGTGTTATTGCCCCGTTAGTCAGCCACATTTCAGAGTTCCCTGTAGGCCTTCACGGTTACCGTAGCGGCTCGGGGCTCACGACACCGTACTTCGCCCTACAGGGCAGTCCCTTACTTGTGCTGCTTCTTTCAACCGCCACGTAGAGGAGTACTTCTGGGCGGCACCCAACCCACTCCGGACCATATATATACAGTTGACCGGTCATCCTTGCAGTCCTCTATATGGCAGACATCAATCCAGAAGAGGACATCTATACGGACAAGGCACCTTTGTTAGCCGGTATTGTGATCAGGGTGCACGGACCGATCTGATCTGCTCCATTGGACAAGACATCACCACCTTTTAGCATTTATATCGGGAATCGGACAATAACTCTGAAAGATATATGATATACAATGACTTTTATTGAAGACACACGAGTTAATCAAGTGTGTACAAAATTGTCCATAGGAAATGAAAGCATTAAAGCACAAATGTTTATTTTATACATAAAACAAACTTCTACTGTCTTTACTGCGATGAAAAAATATATTGGGAGGGCTTGGCTAATCTGTGGTGAACCCTCCCAGCGATAAATCTACCAGACCGCTACTTAGAGCTCTAATCCATAACTACCCATAATAAAGTTATGTGTAAAAGAAACATTCATGCTTCAATGCTTCAATTTATATACATATACACAAAATTATCATCATTAACTCTGTGCAAAACAATTAAATAAAAACAAATATTAAACTAATTAGCTAATATATTACAGGAAGTTAACTGAGTAACAAAATATAATTATAAAAATGATAATAATTGGTTCGTAAAGTAATAAACATTTTTCGCTACAATATAAATTTTATATTTTGACGCTTTCTATTACACTCTCTCTTTTTTAAAATTTCATTTTGGAACAGCGAGATTAACCGTTTAAAAATATATTTAATTGAGGTTAGTATATTTTTGTGATATAAATAATTGTTTTTAAAATAAAGCTATATTCTTATTTGCTCCTATCCTTGTATTTACCTTTATGTTTACAGGGAATTATTATATGAGGTATTTTAATTCAGATTAAATTTCCCTTTATTTATATATTTAGATATTTTCAAGGATCACAAAACTCAAAAGAAATGATTATGATTGAAATTTACTCTCTCTCTCTTAATAAAAATTATAAAAATATATTCATATATTTCTGCATATATATTTGAAATTATAAATGTAATCTTGTGAAACAAACATTTTCCCTTTTCATTTTATTTTATCACACCTCCTAGCCTAATAAATTTATTATACATAATATATAAAAATATAATTTTATAATTTATAATTAGAATTAGAATTTTTATATACAAGAGTGGCTTAAAAAAAAACTGGTATTTTTTTTTTCATTTTATTTTCTTAAAAAAACAATGAAAATTATAAAAACAGACGATTTATTGTAAGCTATTTCCAAACGATACATTCAATAGGAAAGCCCAAGGCAAAAACACAACAAATAAACAACTTTATTTTTTTCTAAATCGAAAATATTTTCAAATATTTTTTCTCATATGCCATTACTTGACATTATCTTATTAAATATTTAAAAGTAGTAGAGAAAAAAAAATTAAACTTAATATAATTTAAGATAATTATTCCCATGTAAAAATTGTACCAAATTTTGTGTACACTACTTAAGCAGATAACAAGCACATTGTATTTTTAAAATTATTTTCTTCGAAGTGGTACTTAATTAGTAATTTTTAAAAAGAAAAATTTCAAATTGATAATAACCTCTTTATATACTTTTTGAATGTGAAAGAGGATATATATATATAACTTTTTTAAATTACAATTTTATAAAATTTAAAATACTTCCAAATAAACCGTGTGTTGTGGTTGTAAATTAGATTATCCATAATTAAATTCCATAATTAAATAAGCCAATACTTGCTAATTTAATAAACATATTTGTTAATTGAAACGAGACTTCTTTACAATTTTGAGTTGTAGGAAAAACACTTATCATCTTCTGGTGATATGTTTATCTAGTAGATAAGCAAATTAAACAAATGGCTGCCATTATTATCGTCTGCTTTGAAAAAAAAACGAACTTCTGTTTTGTTTTCAATCGTCAGAAACATCTGGGGGTATATTGATATTATCTTTACAGAATAATTATGTTTAACAATCTTTTTTAAATCAGTTTTTTATATAGCAAAGCTAATATTTAACTATTTCTTAGATTTATTATTATTTTATATATGTATATTATAAATAAAAAACGAGATTTTCTGCTTGATTTTGATTTATCTTGAGGATTATGCTATGTTAATACAGTCGAGGTTAAAAATCTTGAAAGAATAATAATAAAAATAGTGAAGATTAGAAATAGCTTTAATTGAGCTTATGGAATATATATTTAAAAAACATAATTTGGTGAAAGTACTGCTTGACTTATGGCGTAATAATAAAAAAAAAATGAAAATCTTATTTACATAATGTACAAAAGTTTGAGCCGGCCATCGGGAAACAACAGCAATGTGTTTTTATAGGGGAAGCGTGACCTCTAGCGGTCGATTTAACAGTATTTAATCTATGAAATATAATTTGGAATAAAATAATATTTTAATATAACATACATACGTATTATTCCCAATAAAAATATACTACTATAATTGATAATAAATGAAAGCATTAAAAAACGCGAATGTTTCTTTTAAGCATAAAACAAACATTCATGCTTTCTTTTCTTATATACAAATGGTGCGTGAGTGTGTGTTATTACTTTATAATTCTAATTAATCCTTATTTAATTATTGTGGTTTAGCTAATAGTTCTAAATAAGCTCTATCTTTCTATTTCGAAATTTAATCATCACAGAAAAAAACATCTTCAACAGATCAACATTAGAATTGAAGTTGAAATGCGCTAAAATGAAATTTATGTTTTTGTTTGGTGTAATAGCTCCAATGATATTTTTGTTAGACACGAAAATTTCTTTCGTTTCTTTGATTTTGATCAGGTGCTAGTTTCCAATGGCAACATTCTTCTCTATTAACTAAATCCCCTGTTTCAAAAATTTAGGTGGTGTTCGGGAATGAATTTCTTTTGTGGTTGTTGTTTCCAATGAAGAGCATCAGATGTCTCCGTACATCTCTATCACAGCAGTTGTAATGTTCTCTATCTTGGATGTGTATACTGTATTGTTGTTGTTGTCGTGTCCAATGAAGAGCCTCAGATGTCTATATGAATCTCTATCACAGCAGTCGCAATGTCCTCTATTTTGGGTGTGTATACTGTATTGTTGTTGTTGTTGTGTCCAATGAAGAGCCTCAGATGTCTATATGAATCTCTATCACAGCAGTCGCAATGTCCTCTATCTTGGGTGTGTATACTGTATTGTTGTTGTTGTCGTGTCCAATGAAGAGCCTCAGATGTCTCTATGAATCTCTATCACAGCAGTCGCAATGTCCTCTATCTTGGGTGTGTATACTGTATTGTTGTTGTTGTTGTGTCCACAATGAAGAGCCTCAGATGTCTCTATGAATCTCTATCACAGCAGTCGCAATGTCCACTAACTTGGGTGTGTATACTGTATTGTTGTTGTTGTCGTGTCTAATGAAGAGCATCAGATGTCTCTATGCATCTCTATCACAGCAGTAGAAATTTTATCTATCTTGGGTGTGTATATTGTATTGTTGTTGTTGTCGTGTCCAATGAAGAGCATCAGATGTCTCCGTACATCTCTATCAAAGCTGCTCTTGGTCCATGTCAATTTTCTGCAAGGCTGTGGCCATTGCTGGGCTTGAGAATATGTGGGTAGGTGTAAGTTCCACATCAGTACAATTTTTGCATGTCCTTTAGGTTCTTGTGCGATCTGGATGTATCTTCAATTAGTTTCTTTCAAACATATTTTATGTAACCCTCTAGCTTTCGGGATTGAAAGCCCTTCTACAGTATAATAAGATAAAATATCACGAAAATAATATAAAATTTTTATATTATTTATACTTGATGCCTTAATACATTTCTCTGTATGTATCACTTCTCTTTATTTCCCATCATAGATTTCCTTCTCTATCGAATTCATCACCATAATGGTCATTTTCTTGTTAGTTAGCATATTCTTATCTGTCGCTCTCAAAGAGATATTTGCTCTTTCTTATTTGAATGATACAAGCCTTTTATAACTGCCATAGTAATCTAACAAGTTATAAGCCATTTTATATAGAAGGTATCATGGATTTAGACTAACAGCTTCTTTCCAACAATCAACTGAAACATATTGAAGTTTAGCTATCCAATCAGAAACAAGACATCACCGTGGAAGATGTTTACCGTACAAGGGCGTCACTAAGTGGTGCACGGACCACCGTTTAGAGAGAAAATAAAGAGATTTTAAATTTCTCCACGGCGCCGGAAGTTTCGTGGCTGCACGCAAGGTCTGAGAATTTGGCCTATCGACAATAAGGAATGGTCTGTCTTAGAGTCAAGTTCTGAGGGCCATAGATTCCTATGGTACATATACTTTATATTCTTAGTTTTCTAATATTTAAGTACCACGATTTTTTATAAGAAATTATTTTATCAAACATATGGTATATCTGAGCCAGGCCCTCCCTTTAATATTTCCATCGCAGTAAGGGCAGGAGAAATTGTTTAATTTTCAAAAGAATCATACACGTCTATAATAGTTTCGAATTTTCATATGGTATATCTAATAAACGAAGAATGGTTAATGAAGAGTTTCGTTTATTGTACTCTGGGAAAGGCGAGTTTTTGAGCTGATAGAAACGATGAATAAATCTTTTTTACTGTTAGACTCTGTGGAATCTCGCTTGTCGTACAATACAATATAATAAATCTATTTTTAACTCTTTCCTTGTGTAGTTTTGTGATAATCTATTTAGCGACTTTACACTCAATTACCGAGTAGGGTTATTTTATGATTTCTGTCTCACAACTCAGTCAAATCAAAAGATATGACCAATATTTATTCGAATAAAGGCTAACTACGTAAAATATAATTTTCCATTTTTTTAACTGCGCATCTATAAATATTCCTTATTTAGTTTTTATTTACACCTGTTAGATAATAATGATGGTTTCTGTTGAAGTTTGAGATTGAATCAAGGAATAAAAGGATTATTTATTAAACAAAGTAACTTAAAACAAGATGTTAAAGTAGCAAAATTTTAAAGACAAGTAGATATAGGAAGGCGAGGGACAAAGACTATATATCTTGACGTCGACCGCAGCGCCGCCGCGGCCGTTGATTGGTCGATCCCTCAATGCTCCCCGCAGAGGTCCGTGGATCGCTATTCCAACACTCCCTCTCGATCCAAAATGTTCAGTAGACCTCTTAAGTAGTGGAATTTGTTTCGTGGAAGAGGTTTAGTCATTATATCAGCTAGCTGTTCTGAGCTGCAAACATGATGCACTTTAAGTTCACCTTCTTCATGTTTGGATCTAATGAAGTGGTAGCGAACATCAATATGTTTCGTTCGTTTGTGGAATACTGGATTTTCAACAAGTTTTATTGCTGCTTGGTTGTCGATATAAAGTTCAGTTTCTTTAGTAATATCACAGCCGATGCCCTGTAGAAGTCTTCTGATCCAAATCAATTCCTTAGCAGCACTGCAGGCAGCGATGTATTCACTTTCGGTGGTTGAAAGTGCGATAATTGGTTGTCGTTGGCTTGCCCAAGAAACAGTTCCTCCGTTCATCATGAAGGCATAACCAGTCGTACTTTTTCTGGAGTCAACATTTTTGATTTGAGAATAGCCTTTTGCAACTAATCTGGCTTTGAACCGTTGAATTGTACCATCGGACTCCGTTTTAATTTTATAAACCCATTTACAACCGATAGGTTTATGACCATCTGCCAAACGTTCTAAAGTCCATGTTTTATTTTTATTTAATGCATCAATCTATTAATCCATGGCTAATTTCCATCTTTCTGAATCTGAACTCGTTATTGCATCTATATAGTTACTGGGTTCATCAGCGAGCGCAAAGTTACATTGGCTATTCGAAACTTTAGAGCGTGTTATCATTGGATGCGAACTGATATCGGATACTGGCGGCATTTCCTGCACTGGAATGTTTGCTGTCGCAACTGGTGATTCATCCGGAGCGCTGTTAATCTGAAATATTATTTCTTTCGGTTTGGTAGATTCTCTATCTGAATGTGTAGTAGCTTTCTCATCGAATGTGACATCTTTAGAAATTCTTATTTTTCTAGTTTTCCAATCCCATAATCTAAAATTTTTGCTTGTATTCTCATAACCTAAAAACATAAGTTTTATCGATTTATTATCCCACTTTTTACGGTTTTCTTTGGGAATATGCATATAAGCATTACAGCCAAATATTTTATAGTTAGCTACATTAGGCTTTGTGCCAAAGAAAAGTTCATAAGGTGTCGTTCCAGGGGTTTGCTTAGTCGCACTTCTATTTAGAATATGAGTTGCTGTGTTACATGCCTCAGCCCAAAAAAATCCTGGAAGATTTCGTGAATTTAGCATGGACCTGGCTGCTTCCACAATCGTACGATTGTCTCTTTCTATACGTCCTATCTGTTCGTGCACATAAGGTGCAGTGAACTCGTGAATTATCCCAAATCTTTTACATAAATCTGCAAAATTATCTCTTTTGAATTCTAGCGCATTATCAGTCCTAAGAACTTTTATCTTATTTCCAGTTTGAGTATAGATTAGAGTAGCATATTCTTTGAATATATCTAGCACATCTGATTTGTTTTTAATAAAATAAATATGGCGATAACCACTAAAGTAATCTTTAAAAAGGCAGAAATACAGATATTTACTTAATGATTGAGTCTGCATTGGGCCACAAATATCAGCATAAATAAACTCACCTAGCTGGTAGTTTTTGCCATCTGAGGGATAGCACGACTTTCTATGGGCTTTTCCAAGTTGGCATCCTTCACAGAAGAAAAATTCTCCCTCTAAATCTTGAGGCTGCAGACCATCCACCAATCCTTTGGTCGCCATCTCTCGAAGTGTAGCAACTGGAAGATGCGCAAGTCTCTCGTGCCACAACTGAAGCTTGTTCTCGCTGGTGATGTATCCTTGTGATGATGATGACGTAACCTTGAAGAACATCCTGTAGAGGTCGTCATGACGCACTCCTACGGCTTTTAGGTCATTATCCATGAAGATCTGTAGCTTGTCATGTTTGATAATGACGTTGAATCCTCTTCTTGTGGACGTAGAAAGGCTATACAAATTTTTCTTTAGTTGCGGCGAGTAGAGCACATTTCTTATGTACGTATTGTACCATCCACCGTCGACGTAGGCTTGAATCTCGATGTCTCCCATGCCTTCTGCAAGTAGTGTCGAGTTGTCTCCCAAGTAGATTGGATGATCACTGGTGAACGGCGTGTAGGTCTTGAACCACTCTCGTCGAAATGTCATGCTGCAGCTTGCACCGCTGTCAGCATACCAAATATCATTGGGCTCTACTTGATTATCGCACAAAATAAGTCAATAATCACTTGAACTTCCTTTTGAATCATGAAGATTTTTGGATTTATTTTTCTCATTAGCTAATCTTTTTCTACATTCGCGGCTCCAATGTCCAATTTTGTGACAATAGTGGCATTTAGTGTTCTTCTTGGCATCTTGAAAAGAACGTTGTGTATCTTTAGGCTTAGTTCGTGCTTGCCTGTGTAATAAGGCCTCATCTTGTTTAGAAGAACCGCTTTGTTGATTCCTTGTTTCTTCAATCAAAAGTCTTGCAGTTAAATTGTTAAGAGTTTGAGCTTTCGGATCTAACGATTCCCACGCTGCAGCAAAGTAGCGCATACTCGAAGGCAAAGTATTAAAAATTTTTGCTACCTTTTGATCTTCCGTTATGGTTCCGCCCATTTGTGAAATTTGTGCAGAAATATTTTCAATTTTTGCTATGTAATCACTTATTGTTTCCGATGTCAATCGTGCATCGAAGAATTGTTGCCAAAGTAGGCCAATAGTAAATTCGGATTTTTGTTCATGAATAGCAAGTAATTTCTGCCACATTTGTGAAGCGGAAGTACAGTTCATCAGGGGCTGAAGAAACCTTAATTCGATTGCCTGTGATAATAACATCCTTGCCTTAACGTCCTTTGATTTCCAATTCTGTAGTGAACTTTCAGAGTTACTGTCGGAGGAAACAATATTCGGCTTTATTTCTAAGCCTTCCAATAATTCTAGTAATTTTTGTTGTTCCATAAGAAGCCTGAATTGGAATTTCCATAGTGAAAAGTTTTCACCATTAAAAACTTTAATCCTTGAAAGACAATCTTCGCTCATCTTCTTTGTCTTGGAATCGGCCAACGACAAAAAGAAACTAGGGTTATGGTTGGCGGTTGACGCCTAAACTTCGAGCAAAACAAAGGCTTACTCACTGCTGGCAGTTAATTCTTTTAGGCGCAGTGGAAGCGTGCTGGGCCCATAACCTGTTGAAGTTTGAGATTGAATCAAGGAATAAAAGGATTATTTATTAAACAAAGTAACTTAAAACAAGATGTTAAAGTAGCAAAATTTTAAAGACAAGTAGATATAGGAAGGCGAGGGACAAAGACTATATATCTTGACGTCGACCGCAGCGCCGCCGCGGCCGTTGATTGGTCGATCCCTCAATGCTCCCCGCAGAGGTCCGTGGATCGCTATTCCAACAGTTTCAATGTGTAATAAAATGAATATGTATTAACAGAAATGATATATATCCAGCATCAATATATTTTGCTAAATGGACTTGTTAAAATTCAAACAGAGGCATATACATATTTAGGTACAAGAATAATCTCAAATGGAAGATTTTCGACGTGGAAATAAAATGTCAAATTTCAATGGATAATTTTCTTTTGAGAAATCAAATATATATGATGGGGTAATACTAATATATTATAATGAAAAACGACTGATTTAAACACTAATTTTTATAATTTTTAACATATGGAAGAGACCATGTGGCCCATCCTCAGTAGAGTAGGCTCTGAAATAAGGAGATATAGAGAGACCATGTGGCCCACCCTCAGTAGAGGAAGGAACTGAAGCAGGGTATGAAAAAACCAGGTGGTCCACCCTCAGTAGAGGAAGGCATTGGAGGAGGGATATATGGAGAGATCATGTGGCCCACCCTCAGTAGAGGAAGGCATTGAAGAAGGGAGATATGGAGAGACCATGTGGCTCACCTCAGTAGAGAAAGGCACTGAAGGAAGGGTATACGAAGAGACCATGTGGCTCACCTCAGTAGAGGAAGGCACTGAAGGAGGGAGATACGAAGAGACCATGTGGCTCACCTCAGTAGAGGAAGGCATTGAAGGAGGGAGATACGAAGAGACCATGTGGCTCACCTCAGTAGAGGAAGGCACTGAAGGAGGGAGATACGAAGAGACCATGTGGCTCACCTCAGTAGAGGAAGGCACTGAAGGAGGGAGATACGAAGAGACCATGTGGCTCACCTCAGTAGAGGAAGGCATTGAAGGAGGGGGATACGAAGAGACCATGTGGCTCACCTCAGTAGAGGAAGGCACTGAAGGAGAGAGATACGAAGAGACCATGTGGCTCACCTCAGTAGAGGAAGGCACTGAAGGAGAGGTATACGAAGAGACCATGTGGCTCACCTCAGTAGAGGAAGGCATTGAAGGAGGGAGATACGAAGAGACCATGTGGCTCACCTCAGTAGAGGAAGGCACTGAAGGAGAGAGATACGAAGAGACCATGTGGCTCACCTCAGTAGAGGAAGGCACTGAAGGAGAGGTATACGAAGAGACCATGTGGTTCACCTCAGTAGAGGAAGGCATTGAAGGAGGGAGATATGGAGAGACCATGTGGCTCACCTCAGTAGAGGAAGGCACTGAAGGAGGGAGATACGAAGAAACCATGTGGCTCACCTCAGTAGAGGAAGGCATTGAAGGAGGAAGATATGGAGAGACCATGTGGCTCACCTCAGTAGAGGAAGGCATTGAAGGAGGAAGATATGGAGAGACCATGTGGCCCACCCTCAGTAGAGGAAGACACTGAAGAAGGGGGATACGAAGGAACCATGTGGCTCACCTCAGTAGAGGAAGGCACTGAAGGAGGGAGATATGGAGAGACCATGTGGCTCACCTCAGTAGAGGAAGGCACTGAAGGAGGGAGATACGAAGAGACCATGTGGCTCACCTCAGTAGAGGAAGGCACTGAAGGAGAGAGATACGAAGAGACCATGTGGCTCACCTCAGTAGAGGAAGGCACTGAAGGAGAGGTATACGAAGAGACCATGTGGCTCACATCAGTAGAGGAAGGCATTGAAGGAGGGAGATATGGAGAGACCATGTGGCTCACCTCAGTAGAGGAAGGCACTGAAGGAGGGAGATACGAAGAAACCATGTGGCTCACCTCAGTAGAGGAAGGCATTGAAGGAGGAAGATATGGAGAGACCATGTGGCTCACCTCAGTAGAGGAAGGCATTGAAGGAGGGAGATACGAAGAGACCATGTGGCTCACCTCAGTAGAGGAAGGCACTGAAGGAGGGAGATACGAAGAGACCATGTGGCTCACCTCAGTAGAGGAAGGCACTGAAGGAGGGAGATATGGAGAGACCATGTGGCTCACCTCAGTAGAGGAAGGCATTGAAGGAGGGAGATACGAAGAGACCATGTGGCTCACCTCAGTAGAGGATGGCACTGAAGGAGGGAGATACGAAGAGACCATGTGGCTCACCTCAGTAGAGGAAGGCACTGAAGGAGGGAGATACGAAGAGACCATGTGGCTCACCTCAGTAGAGGAAGGCATTGAAGGAGGAAGATATGGAGAGACCATGTGGCTCACCTCAGTAGAGGAAGGCACTGAAGGAGGGAGATACGAAGAGACCATGTGGCTCACCTCAGTAGAGGAAGGCACTGAAGGAGGGAGATACGAAGAGACCATGTGGCTCACCTCAGTAGAGGAAGGCATTGAAGGAGGAAGATATGGAGAGACCATGTGGCTCACCTCAGTAGAGGAAGGCATTGAAGGAGGAAGATATGGAGAGACCATGTGGCTCACCTCAGTAGAGGATGGCACTGAAGGAGGGAGATACGAAGAGACCATGTGGCTCACCTCAGTAGAGGAAGGCACTGAAGGAGGGAGATATGGAGAGACCATGTGGCTCACCTCAGTAGAGAAAGGCACTGAAGGAGGGGTATACGAAGAGACCATGTGGCTCACCTCAGTAGAGGAAGGCACTGAAAGAGGAAGATATAGAGAGACCATGTGGCCCACTCTCAGTAGAGGAAGGCATTGAAGGAGGAAGATATGGAGAGACCATGTGGCTCACCTCAGTATAGGAAGACATTGAAGGAGGAAGATATGGAGAGACCATGTGGCTCACCTCAGTAGAGGAAGGCACTGAAGGAGGGAGATACGAAGAGACCATGTGGCTCACCTCAGTAGAGGAAGGCATTGAAGGAGGGAGATACGAAGAGACCATGTGGCTCACCTCAGTAGAGGAAGGCACTGAAGGAGGGAGATATGGAGAGACCATGTGGCTCACCTCAGTAGAGAAAGGCACTAAAGGAGGGGTATACGAAGAGACCATGTGGCTCACCTCAGTAGAGGAAGGCACTGAAAGAGGAAGATATAGAGAGACCATGTGGCCCACTCTCAGTAGAGGAAGACAGTGAAGGAAAGATATATGGAGAGACCATGTGGCCCCCTCTCAGTAGAGGAAGACATTGAAGGAGGGAGATATAGAGAGACCATGTGGCCAGCCTCAGTAAAGAAAGGCATTGAAGGAGGGAGATATGGAGAGACCATGTGGCACACCCTCAATAGAGAGTTTAGGTACTGTATACAGAAAAGCTCAGTAGAACTATAGAAAAAGGAGGTATATTCTATACAATAACGTGTGGTTGTACACCTATTTCACTCGTAGTATACAATTTATCCAAAGAGAATTTAACAGCGTGCAGACTATATCAGTATATTTCACATACAATTGTTGTAGAAATTTGATGATAGCTTTAAATTTCCAAACGTTGGAGAGGTTCATCACTAGTATTCTAAGCCTTCCCAAATTCTCTTTATCATATTCAGTGTTCAACAACAATTGAAATTTGATGATTATTTTTAAAATTCATTAGCATTTATTGATTTCATTCTCTGCATTCTGAGAATTTTATTAATAAAAAAAAATGAAAAACAATTTAATATAAAACATTGAAGTAAAATATTGAAAACAACCAATGGCAAAATATATCATTTTGTACATTAAATCCTTCCAGATACTAAATTGCTTTTGTTCTAAGAACTTTTTGCACGCAGAGTACATGGGTGTATATAGTACAAACCTCTTCAATAGGATTTGAAATTTTGATTGTCTTCGAAATGCAAGACTCACACTTTTTATTTTAGCAATTCAAAGGTCATTCACACGCCTTAATTACTAATTATTACAACTAATATAACGCGCATACAATGATTAAATAAATATAAATTATTTCATTTTTATTCAATTGATTGCTTTCTCTTTGCCTACATTGCCAACTTTGAAGTAAAATATAAAATTTTCTGTTTTTAATTTACACTTATATTAATATAATATCATATAATTATATATTAATATCAAAAGATTTGTTTTTGTATGTATCAAAATAAATTTAAAATGAAAACATTTTAATATTTTAAAAAATCTATATATATATAAATATTTCGTATATCTATAAATTCGAATACATATAAATAATAAAATTTGGTATTTTTAAAATTCATAAAAAAATTTAAATGAATATATTCATTAAATAAAATACCTTTTCCAATGAATTTTATATATAAAGTTCTAATATTCCAACTTATACTGTGAAGAAATGTAGGGTAATAGTTTCACAAAACACTGAAGCGAGATTCGGTAGAAGAATTCGCTGTGATGATTCTTTGTGGGCTGTTGCAAGGATTTAAATAAGATCACTAAATAGCAGAAAGGAGGGGGTAAAAATCTCCTTCTAACTAACTTTATTCAATACATATTAAGAGGACAGTGGAAAACTACGACTGGTGGTAGCAGACCAAGCCGTGTTCTGTTAGTCCTTTGTTGGCGGCTGGCGCCGCCGGCATGTTTACTGTCACCCAAGCTGTCTGGACGCCATTATTCCACATAATCCCACCTGTTTTTATCTAGGCACACAGAAAAACACAAATAATCGTCCAATCGGTTGGGTTTACAAATGGTTTTTTCCCGATCTAGTCTGTATTTTTGCAGTTTTCTCTTTTCTGTCGTTCAGCAAACGCGAAGAAGCTGCTGTTGATGATATTGCCAAGGGATATATTTTCTGAATAGGTCTTAGGAAGGTTCCTACTGCGGTTTTCACCTTCAATGAGCAGAAGTTACGCTTTTTATTGTCCATACCAACAAGGACAACATCCCCAGCCTGGAGTTTTGGATTGTAAATGCGTCTGTTTCTCTGGACCAGAAGGGACAAATATTCCTTCCTGAATCGTGATTTGAACTCCTCCCTCAGCTTACTCAAATAGCGCAGTTTCTGTGTCGTTGGATTAAATCCCATATTCTGGCACTCGGGAAACTCGACATCTGTCTGTTCTTGTAGAAACATGGAAGGTGATATTGTCACAAGATCATTCGGATCGTCGCTGACATAAGTCATGGGCCTTCCATTCATCACTGCCTCTGCATGACACAGCAGGCTTATCAATTGTTGATATGCTAATGTTGATGTTCCGAGCATTCTTTTCGCACAGATTTCTTCTTCATTCAGGTCTTTATACCTGGAAGGCCAAAATTCTTCGGAGAGTTTTAACCAGGAAGGGCCCTCCCACCATCTAGACTGTATCAGTCGGGAGAGGCTGCATCCTCTGGAGGGTAAATCAGCTGGATTGCACTCGCTAGGAACATATCTCCAATTTCCAGGATCACTAAGTCTGCATAGCTCCTTCACGCGATTCCCGACAAAGGTACCCAACTGGTTATCGCGCTTTATCCAAACCCTTTGCAATATAATTTTAGGCTTTATTAATATTGGGTTCAGAAATCGAATAGGGTCATATATCTGAGCTAAGCAGGACAGGATACTCCTTTTGGTTATCTTGGGGGGTATGGCTACGGGAATTTCACATGACAAACAATCTTCCCTTTTATCCCAACATATACCAAGCACTTTAGATATCTCTGCTCTTTCAAAGGGGTAAGTATCGGAGGCCACGTCCAGACTATGCTCCCAACGGCTTAGCTCCAACCTAGCATTATCCATGATGGACGTTACGGTCAATTTGAGATCTTGTAACTCTTCAAAAGAGTTCACGCTTGTGACTAAATTGTCCCAATAAAAGGATTTCTGCAACCTCTGAGCTAACGGTTTATGTTCAGGTCGAACATTAGACAGGTGGTATTCGATTACTGCCCCCAAAATGAAAGGACTACAGTTAACACCGAAAACGACACGTCTATGTCGGAATACTTCTGTCTTTTATCCATTTTGGGAATACCACAGAAAACGCAGGTAATCTCTGTCCCTTTCATTCACCTCAATCTGAAGAAACGCTTTCTTAATGTCTGCCACGACACCAAACTTGCCATTTCTAAACCTTAGCATAAGGTTGGGAATCATCTCTATGAGGTTAGGTCCCTTTTCAAGACAGTCATTTAAAGATTGGGATCTAAAGACCTTGCTAGAAGCATCAAAGACAGGCCTGATAGGCGTAGTCCCACTGGAGAGTTTCACCACAGGACGAAGAGGCAGGTAGAAGGCCTCAGCGTCGTGTTGTTCAGCTGGGACTTTCTCAATTATCCCATCATCCAACCAGCCTCGGAAAATATCATCATAGTCCTCATAAAGATTCAAAGAGATTAATTTCTTAGTCGTCTGTTCTAATCTCTTCATAGCAACCTCCCTGTTGTCCGCGATTTTAGCTTTCTCTACAGTCCACGGGAGGGAAACAACATATCTCCCAGAAACAGAATGTTGGACTGTTTTTAGAAAATGTCGACGCGCCAGTGCGTCTCTCTGATCTCTCTGTTTAACCTCAATAGGATCCATAATGCCAAGAACATCGAGATTCCACAGATTGGTTATACTGCTCTCTCCGAAATTGTCATCGTTGTAACATGATGAGCGAGTGAAACGTCACTACCTGGCTGACATTCTCCCATTAAAGTCCATCCGAAACGCGTCTGCGACGCAGTCAAGCCATTTGACAACACACAAGATTTCATCATGAAAATAGATCCCAATACATCGCATCCTAGAAGTATTTCAATTTCCATGTCATCCTTTCCAATATCAGGAACCCAGATTCTGCGGGCTTTGAGTTCTTTCAACCATGGCCCGCGGCTCAATCTTGGTAGGTTACCACAGATTTTTTGTTGGTCAAGAATCTTCGCTACCATCTTAAAATTCCCCGATGCATGACCCAAATTGACTCTGTATTCTTGGTGGACACTTTCACTAGTATGACCTCCAAACACCACATGTTTAAGTGATTCCTGGCCAATGGGAGATAGTTCGAGATCCTGGGCAGTTTTAGACAAAATATAGGATCGTTGGGAACCTGTGTCAAGGAGGGCACGCACTACTTTCGCCGAAGTCGCACCTTCGACCTTAATCTTCAGAGTCTGTAGCAAAATCAGAGACGAAGCGCTAAGACCGGAGAATGAAACTCCGTTTTCTACTGTAGGAGAAGCGTCACAGTATTCCACCTGTTCCTTGTCTTCATCCACTGACTCTCGTCCAGGAGCATTAAGAGGGCATAAAATATCAAGGTGCTTCTTCTTACATCGAATACATTCAGTTATGCGCCTTCTACAATTAAAAGAGATATGACCTGGTTGGAGGCAGGAGAAACAACATTAAGCGTTTTTAATACGCTCTCTTCTTTCTTTGATGCTCATTCTGCGCGCAACAAGACATTCTGTGTTTTTATGATCTTTATTACAAAAGATGCAATTCTGGGCACGTCCAGCGAAGAGTCCAGAGGCCGTAGGTATCTTAGCAGGATGTGATTGTCTGCCCACGTTTCTATCTTGTTTCAGAGATCTAAGTCCAAACTTGGATCCAGCTAAGGCTCTGTCTTGTTCCGCTGCAGCTTCCTTTTGGAGAAACTCCATAATTAGGTCAACTCTAGTTTGAGTCGAATCATTAGCATCAATCTTGACATCATGGAGGGGGCTTCTTTGTCAAGCCTTCATGAGTTCCTCTGAGAGACATGCCTCAATCATTGGAAATATAAATACAGACATCTGTCTGGCCTCAATCTTTAAGGATTCCAATGCTCTCAAATGAGTCACCAACTCATCATAAAATGAAGTCACCTTCAACTGTTGTTTGGAGGAGCAATCGATCATAAGGCGGATAAGGTCCCTGACATAGACCTGTTGCAACAGTTCAGGCCTTCCAAATCTTTGTGTCAAAGTTTCTATAACTTTGGGGTAATTCTCGGCAGTCAGGGGGGTAACTATCAACCAGTTTACTAGCTCTGGTTCCCGGCGACATAGACTGTACAAGATATTGAAACTTGTCGCTGTCTTCTAAAGTGGGATCGACATGTATCTTGTTGAACTGTGCCCACCATCCCAACCAATCTTTTATTTCTCCTGTAAACTTCTTTAATTCTATCTTGGGTAGTTTTACAGTTCTATGGTGTGAGCTAGAAGCGAAGCTCACTTCACTGGTCGTGGGACTGGATGCAGTGATCCTGGGTTCAACAAGAGCGAGACATTTTTTATATATCCTCTTATATCTCTCTGAGTATATTGCAAGGCTTCCTCATCGTCTTGCTCTAGTTCCTCTTCGCTAACGTCTGAAGTTAGCATGAGGTCTCTTATCTTGCTTTGGATCACAAGAAGCTCACTGTGAGTTTCTTCAATGATCTCTCTATTATATTCAATGTCCTCTACAGGTATCGGTGGAGTACCTGACAGAAACTCTTCTGTCGTCTTCAAGCTGCGAGTTAGTCGCTTTCTAAGTAAATTTCTATGTCTTTTTAAATTTCCATTTTTCAAAAACACTATAAACAGAAGGTAAAACAAAAGGTACTTATCTTAAGTCTTGAACTTGTACTCCGCCGTTAATCCACTTGATCTTGCCTTGTCAGAAGCCTACCCGCGGGGACGCCACTTTGTGAAGAAATGTAGGGTAATAGTTTCACAAAACACTGAAGCGAGATACGGTAGAAGAATTCGCTGTGATGATTCTTTGTGGGCTGTTGCAAGGATTTAAATAAGATCACTAAATAGCAGAAAGTAGGGGGTAAAAATCTCCTTCTAACTAACTTTATTCAATACATATTAAGAGGACAGTGGAAAACTACGACTGGTGGGTAGCAGACCAAGCCGTGTTCTGTTAGTCCTTTGTTGGCGGCTGGCGCCGCCGGCATGTTTACTGTCACCCAAGCCGTCTGGACGCCATTATTCCACATATACCATTGAACAAAATTAGATTTATATGAAAAATACCAAATTTATAAATAGGTTTTGAACTTTTAATTAGACAATTTTAATTTATAATTAGACATTTTAATTTTAATTTAGACACTTTCATTTTTATTTAGACATTTTCAATTTTAATTTAGACATTTTTCATTTTAATTTAGACACATGGGCTTTTTAAATAATATCTATTTAGGAAACTTTAAAACACAACTAAATATATTATAAAAATATCATCGTGTTATTTCTATTAATTTTAAAATGAATATAGGCTCGTATCAAGCAATATCAAAAGGAAAACAGGAAACTTTAATCAAGTTGGTATGTTTAAAAGACGAAACTATGCAAAAGCTTCTAAGTTATTGAACATCAATTATAGTTCTGCTATGCAGAATTATAAAAGAGAAGGCTAATTAAAATTAATAAATAAAGGAGGATTTAGACAGAAAAAAATTTCATTAAGCGATTTAGATTTTATTTTGAAAAGTATATACAAAATAATTCTATAGAAGCATAGGGCGCTTCTCCCGTCAAAATAAACGTCAAAAACTGACGCCATCTATATAAAATAATTCCAGTATAACTTTTAAAAAAATTAAGAGATGAATTGAAAAATATTTTAAATCTAGAAGTGTCGCAAACAACAATAATCAAAATGCAATAAAAGATTTTAAAATAACTCTGAAAAAGTCATCTATTGAGTTGATCAACCTAATATCAAATGAAACTAAGCGAAATAGAAAAGAAGATGCAAAATTGTTTATTGATAATTCATCTGATTTAAAAATGATGTCAAATATCGCTATTTCCATTTCAAGCCCTTCTTTCTTATAATAAAAACTATATTCAATATTTGTAATTGTTAAAAATGCTCCTAAATAAAAGGAATATATAGAAAGGTCCATGTGTTTAAATAAAAATGAAAATGTCTAAATTAAAATTGAAAATGTCTAAATAAGAATGAAAGTTTCAAAATTAAAATGAAAAATGTCTAAATATATAAATTTAAAATGTCTAATTAAAAGTTAAAAACCTATATAAAAATAAATAATAAATATAAAATATAAATTTAAAATGATAATATATGAATAAAAGAGGTAGGAAGAGATTGAAATTTTAAATTTAGTGTGATCTAATGTTTGACAACTGATTAACAATATTTATTTTATTCATCACTAAAATATTTATCTCTTCATTCAATATATGTTTATTGTCCCACACACCACTTTTATTTGTACTCATAAAAACCTAATTCTTCAATGGCAGTAGGTCAAATATTTATTTTCTCCTTTTTTTTGTTGTTGTGAATATTTTAAATAAAACCTCTTTAAAAGTAGACTTTTATTAATTAATTATTTGTCATTTTGTATCTAACTGCAATATATTACTCTATTTCTTCTTATTTTTATTAAATTTATATATATATTGGAAATGAGACAATCCATTTTTGATTCTTTAGATAATAAAAATGTATATATTTAAACATAATTTTCCAAAAACGACAACAAGAAAAAACTTTATTAAGACCTTTCAGTCTTATACAGATTCTCCAAGTAAAAATGTAGGGTATTTTGGAGTATTATGTAGGAATTATTTTTTTTCAATCTACTTTGTATCTTTTTATGAAGAAAAAAAGACATATCCTACCGTTCTCATGAGTATTTTAGATGGCATAGTGCCATTTAGTGGAAGAGATAATACTTGACCTTTTTATAATTTTCTTACTTTCAATCCATATTTGATTTTTAGATAATAAAAAGGTATATATTTGAAAATAATTTCTATAAACAACAACAAGAAAAAGCTTTATTAAGACCTTTTAGTCTTATACAGATTCTCCAAGTAAAAATGTAGGGTACCTGTAGGAATATATTTTTTCAATCTACTTTGTTATCTTTTATGAAGAAAAAATAAAACATCCTGACATCCTGACACATCCTGACCGCTTACATGAGTAATTTAGATGGCAGAGTGCCATTTAGTAGAACAAATAATACCTGACCTTTTTTAATCATTTTCTTACTTTCAATCCATATTTGATTCTTTAGATAATAAAAAGGAATACATTTGAAAATAATTTCTATAAACAACAACAAGAAAAAGGCTTACTAAGACTTTCAGTCTTATACAGATTCTCCAAGTATAAATGTAGTATACCTGTAGGGGAAAAATGTTTTTTCAATCTACTTTGTATCTTTTTATGAAGGAATAAAAAGACATTTCCTGACCGCTTACATGAGTATTTTAGATCGCATAGCGCCATTTAGTGAAACAGATGTTACCTGACCTTTTTATCATTTTCTTAATCTTCCAAACACATATGTATACCTATTTGGTGCTGATATTTATTTTTTAAATTAATTTTTATAATTAAAAGAATATTGTGAATAACATTTTGAGGAGGTGTTTAATGTAGATATATAGTTAGCTTAAATGTATATAGAGAGGGAATATAAAGTATATGAATCTATTTAGAATATGCAAATTTACATTAATCACTTTCAACACTTAAAAAAAAGACTTTACATAAGTACATTATTTTGAAAATTGAGCAATTCATAAATAAATTTCTAATTAAAACGGAATATATTGAATCAAAAATATCATTTATTTTTATTTAATTTTGGTAAAATAAATGATATTATGAACCAATATATGCCTTTTTAATTAAATAAGTACATTAGTATAATTATTTATAGTGATATTCTGATAGAGTTATATATATATTAAAAAATAAAAGAGGCATACCCTGACCAGACTCACATGAGCAAATCTTTTTTCATACACACACACACACACACACATATATATATATTTTTTTTAATTAAAAAGGCATATATTGGATCAAAAAAATATTGGTGATATAAATAATTTTTTTTTATCCAATATATGCCTTTTTAATTAAAGATTTATCTATGGATTGCTCTATTTAAAAAAAAAAAAAAATATATATATATATGTAATATGCGGTGCTCTTTGGTGATGGTTGATTGAGTGGTTTGATTGATTGATTGTTGTGGGCGCAGTCGTGTTTGCTGAGATAGTAAGGTATTCACACAGGGGAAAATAACGAGGACACAGGATTGGATTGAAATAGGCCAGCGATCAAGGGAGAAAGGGGTGACTATGGGGTTCTTGACTAAGGCTAGGCTGTCACATAGTGAACATTGGACTTATCTGCGTGATGAGGAAGATGGTGGCGAGGTACTGGCTCTGACGGGTCCAGCTACTGATTCGAAGCTGTTCAGGTCCCAACTTGTTGCGATGGTGCCGAGCTCCTAACTAACTAAACTGAGTCCGAGATTTAACATGTGAACTATTCAATGTTCTCATTGGATGAATGTCGACTCGTGGTCGTCTCTCATTGGCTCTTAGCTAATCCTCCTGGACTCTGATTGGATCTTTGTTAATCCTTTGTCCTTGTCTTGTTCTAACATGATCCCGGAAGGGGCAGGTTCTTGAACCCAATTTTTATGAGTTCCTGGATAATAAAACCTACTAATGACCGTTTCCTCTCTGATGGCCTTTCTCCCAGATTTCGCTAAGCCTTGTCTTTATTAAGAATCTTTAGATCATACATTGCATACATATTGTGGTGGGATTACATCCAGTTATGTACAAATTATGACATATATATATATAATACCAAACTATCTCTAGCGCTGGAACTTTTCTTCTGCAAAATATAGTAACTTCCTATTGTTGTCACTCAAACGAAAAACAAAATCGATTAAAAATTAATGCAAAATTGTTTTTCCTATTTATATGTAGTGTGCTGATACCTTATATTTCTATATTGATGTCTTGTATGAAAGCGACATCTATTGGCCGTCTCTGCAAACTTACTGATTCGTTTCGGAGACAAAGATATAACACCAGTTTAGGAAAACTGAGATACCTCTACCAGGAGACCATGGTTTATGGCTAATGGCCCTCGTCACTTCAGGGCAGACTTTATTTCAAGAGATTCACAAGAAATCAAATGAAATCTTGATAATCTTCCTAAGAGATATTTAGCTAATAATGTGGCTAGGCCAAATCTATGGTTAAGCTATAAATGAAAATTTTGTTTGGAGGAAATTGATTTGTAGAAATAGAAGTTGCCTTTCCCATCAAAACAATCGCTAAAACTCCTCCCGGCAAAATTTTCGTTTATATTTTGGCCATAGATTTGGCCTAGTCACTCTACCAACTGAAAAGCTCTTTAGCAGATTGTAAAGATTTCAATTGATTCCTTATGAATCGTTTGAACTAAAGCCCGCCTTGGATGAAGAGGGCCATAGTGTTGTATATTTATATTTTAATTATTTATTATACCCACAGAGTATGTGTGTAAGGTTACCGCTAAAGAAGAAAAAAAAAGTTCCTTTCTTTAATATTAGGTTCCCTTTTATATTTGTTCTCTCTCTTGTAAATCAATAAATATAATGTTTAATTAATAATTATTGGAATCAGTTTAATTAATAATTCTAAGCAAAGTCAACAAATAGCCAGAAACAATGTTCTCCAGGTGGACGCTTGTCAGTTTACCACAGCTGGTGTAGTGGTTTTGTCTACAACCCGAGGCCGCTAGTTTGAGGAAACGTACAATAGATGGCGATTAGCTTTAACAACTGTTTTGACGGGAGAGGCAATCTTTATTTTTATAAATCAATCTCCTCTCGGCAATATTTCCATCTATAACACACAAACACGATATATATACATACATATATTAATTTTTATATATTCAAAATAATGAAATTTTTAAATATTTATTTTTTTATTGTCTTTTCACACACACACACACACATATATTAAAAATAAAGAAAGCATATGCTGACCACGAGCACATGTGCTTTTTAGATGGCAGATTGTCCAGCAGCAGACCATGGTTCATGGTTATGGCCTTCGTCAGTTTAGGGCGAACTTTATTTCAAGAGATTTACAAGGAATCAAATGAAATCTTGACAATCCACCAAAGAGATATTTAGCTAGTATAGTGGCTAGACCAAATCTATGGCCAAGCTATAAATAGAAAATTTGTTTGGATGAAAAATTGATTTATAGAAATAAAGGTGCCCTCTCCCATCAAAACAGACAATAAACTCCTCCCGGCAAATATTTCGTCTATATTAAGAAAAAAAGGCATTTCCTGATCGTACAACTAAAGGTTGCTGATGGCTTGCGCCATCTATCGGAATAAATATCAACTAATCGTTGATTTTTTAATTATTCCAGAAATGGCCGAATACCGTTTCTTGATTAATCAAGAAAAGCTAACTACGTACGTGTAAATATATATATTATATATATTTCATGACATTAAAAATATATAAACAATTTTATAAATTTATAAATATTTAAAATAAAAAAAATGCTTACATTCTAAACAGATATTCAACCTTAACCAATATTTTAAAAATGTTTGAGATTTAAAATTTCTCTTTTAATGATATTTTTTTATATTAGAGAAAAAAATAATATGCAGCGCGCATGAATCAATCTTTAAATTTATCATTTCTTTCAATTTATTTTCTCCCTGAGAAAACCATTGCCAAAATACTACTTTGTTTTATAATCAAATTAGAACGTATATTTTCCAGCAGAAAATAATTCTTTTATGAATATTTTCGTCTGAAGAAAAATAAATTGAGGAAATTTATTTAATTTTCCTCAAGAAATTTAAAATTTGCACTTCAAATTTATTACAATTTTTTTGTTGTTGTTGTTTAGAAATGTAAAATTATCCTACACAAAAATTTTAATTTTAAAATGTTCTTGTTGTTTTAAAAAAACAGGAAATGTAATATAATAAAACAGCTAATTAAAGCAAATAAAATAGATGTCCTCAAACTGAAAAAAAAGAAACAAATAGCAAACATAATAAAATAAATTATACCTCAAAGAAAAGGAATTTAAAAAAGAAATGCTAAATGATAAGCAGTAAATTAAGTTTAAACACAGATGAGATATTATTTTGATACCAGAAAATAAATTGTTTTTTCTTTCAAGGTATCTTCTGCTTTATCTAAATAAGGATGTTTTTTAAAATAAGATTTCTTATTATTATCTGTTTTTAAATATCATTTGGTTGTATTTATTATTTAATGATAATCTTTATTTCACATAATCGTTCAAATATATATAATATAAATAATTTAAATTTAATATTTTTATTATATATTAATTTGAAACTATTTTATTGTGTTATTTTATTTTAAAATAAATATATTGATAATAAAAATAAAATAAGAATTATTATTTAATGCCTTTGTTGTAATCATTGATTCGTAAACGCGTACACATTAGAACTGTTAAAGTATTTATTATATTTATTGGCACAAAAAGATTATATTTTAAAGAGAATTAAAGCTAGAAAAGTTGAAATGCTATAATCATAACAAACAGTCCACAATAAACTAATAATTTAAATGTATTTTCTTTTGCTCACACACACATCTAGCGCATTCAAATTTAATACGTAAAATGTCTAATAATTATTTTTTTCTAAATATCTCTGCATTATATTAAAACATTATAATTATTTTGCCACTTGTTTCAAACCTGATTTGAAATTAAATAAAATTAAATGAACCGTTTCAAACTTTATTTAACACCTTATATATTCATATTTATTTAACCCTTTTAATCAAATTATATTAAATTTCACGCGTAGGTTATGGTTTTATAAATATGTATTTATTTATTAAATAAAACATTAGATATTATTTTATGTTATGAAATAGGTTAGTTTTCATAATGCCGTGGAGATATTTGATGCTAAAATTGGCACCTAATTATCTCACTTTGTAAAATTATATAATAAAATAAATCATATTAAGAAATAACATAGGGTAGATGAAGGAAATTTGGTGATTTACTGATTTTAAAAAGGCATCTGCTTATCATGCAATTAAACGTTGATGATGGCTTGCGTTATCTCTCTGAATGAATATAAACTAATCATTGATTTTTTCTTCTGCCAATATTTTCGAATTTAAAAAGAAAAATCAACGGCTAGTTGATTTTTATTCCGATAAATGGCAAAATCATCAGCAACATTAAATTTCACAAACATGAATTGCCTTTTTATTAAGGTTCTTAATTGTTAATATAAATATAATACCTAACATTTATCACTCTAAAATAGCTCAATTCATTAAAAAGATATTAAAAAGGGGTTTGAAATAAAGAGGTTCCTAAAAAAAGCTTAAAGCAAAGTTTTAATATTTTAAGAAATGTTTACGAGCGTATTACATTTAGACAGTTTCTAATTGGTATACATTATTTAACTTATAATAGGTGAGTAGTGTGGATATTAAAATTATAAAGAAATTTTACACTCTTTTTATTTATTTGAACTGCTTACATGTTCAGGTTAAATTCGCTCTTCGGCAGGGTTAAAGAAAAACATCTAACATTTCTAACATATGCGACGGAAACTTATAGAATAATTAAACCTCAAAATATCTCTATGTGTGTGTGATAAATAATATATTGTTACGCCGCTGAAATTTACATTTACACCATAAAAGGAGAACAATAGTCAGATCCATAAAATACATGTTTTTATAAGCCTAAATTCAATAGGATATTAAAATAACGCTGAAACATTTAATAAAAAGTGCAAATATTTTGATGAAAATTATTTAGTATCAAAAATATTTCTAGATTCTATAAACCACCTTCTTATATTTACTATAGTACGTTGTTACTCAATGCAGCTACTGATTTAGAAAAAATACGCTGATTGGCTGATAAGGGTCACGTGGTAGTAGAAGACCACTCAACGTGCAAATAAACCAAACGACATCTATCAGGCTGTATCAAAAGTTCGTTCCCATAAATAAGATTCTAATACACATTGAATAATATTTAAGCAAAAATTATTTA
>CP092868.1:41723341-41785056 GCA_030710605.1 Cordylochernes scorpioides | reverse complement strand
TCAATATATTCAAAGTGCACAGTCTGCACTATTTAAAAATGATGTATTATATACACACTATGTACAATGAATATGGCGCCTCTACCACCGCTGAAGAGTTTGGTGGAGAATCACCAGCGGGTCTCCAGCGACACCACGTATTTCGCGATCTACGAAGAATACGTAGATCGCGTACTTCGCCGCTGAGGACAAAGAAGGTTTTAGAAACTTAGGAGGTTAATAGTAATAATGATGGATATAAAACAAAAACTCGTTTTTTTCATTATCATTATTATCATTTTGCCACCCCAACTATGCAAATTAATCCGTTTATCTGGTACATAATGATACGAACTATGATAGAGTGACCCCTACTCATTCATATATAACATATACTATATTATTTTGAAGATTGAGCAATCCATAATTAAAATTATATTTAAAAAAAGAGATGCATATAGGATAATAATAATAGGGTTAATATATAATATTATATATGATTGTTATAGTTGTATATATACTGAATGTAATATTTAAATCAAAGATTCAATTCTTTCATTGGCCTTGTAGAACGAGAGTGGTGTACATGTGCTCGCATGTTTTAGTAAAAGATACAAACATCCTCGATAAAGAGAGGCGAGTTGCCCCTCGTAATATTGGAACAATAAAAATAATTATAAATCCAATATAGGCATATTTTTTGAATACTATATTATATTAAAAATAAAGAAGGCATATCCTGACCAGGAGCAAATTTTTAGATGGCAGAGCGCCATCTAGTGAAACAGAAATCAACTAAACATTGATTTAACGTGTTTTACTAGATGGCGTTCTGACGTCTAAAAAGCATATTTGCTCCTTGTTAGGATATGCCTTCTTTATTTTTAATATCAACACTTGACCTTTTTTTTCCTATTGTTTTTTCACTATATTAAATATAAAAGACAAATATATAAACGCAATATATGAAGAAGAAATTCATTGCGAAAGGATTTATAATTCATATATACAGCTCGAAACGCGTTCGTGGTTGGCTTTTGATTAATGGCTCTTGATTAATCAAGAAAATGGGTTGGCCAAATATCAGTGAACATACTAAATCAACGTTTAGTTTTTTTCTGTTCCAATAGATGGCGCTCTGCCATCTAAAAAGCACATGTGCTCATGGTCAGGATATGCCTTTTTATTTTTAATAATATATATTTAAATTACTCTTTAGTAAAACTATATGAATGTTTGATAAATATCTTTCTGGTTGGGAATTTATTCAGAAATAATGTAGAAGCATCGACCGTTATTCGTCTGGAAATAATTGAATCATAAACGGTTAGTGTTTATATTATTTTTAAAATCTACATGAAATATCAATATACGCTCAAATATGAAATAGAAATATGAACCAGAAGATTTAGAAATATTTCAGAAAAGATAAGTTTCATGAAGATATATTTTTCGTGATCTTTTGATTCGTATTTATATGAATTTATTTATTGTTGGAGTTTCACATTCAAACAGGTCGATTATTATAAGGACCTATTGTGAAAAAAAAAACACATTTTGTTTTATTTATGTCATTTGATTAGAATTCATAATAACTATTCGTTATTATTTTAATCAGGTCACTTTTTTCGCCTATAACTCGAGATTTTTTAGGCCGATTTAAATGTGGTTTTTACTATAAGGTTTTTTTCTGAGAAATGTTGTTTATTACGTAAAATCCACATTTTAGATATTCAAATTGTTTTTAGAAATACTTTAGTTTAAATTGACGATATATATTAATGTTTTATTTTTTGTCACAGTCTCGCTACTATATACTATTACTACTAATAAAGAATCGTTAAAACAATGTTATTTTGTCAAAGGACGAATTCATCAATATTATCACATCTAGATTTCGGAAGATGACCGACTTCTGTACAACGGAATTGTTTGAGATTCTTCGGTCACATCGCGCGACGCAAGGGAATGGAGTACACCATACTGATCTGAAAGACGTCTTGGTATTGCATACCTGGACGCCCACCGACACGCTTCGGAGACCAATTAAAAGAACTTCAATGGCTTAACGCTCGCCGAGATGGTACATAGAGCTCAAGACAGAGATGGCTGGTGCCGCATCGTGGTTTGGATGTAATACGTACATTGAGCCACAACGTTCGATCGCGAAAAAAAATGATTTATGTTATTTAGGCAAACCTTCACTCGGGAAGAAACTGGACGAAGCCGAGTTATTCAGCAGTTAATAGCTTATAATTAAAAGGTAACATTGAATGGAAGTTCCGTTTATTAATGATGTTAAAGAATGAGTCCATCGTCGAGGAAAAGGCGAGAAAGAGGACGAAGTGTCAGGCGGAGAAGAGGCCCGGTACCTTCCTGGTGTACATCTCCATGAGGCAGCCATGTCGAGACCGCATGTTGCCCTCGACCAGATAGGCTCGGTAGCCCAGTCCGCACACAGTGTACAGTAGCGGTAGCCAGGCTAGAGAAAGCTCCAGTCCGGTCAGAATGGTCCAGGAGAACATGATAAGGAAGTAACCCACGTAGTTTGGATGACGCATCTTGTTCCAAAACCCAGACATTAGAAACGTCTTTTTGGCAGCAGTTAAATTCTGAAAATTTCGATTGAACTCCTTCTTCATGTGCCGATGTTTGGAGCTGGTGGATTTGACGTAGACGAAGAACCCGGCAGTTGCTAGGGTTGCGCAGATATAGGCCAGCTGGATGCTCAGCGGCCGTTGATGCTCAAAGAGATAGATAGGAGCCAGGGCGTGCAGGAAAGGCCCTACGGCTATGTTGAAGGAGATCAACAGAAAGCCGCAGCCGTCGTGCAGAAAGAGCGATGTACTCAGTAGATGGTATTCCTGCACGAAGGTTTGGAATACTAGCAGAATCTGAAGAAAAGAGCATAAAGCCAAGGTGGCGCTCATCACACCGTTCTTTTCTTGGAAGTCCAAACACCACAGGAGCAGGTCAAGAAGAACCAACGTGCTAAGCCCGAGACGCAAAGAGAACATTTTGAGGTCAAGTTTCCAAATTCTAGGATTGGCCGTTCTACCTATCAGGAAGTTATAATTACTATCTCGAGTGGCCTGCGGATGGATGTGGCTTCCTGGGAACAGGACTGCGTATAGAGACAACACGAGTGATAATCCAAAGGCCAGAAGGATGATCCCGGGGAGATCCTGGAAGATAAACCTTACGGGAAACTCGGTCTCCCAGACTACCGCGACGATCAGCAATGTCAGAAGTAGGTGAAATATTCCACTGAGGCGGTAGCTGAGCTGCTGAGGGGTGATGGAGGAAGTCTTCTGTCCCAGCGGCAGGAGATCGAGCAGTACGTGCAGAGCCACCCAGCCGAGGTAGAGGCCCGCGGTGGTCGGATCAGGCGGGAGGTGGTCGAACAAGGAGGCGGTCAGCAGAGTGCCCTTCCTCAGGGCCAGGTAGGGCAGCAACGCGAGCCCCGGCAGTACGACGTAAGCCAGAGAGGCCAAGTACGGTCCACCATACGGCCGTGGACGGCAGTCAGGAGCCGAGTGGCGCTCTTCCATCATAAGTCTGCTCTCCCACTTTCCAGATCGTTCTTGGCAATGGGAAGGTGCGTGCAAGATCCGCGAGCTCCTTGTAGTCTGAGCTTTCTCGCTGAATATAGCAGAGGATGCCTGGCGACACCTCATTAATTGGACTTCCACTGGCATTGTATATAAATCTAAGAAGACTTAGTTCAGAAGGACATCCCGGGTAGTTGGCGACTTCTGTACGCTCCAGGAACCTGGGTTACTTTAAAAAAATAATAATATAGCAGTGGAGTATCACTTTTCCCCAAATTTTCTTCTAGACAATATAGAAATAAGAACCCAAAATATGTACTTGTTCTCCGCAAACTTTCAACAAAATGAAACTCTAATATAATTAGGTCTGAAGGAAGTCACAATCATAGCTCCACCCACAATATGTATAATAGCTCTATTGCTCTATTTGCTTAATTACTCCGATAAATCAGCATGATAATGATAATATTAAAATTTAAAATCTCTACATCACAACTACCACTACTATAAAATATAATAAAAATAAAATATTGTCAAAAAATCAATACTTTTTAAAGACCTTTATAGGTTTCTATATATTTCTTACTGAGAGATGGAGCAAATTAGTGGAAAAAGGAGAAATAAATAAATTTGAATACACAAAGTTAAATGGGAGATATGTACTTATAAAGCCCTATAATTATTTTGATATATTATAATATTTTATTAAAAAGGCATATATTGGATCAAAATATCATTTATTTTACCAATATTTCAGTTGGACGAACGCCAACCTTTATCAAGGTATTATAACATATTAAATGTGTATAAAACAACACTTAAAGTTTCACCGCATAAGTTTCTTTTCTGTGAAAAATCAATATTTATTTCAAAGATAAATATTTACTATTTCTAACTTTTTTGGATGAAGTATGGAAGGGTGAAAATATGAACTTAACTTATAACTTCAAGTCCGAAAGCTTGAAAATAAAAAGTTGTACAAGAAACTTAACCCTGGAAGCTTCATTTATTTTATAGTAATATTTATATAAAAGTTTTCTTTATTATTGATCGCGATGAGTTAAAATGTTGTTGTATATATGAATTCTATAAAACAAAAATTGGTGTATCTTAAAGTTATAATATAGGAATCTGGAATTGAAAGATTACGGGGCACCCAAGCTGTACATGTAACTACAGATGGTGTCGACGTGGCTGCCCTGGGGTGAAAATGGAACAATTGTCACGAGGTATTGACAATTCCGTCAGAGTCTCTTACCTTGGCTGCTTGAATTGACACCGAAATCAGCAATTCAAGCATATCGAATGTTCCCAATACCTCTCTTCTGATAAAATTGTCAAAATGTTACATTTTAAATAAAGATATTATTTGATTCTCTTATTATTATAATATATGTGGGTTGGTGGACAGATGGTATTAACTGTTGATTTTAGACAACTAGACCTAGGATAGAATCCCGCATTGAGCTTTTTTTCTGAAGAAAAAAATGTTTGAATAGCCATCGATTGTTTCAAAAGTCCAGCCCCACTAGCGATTGCAAGTAACCAAACGGGGCTCTGGTAAATTTGTAAGTGTAAAAGTCCAACTGCTTCTACATGTGTAGACATGTGGTGCACTTACTATAGAAGCAGTAGCTAACTTCTACCCATCATGATTATCATGTCCTGTACCACGTGTACTAGGGATAATTGAAGAAACAATATACTTATGTTGTTTGTGTGCCGTGGAATAAACTATCGATTTTCGACAACCAGACCTGGGATCAAATCCCGCATTTAGCAATTTTATTTCTGAAGAAATAATTGCTTAATTAGCCCCCGATTCTTGCAAAAGCCCAAAACCATCAGTGATAACAAGTAAACAAACGGGGACTTGGCATACTTATATGCGCAAAAGTCGAATTTATTTCAATATACAAAGATTGTTACATAAATATCTGGTCAATTCTCTACACACACATATATATATATATATATACAATTTGAAATATATTATTATTATATATAGACAGAGTCTTCATGTAAATATAAACGCATTTATCTTACCGAACTTCTAATGTCTATAATCTCTTTTAATAGAACGTTTCATCTTTGTACTCCAAAAAGTTCAAAATGGCGTATATTATTTCATTATCATCTTCAAATTTCTTCATTCTCAAATATTTTATTAGATATCTAGATATTTTATAGCCTCTAGAAGAAATATATGGGGAATAAGGGGTTGATTGATGACTTTAAAACTGCATTCGTCAATGGACGTGGTTAAAATTCAAAATGTTGGTCAAAAATTGCTCGTTATTTAGGCCGACTTTAAAAAAAAGTACGCACCTTGTTTTATAAATGCTAAACCTTTATAATACAGGCTCATAAAGTTTGTATTAATTATGTGCATGATGATTATATTGAATGATCGTTCTATTTGTATATTTGTGGTGTCAACATTTAATTTGAATAAAAAAATTGAATATTTAATGGTCATATCAGATAGTTATAGATTATTCGTTTATCTACTGATGACTTTATAATATATTTTTATATATTTCAAAATTATCATAGAGTTGCCAGAAAATACTTTATTAATATTATAATTTGATCTAGCAATACGTATTTTATTAAAAGATAAAAAATGGCAGAGAGAGATTTCAAACGAATATAAAGTTTTTTGACTGGCTTTTTAAAAGCTAAAATGAGACAGAGAAGATAAATTCTATATACAATAATGAAATAGAGCTCTTATATAAGAATAACACTTAAAATCTGCCTTCTATTTGTCTCATTTTAGTGATGAAACAGCCAGTTGAAGAGGCTCAAAAGCTTTCTCATATTTTTTAAAGGTTTTATTAAAGCTACCAATATCTTGTCCACAAAACTTGTACTCTTAGTCAAATATTTCTATATTTTCTCTCTAGTTATCAACAAACCGCAACTAATCAAGATGATAAGGTACAATTTGGATTATAGATTATAAACACAAGATAATAAGACTAAATCCAAGTAAATAAATAGTGTGTGACGTTTCTGATGTATATAGTTGTTTATTTGTTTTGCATATTTTTCATTTATAAATTAATCTCATAATTTAGTCTGTGAAAATAAAAATATTGGGCCAGTGACAAGAACAAAACTGATAATAGATGGATTAATGTTATGTAGTTATGATATATAATTAATTGTGATGTTTATGTAATTTTGATCTTAATTAAATAAAATATATAAAGTTTAAATGTGTTTTAAACTTTAATAACAAGCACAAAACAGTTTCGGTAACAGCGTTGTTACCATCTTCCGACAAAAACATCAGACATTCAGTACTTTTGTCTTAAGATGGTAACAACGCTGAAGCGTCACACACTATTTATTTGGATTTGAACTTATTACCTTGTACGTAACTAATCAAATTACCTATATAATTATCCTCAAAACACACAACAAAGCCAAGAATAACCTAACTCATCTTTTTCTTAGATCCTTTAAATTTATCTTCTAAGCAAGTTTAATCCCTAATTTAGGGGTTCAGAGGAGAAAAATGACATTATTTAGAGTAAAAAATATACATAATGGTACATAATTGGTACATTTATCTTCAAAACCCCTTTTTCTAATGATCTTTCAGCAAACTTCTAACTTTACATATCTCTACTGTAAACATATCAATTAGAATTTATCATTTCATATTCTCTCTACCCTATTATTATTATCATCACTATTATCATTTTTTAAATATCTCAAGGGATAAGGGAAAATATATTTATTCTGTCTTTAGAAATATAGAAAGATTTTCAAAGCTTTTCAAAAAAAAATAAATAAATTTATTAACTCTAAAAATATCAAATTCTCAGTTCTCCACACACAAAAACACAGATATTTGTATATCCTTAATATTATGATGCATTAGCGCGCCATCTGTTATCAAAATACGAAACTATTTTAGACGCGTATGATTCTTTTAAAAATAAGACAATTTCCATTGCAGTAAGGGCAGTAGAAATTGTTTTATTTTTAAAAGAATCATACGCGTCTAAAATAATTTCGTATTTTGATAACAGATGACGCGCTAATCCTCATAATATAATTGTTCTAATAAAATACAAAAATTGAATTTTGCGGAAGAGCGATTGCTCGAAGCATATTATATATTTATAATTATATGTAATTCTGCTGTCCTCAAAGCTTATGTTCATAGTTCATCTAAAATACCCATTCCAAGAATCTAGCATCAGTATTACTATAAAAGGAAGTTCCAAAAATGCAATATAACAGCGGTATGGTAGATTAAACTGGCGAAACCGCTGGGAGGGTTCACCACTGATGTGCCAGGCCCTCTCATCAATTTTTCCATTCCAGTAAGGACAGTTTTTTATAGAATAACTCTTATTATGAGTGGGGCCCCTGGTTGTGCCCTTGGACTTTTACTCATTTGTCGCAACAATGTTGGCTGGTTTTACATATATTCATAATTTACAAATCTTGTTTTCGGTTTTTTATATGTAAATATTCCAATTTTAACGTCGGCGTCATATATTCTCTTTTAATCCATTAGCTTAAGTATGTAAATTTCCTCCTAGGTGTATATAAGGTCCCTGTGTTGCAGTACTTTTGTTAGTGTAAAAGCTATCCATGCCAGATGAAGAACCATGTAGGTTCGAAAGCTAGCGAGAATAAATGTGTATAAAGAAGCTCCTCTTCTTACTTTATTTCATACTAGTAAGGACAGTAGAAATTGTTTTATTTTCAAAAGAATCTTACGCGTCTAAAATAGTTTCGTATTTTGATCCTTAATATAAATAAAATTTCCTTTATCCCCCTGTAAAAAGAGAATTATTGTAAATGAAAAATTTTTATATGATAAAGGTAATCTCCTATCAAACTGAATGTTGATGATAACTCATTGCCATCTATCAGAATAATATCATCTGTCTGTCTATATTTATTTTCTAGACAAATTTTAATTGCCCTTTATATAATTATGAAAAAATAGTACAAATGTAATATATATATGTAATAATGTGTTGAGGCTCTGTCGACTCTCTGTAATAATATGTTGGGGTTTGGTAACCCTGTTGTAGAACCTCGTCGACTCTCGCTATAAGTTGTGGCAACCGAGGGTCAAACCTGTAGTAACCGAGAGGGACAGTCAGGGGTGGAGAGTTTTCCAGTACCTCGCTGCACCTTGTAGGACCTTTAACAGTTCTCACAAAGTACAGGCAGTCGTGGTCGAGGCAGAGTGGAAACTTGGGAATGTCCACACACACAAAAAACGAAGAGACACAGTTGAAAGAAAGTTCCTTGAATAGATAAAAAGCGAGCCAAGAGCAAAGATGGAGATAGAAGATTCCTTACTGTTTTACATGGTGAATGAGGGTGAACTTGGAGACAACCGGCGACGCGCAGATGGGGAACTGGACTAGTCGGGCTGTTGCTACGCGGCCTTTTTATACGACCGCTCTGACAAAGAGAATTGGGTCATGCACGTGTCGATGGACACCTGAGACTGGCGACAGACTGTCGGTGTTACTCGAGTCTGGTGCCTACCAGTCGGCTAACAATCTATCTTTAGAAGTTACTTTGTGATCTCTCAATCCTGCTTTTGACTTAGTTTTTAATCTATTATATAGTTTTATTCATCCTCAGTACATTACATATGGTTATGCAAGGAGACATGTCAATTATGCGTATAATTAGTTCTATATACAACATGACAATCTTGTTATACGTATTACATAATATAAGGTTATTGGTTTAAATTATCATATATATATTGTACTGATCTAAGGTTCATGAATTAAAAAAAGAAAAAAGACATCTCCTTATCGGGCAACTGAAAGTTGCTAAGTTGCTTACTTACCTACCTCTACCCACCATTATCATGGCCTGTACCACGTGTTCATGAATAAGCAAAATAAAATGCTTCTCTGTAGTTCAATTATTCTATTAAATACTCAAATTTATTGTCAAAGTATACCTAGAACGCTTCTCAATCTGACCAACATCTCTCTGTTCACTGAAACAAATATTATAAGAACCCTCAGTTCAAATATGAAATATTGTCGCGGAGATAAATAAAACAAGGGGGCAAATTTTGGTAATAATTAATTTATTATAATGGTTGTATTTAGCTTTTAATTCTATAATAAAATTATTTTAAAAGGCATTTATAGAGAGATAATGGTTAAAAATGAAATATTTGATTTAAAAAAAGCACATTATATAGAAAATAGCTTGAAGAAGTAAAGAAAAATCCATTATTTAAATATATATGTGTGATAACGCTAAAATAATGTATTCAAAAAGGAGTTAACTATCCATGATCAATATTTATAATAGCATCCTATAACTATGCTTTATGTTAAAAAAATGGTTAACTAAAACATTAAAGGAGAAATGAAAGTATATCATTTATGTAAAGAAATGTATAATAATTCCATAAAGGTTGCTCGTTAATGCCCCCATTCAAATCTCCTCCCTAAGCCTGATAAATGGTCAACGGTCCAGTTTATTTAAATGTCGAAATATCTGTGAGAATTATCATAACAAAGCTGTGAGAATATTTTTTCACTGAATTTGTAAGTAAAATGTGTTGTTTTGTACTTTATATTATATTCTCCATATTATTTCGTTGTTATATTATTTATTTATATGTTTTTTCTATATATTTTGTTGTTTTATGATTTATATATTGAATATTCTATGATATATATTTTATAAAAGAATGTTAAATTGTTTGTGCATTGATATATTGAAAAGGATTGTAGACTGTTGTATAAGACTACATAGATATCGATTATATATTTATGCCTCTGGTCAAATAAATAATTTGATTGTAATAATATAAAGGTAAAATATTTAATTTTTTCTTGATTAAATTTCTCCGAGTTTCAGTTAATAGAGAGGGGTGTATTATATCTCTTTAGCTACTTCCATATTTAATTGCTAACAATTCATTAAGATTTCTCTATAACAATTCATTTAGCATTGCTTTAACAATTCATGCAACATTTTCAACAATTCATATATAATTTCTATCAATAATGTATAATTGCTAACATCTAATGTGTGATAAATAACGTATCATTGTTAACATTTCGTGTATCCTTTCTAACTATAAAATGTATCCTTTATTAATTCATTATTTGTTTTCCATTAGCCTACAAATACCTTGAAGATTGTTTGTAATTCAATAGGAATTCCAGAAAATAATGTCTGAAGATCCCGGGATATAACGAATGTTAAAGAGAGATTATTTTATATAATTTTCAATTTTCAAAGTTTCATAAACACAACCATATTTTTACGGAAGACTTTAAATCACCAACAACTACACATTGTTATAGAAGATTCTCAACCACCAACAACAATTGTTATAGTAAAAGACCTCCAATCACCAACAATTATTGTTAAAGAAGCCCTTCAATCACCGACAACCACACATTGTTATAGAAGACCCTGAATCACCAACAACAATTGTTATAGAAGAAAGCCTTCAATCACCAACAACAATTGTTATAGAAGAAGACCTTCAATCACCAACAACAATTGTTATAGGTGAAGACCTTCAATCACCAACAACAATTGTTATAGATGAAGACCTTCAATCACCGACAATAATTGTTATAGAAGAAGACCTTCAATCACCAACAACAATTGTTATAGAAGAAGACCTTCAATCACCAACAACAATTGTTATAGAAGAAGACCTTCAATCACCAACAACAATTGTTATAGAAGAAGACCTTCAATCACCAACAACAATTGTTATAGAAGAAGACCTTCAATCACCAACAACAATTGTTATAGAAGAAAGACCTTCAATCACCGACAACAATTGTTATAGGTGAAGACCTTCAATCACCGACAACAATTGTTATAGGTGAAGACCTTCAATCACCGACAATAATTGTTATAGAAGAAGACCTTCAATCACCAACAATAATTGTTATAGAAGAAGACCTTCAATCACCAACAACAATTGTTATAGAAGAAGACCTTCAATCACCAACAACAATTGTTATAGAAGAAAGACCTTCAATCACCAACAATAATTGTTATAGAAGAAAGACCTTCAATCACCAACAATAATTGTTATAGAAGAAAGACCTTCAATCACCGACAATAATTGTTATAGAAGAAAGACCTTCAATCACCGACAACAATTGTTATAGAAGAAAGACCTTCAATCACCGACAACAATTTTTATAGAAGAAAGACCTTCAATCACCGACAACAATTGTTATAGAAGAAAGACCTTCAATCACCGACAACAATTGTTATAGAAGAAAGACCTTCAATCACCGACAACAATTGTTATAGAAGAAGACATTCAATCACCGACAACAATTGTTATAGAAGAAGACCTTCAATCACCGACAACAATTATTATAGATGAAGACCTTCAATCACCGACAACAATTGTTATAGAAGAAGACCTTCAATCACCGACAACAATTGTTATAGAAGAAGACCTTCAATCACCGACAACAATTGTTATAGAAGAAGACCTTCAATCACCGACAACAATTGTTATAGAAGAAGACCTTCAATCACCGACAACAATTGTTATAGAAGAAGACCTTCAATCACCGACAACAATTGTTATAGAAGAAGACCTTCAATCACCAACAACAATTGTTATAGAAGAAGACCTTCAATCACCAACAACAATTGTTATAGAAGAAGACCTTCAATCACCAACAATAATTGTTATAGAAGAAAGACCTTCAATCACCAACAATAATTGTTATAGAAGAAAGACCTTCAATCACCGACAACAATTGTTATAGAAGAAAGACCTTCAATCACCGACAACAATTTTTATAGAAGAAAGACCTTCAATCACCGACAACAATTGTTATAGAAGAAAGACCTTCAATCACCGACAACAATTGTTATAGAAGAAAGACCTTCAATCACCGACAACAATTGTTATAGAAGAAAGACCTTCAATCACCGACAACAATTGTTATAGAAGAAGACCTTCAATCACCGACAATAATTGTTATAGAAGAAAATCTTCAATCACCGACAATAATTGTTATAGAAGAAGACCTTCAATCACCAACAACAATTGTTATAGAAGAAGACCTTCAATCACCAACAATAATTGTTATAGAAGAAGACCTTCAATCACCAACAACAATTGTTATAGAAGAAGACCTTCAATCACCAACAACAATTGTTATAGATGAAGACCTTCAATCACCAACAACAATTGTTATAGAAGAAGACCTTCAATCACCAACAACAATTGTTATAGAAGAAGACCTTCAATCACCAACAACATAATTAAAGAATACCTTCAATCACCACATCAACTATTGATATTGATCAAGTAATTATGACATATCAATATAAACGTGACCTAATATATTAAATGAAATATCGATTTTTGAATCGAAAACATATGTATTAGTGAAGAGAAAGTAATGGAAAATTCATTGTTGACTAGTTAGACTGTGGGAAAAAACCAAGACAATTTTTTACCAGTATTTTATAAGATAGAGTTATCACATTGGTGATAACCTGCGACATGGAGGTCCATATAAGCGACGGCGCGCGACAAACAACTCAAACTAAACAAGGTAAGTGTCACCCCCAGCTATCTACAACTGTATATTATTAAGTCAGCAAGCTGTATTTGAATTATACTCTAAAATTGTTTATTCCAAATTTTAATGAGTTTTCATACATTCGTTTTTAATTTTATATAAAATATTAATATGAATAAACGAATTACACCTTCTAAAAATTGTTCCAATCTTATAGGTAAGCGCACACCCCTTCCTAGAATTTCACTCAGATTTGAAATTTTGTACTTAAAGGCCTTTCTATTATTCATTAAAGTGTTTATTTCCGATAGCAAGATATAGAAAGATTGGAAGCCGCAGATCCATAGCTGAATCATTAAGATGACTGATATGATAAAATATGGGGAGAAATTTTGGAATGAGACAATCAATATCATTAAAAACCTGGAAATGACAGGTAAACAAATATAGGAACGAGAGTTATAAAATTCGAATCAATATTCTGATTATTATAATACATCCATATATAACTTAACAGAAATTTTATGTTGACGAGAATAGAGTTTATGAGAAAAGTCTAATAGTTGGTGTATCTTTCATCTTTTTTTACAGAATGGACGGTTGAATTCGGGCGTAGTCACATTGTGCCAAACCTCTCAGTCAATTATTGTTCTTCTTAATACTCATACGAGGAGATGAATTTGAGTATCAACATGTCCTCAAAATATTGCTAGGATTGAGCTAGAAACTTGATTTATCGTCTTGATAACACTATAGAAAGATATTATATCAGAGAGAAGATAGGGTCTAATATATAGGTTAACATAATCCATAATGACCTTAATTCACCCCCCCCCCCCTTCCCCGTCTCTCTCCGTTTACGGGAGATATTCAGGCTACTCAAAAGTTAAGAGATATGAACATTAAGATATGTGTAAAGAACATAAACTATATTATCGTAAAGATAGAGGCTGCCTGGCCGGCATTCATAGTTCTTCAAATTAAAGACACTTCGGCCAGAGAATCCTTTTATTGTCTCGACGTTTCGATAATAAAAAAGATTTACTGGCCGAAGTGTCTTTAATTTGAAGAACTATATACTATATTACTGTCTCATAATAATTATATATTTATATCAACAAAATTTAAAAAAAAGCAAATCCTTACCGCTTACATTTTTTATGGCAGAGCGCTGTGAGCGGTCAGAATATGCCATTTTTATATTCAATATAACACCTGATCTTTTTCTATTGTTCTTATTTTTAATATATATATATGTAGTAATGTAAATGAAGAAGGAAATAAACATTCAAGAGGTAAGTGGCGAATAGAAGCCTAGCTCCCTAAAAAAACTGATCATGTCCGCATTCTCCTTAGATTTATAACTCCCAACTGTCTTTTACCCAGCCCCGACTCTTATATTTTTTAGCCGAAGTACCCCTCCTACCGGGGACAAAGGTCTGACCTTTCATTTTCCTTGTTTTCCTGATTTGAAGTTATATGGCGCCAGGTTGTCACGGCTATCTCTGGAATGTCAGCCTTCTTTTAACATTATAATTACCAAGTAAGTTACAATAATAGGAAATATTTTGATTTTTATATTATATATATTTCCTCTGTTACTACCTAATAATGGGTTGACAAATTCATTAGCCAACAGTCTCAAGAACTAATCTAATAACGGCTGATTTAATTCTTTATCGACGGGTTCGAAAACTTACCGCACTTCTATCAAAGCTAGAGAACAAGTTATATAGGAAGAATGAGGCATAAGGACTCTCTTTACTAAGCTTTTTAAAATAAATATTTTACGCTCATAAAGCTTTGTAAATGAAAATAGGTAGAGAATATAAGATTTCATAAACCACGCAGGCATAACACTCTTCTATATTATTCGTTCAATTTTTTTAATTACATATTAAAACCTTTTAACAAATAATTTAGTATGACATATCTATTTAACAGGTAATAACCTTCTATATTCCCTACCCCCCTCTTTGACAACCATTAAAAAAAAACTCAATTCGTCTTTTATTTAATAATGTATTTTCTCATTTGAAATAAATGATCAGTGAAGACCTCTCATTACAGACCATAACTCATTCACATCTCTATATTGATCCAAGCATTTTGAACAGAGAGGATTTTTATATTCATCGTATGAAAAGTGAAAGTTGTATAAGCATATGATTTTGCTTTGTTTTAAAAATGAATCGATGTTGGTTCCATATGCTTAAATTGAATATTACGCCATCTTCCTATATATTTTATTGCTTAAAAAGGAAAACAACAAAATAAAAAATAAACTACAATTGTATATGATTTGATAACTAACTAAGAAAAGGAAAAAGAATAAGGCTGATGATGATAAAAAATTGAATGTCTGCCAGAAAAATGCTTCTATGAATTAGAAAATAAGAATAATTACAAAATTAATATATAAACTTCAAACAATCATGATTTATGTATGATGGTACGGTTACATAAATTTATATTTTTGAAAATATAGCAATCAATATTTACACCGCTTCTGATAATTAAAAAATATATATATTGGTGAATACATATTTTTATTCAATCCAATATATGCCTTTTTATAATCTATAAATTTATATTTAATTAAAAAGGCATATATTGGATCAAAAAATAATTTATTTTACCAATATTTCAGCTGGCTGAACGCCAACCTTTATCAAGGTGTTATAACATTTTAAAGTGTACACTTTACTACTAAAGTAACACTTTAAAACGTTATAACACCTTGATAATGGTTGGCGTTCAGCCAGCTGAAATATTGGTAAAATAAATTATTTTTTGATCCAATATATGCCTTTTTAATTAAGGATTTATCTATGGATTGCTCTATTTTCAAAATAAATTTATATATCGTAGGATATTAGGAAATCAAAGCCTCCCTTTACTGATGAGGAATCATTGTCCGAAACCATGGTTTACAGTAACTGTATAACAGTAATGTTATACAGTTTAGATTTGTTGAATTTGCCCAAACTAGTGGTGTGGTTTATTCTGTATCACAACCTTTATGTTTTGTACAGGGGTAAATTGGTACATGAATCCCCTCCGTAACTTTATGCTATATATTTATTATAAGAACATTTTATACAGAGTTGAAATATCTTTTATTCCACAATTTTGCATATCAGAAAATTACCATTTAAAAACTGTCTCAATTTAGTACCTTTTCCTATCTGATCAATTTACCTAATTTTGTATTTATATAAATGGCCGAAAATAATAATAAATTCTGCAGAGGACATAATCATGGGTACTTAAAATATTAATTCAAGTGGAATGATTATAAATAGGGTATTATACTAGAGGTAGAGCATAATGAGGACCGAAAATTCAATTTATTTCACAAATGTTAATATGATATGACTGTTCGAGATTGAAAGTTTAAAATATGTCAATGTACCTGAAATATTACAACCATGATGAACTTTATGAATTAGAATCCATACTACTCACCGCAACAGAGAGGTAATTGCAACAGGTTCGCAACAAATCTTCAGTTAGCTATATAAAATAATAATTACATTTTAAAAAACGCGTATGTATAGGTTGTTGATATGAATGCCTGTGTTCCAGCAGAAAATGGATTTGTTCAAAGAAATTGAAGGCGTCCAGTTCCCCAGCTTGTTCTCAACAGAGAACATCCTATCAGTACTGAACTACCAGCCACAGTCCGAGGACCTCTTCATCATGACGTATCCAAAGAGTGGAACCCATCTCACACATTATTTGATCTACCTCCTGGTCAACAAGGGTCAGCCATGTCCCAATTTCGACAAATTCGAAGAGAGTTCAATTTTCATCGATAGGTATGGAATGGAAGGCATCAAATCCTTGACATCACCAAGAATCCTAAAGTCTCACATCCCATATTCAAGAATTCCTAAATCGGAGAAGGCTAAATACATCTATGTCGTTAGGAATCCAAAAGACGTTTCAATATCTTTTTTCCATCTCAGAAATGCAATGACTAAAAAATCAATAACATTTGACAAATATTTCCAACTGTATATCGACGGTGAATTAGGATACGGAAAACATATGGATCATATTGTAGACTTTTATCCCCATCGGAAAGACCCCAACCATCTCTTGATAACTTACGAAGAAATGATAGAAGACCGAAGGAAGGCGGTGTGGAAGTTAGCGAAGTTTCTGGGAAACAAGTATGAAACCATGTTAGAAAATAATCCGAAAATATTGGAAAACATAATCAAGTATAGCTCAGTGGAAGAAAGCAGGAAGGTAATCCAGGTTGAAAAGGTTTTCAAGAAGATTCGAGAAGAAGTAAAAGCTGAGAATCCAGAAGCTGAAAAATTTGTGTTTGTAAGAAAAGGTATTGTAGGAGATTGGAAGAACAATTTGAACGAAGAACGAGCCAAGTTCATAGATAAGTTGGCTGAAGAGAAACTCTCAGGGACGGAGCTTTACGACTTCTGGAAGAGACTTGGAATTTTCCAATAGTTAATATCTCTGTATTGTCTATAATAACTTTATCTTTTGTACAATTATAATTCTATTTGAAACCTCTCTCTACATCTTTCTCGTTTTCAAATAAATATTTTTTATATATGTTTAAATTTTAAGTCTTGTTAATTTTCACAAATAATGAATATTAAATTACTTTATTATTTCTATACAAACTTTTTTCTTACAAAAAGAAACATCCTCTCTTGCTCTCATCATTCTTGTATCACCAAATGTACGTTCTGCACTGATGTTATAAATAAAAATGCATTGTTTTAATGCATTTTTGAAGAGAGAGATGCCTCTTTCTTTCGGTATATAAATATATTCCTCTCACAACTTTAGGTTGTTCATCTTTTTATGACAATAAAATACATTAAATGGATCAAATGTGAATGGATTAGAATATATAAACTTAAGAACATAAATTTTTAGATAACCAGATGTATATATGATTTAATTTAAGAATCACAATGAGCCTACAAAAATAAGCATATATAGTTAGCTATAGATATATATGAGCGATTCCAATTTCAGCTAGGTATTGAAAATATGTATATCACTATTGTTTCCCAAGAAATATATATAGTATCCTTATTGTTTTCCTTGTATTATTCATTTGTTTTATCTAGTCTTGTCAACTAGTTGTATTATATTTCAGACGTAAATATATTTGCTTATATTTGCAACTAACTAATGAATAGGTTTCTCCCATATATGGAATGTTAGAGAAGATTCAAATTAACCTGTTACCGTGTTTATTTGTATATTTTAGGTTTGAATTTATATATTTTATTACTTCCATACCTAATTCTAATAGTTGATGCAAATATTTAAATGAATAGGTCATATATTTTGGAAATAGAATATACAAATAGGATTTCTATAAGATTAATTAAAATATTCATGGGTTTAAACTACGGTCATTTTCATTCAAGACTTGTTTCTATATGGTGTGAAATCGTTGAAATATATGTGGAACTAACAACCACAAACATTTCTTCTTTTTAAAAAAGAAAGGCTCTTTAACTGACGCAGAAAACTTATGTGTCATCTATTGACATTCTCTGATAGCTATCAGACTCGGGCTAATGACAAAGCTATAACACCAGCTTTGTAAAATTCGTTTTTTTTCTCGGGCTATGACCTTCGTTACTTTAGGACGATCTTTCATCTAATGTGATCCACAAGGGATCTATGAAATCATCATAATTTTCCGAAGAAGTGTTTTGAGTTTATTAAATGGCTAGGGCCAAATTTAAGGTCAAATTTTATTAGAATTTATATTTTTGGAAGAATATTCAAATATAAAAAAAGAAGCTTCCTCTAATCAATATACACACAAAAACGTAGATATAATATTTATTGCAACCGATAACGTTTTGTGGTTTTTAAAAAATTGCTGTTTGAGACAGAACATTGTGCTGGAGATAAGGGACCCACTTGATTAGGTAACGATTAGAGATTGGGAGTAGGTTCTTCACCGAAGATTATTATGTAAGGTGAAGCGATAAAAGGTGTGACTCCTTTATGACACTTGCGTCCTCCCCTTTGGTTGTCACCACAGGACAACACTCCGCGAGACATCTTCTACACTCATGATTACTCATCTCTCTGTATCTGGTGGAAAGTCGCCAACTGACTCACTACGAGCAGATACCAGATGTTCAAACCATCCCTTCAGATTTCTACTGAAACCAGCAGGAACGTGTGAACCAGAAAATATTAAGAAGCAGAAGCCAGCTTCGGTTAATTGCCTAGGTGCTTTGCTCTTTCACGACAATTCCAAGCCGCATGTAGTCGATAGGGATACCCAACAGCGACATGGATGAAAGGTTCTGGGTCATATGGAATATATACGATATACCTATATTTTGAAGTAAAAAAAAAATAGTTTGATGGGCAAAGACTATCTCTCATCGTTGAAAATGCTGCAATTTTCCAACCATGTTACTCTTCAACGAGCAATAGCGATATAACGCTCCGTACAAAATGCCTATATTTGAATATGTTGAGTATGCTAATTTATAGTGTAAGTATCTTTTGACAATTGAGAATGGATCGAAAAATATTCGTCATATAGCAAAACCTCCCATAGCGATAATTCTAGTAATGCCAAACTGACTTGTTTTGATCATGTCTGACATTCAATTGATGCTCATTTCCAGAAGAGGATAGAAATATTCAGTCTCTAATAATAATGTCTACTGTATAGTTGTGTTCGTTATATATAGTGAATAGTAAAATTAATATTATTATCTGATGAAAATATATATAGAATATTTTAGTTATTATAAGAGTTGTCAAAAAATTTTCATTCTGTTTCCATCTGGTATTAAAAGGATTTATATTTATAAATAGCTATACTAGAAATAACCATAACTATTTTCTCTATAACTAGTAAATCACATTTCAGAATATTGTGAAAACGAAAGTGATATTATGTATGTCACATCTCAATAGAGGACATGACGTCATGGAAATCTTAAGAGGTGGCGCTAGTGTAAAACTTACTTTTTCTAAAGACGCCCACAACCGATAACCAATCCCAGCTGTAAGTTGATGTTAAAAACTTTCATTTATATCTATTTCTTTCTCATATGTATATTTAATGTATGTGCGAATATATAATATACCTCTCTTTGCTAAAATAAATCGTAATATTAGCATATTCTTTTCTGTTGTATTCAACTTTTTTTTTGCATAAGTCTGGCATTGTCCTTACTGTTTGCGTAAGAGCATTGCCTGATGCATCAATTTACATATAATTCTACTGTCCTATCAAAAGTTGCTAATAGCTTGCGACATCTGTGTGAATAAATATCAACTTTTTTGGCTGTTGAGGTACAGCTTGCAACACGTAGATGAAGGCCAACAGACCGAAACATGTACGTGGTTAGCTTTTACTTGATTAATCAAGAATGGGAATTTGGTCAATTCTTGAATAACTAAATATATAAAATTAGTTTTTATTTATTCCAGACAAATAGCACTAGCCATCAGTAACTTTTAGATTATCGATCAGAGATGCATTTTTCTTGATTTATCCATTCCATCCTGGTAATTTTCACTTTTGTACTATTTTGTTCACATGTAAATATTTGTATACTATATGCAAATATGTATAAGATAAGAATACAACCTGTATACTCAAACATAAAATAAGAGAATTTAAAAGCACAAATGTTTCTTTTATACACAATAAAAACTTCTACTGCCCTTACTGCGATGAAAAAAGTATATTGGGAGGGCTTGGCTCATCAGTGGTTAACCCTCCCAGCGGTTTCGCCAATTTTTTTTAATCCACCAGACCGCTTCTTTAAACTCTAATACTGTATTGGACGATTCTGCTTATATACGCAGCACTGAAGGATGGAATCTCAGAAATAGTTTTCAAGAAACATAAGCTTATAGGACAGTAGAATTACATTCAAATACTCAAACATCTTTCCTCGAGATGGTATTTTACTGATGGTTGGATTATCTCTGGTTAAGTTAGTTTGGATTTTCTAAAGGTATTTATGTTCGTGAAGAAGAGTTCTCTTATTGGAGATTTCACTATATAAACTATTCATAGTTAATAATTAAAATGAATTTAACACTACCTTCTCTATTGTGGTTTTATTTGAAAAATCACATCAAAATAAATTTGAATCACAGATACCTATAGCGTTCTAAAGATCTATTTAAAATACATTTAACAACAATTACAAACAAAGATAACTTTTAGGAGATTCTAAAATATATAAATTGTTTCGAATCAAAACAACATTAATATGAATATTATTATATAAACAGACATATCTAATCGTAGTTTGAATATATATAGTAATGGTGCATAGAATAAAGAAATATAAAACATCATGTTAAATAAAATAAATTATATACCTGCCCACACAAAAGTTTCTTTTCCACAATTTATATTTTAAAAAATTGAAATAATTTAAATATTTCTTTTTAATGATTCAATTTTTCTTCTGAATTTTATTTTTCTTACTATCTCAATTATAATCATTAAAATGTTATTTCGGTAGAGTTATAATTATTTGTTTATACAATAGTTCCAAGCTTATTTTCATATCGTTAGTGGTATTTATATTATTATCTTCTTATGTGAAACTATTTAGGAGTTTTTCATCATATTCATAGAGATTTTATGTTATATTTACGTGGATAATTGTGGTTCTCTCTGCTAAAATATATTAAAATAGAATATAATGTTTATAAAATACTGTATATTGTTTGAAGTATGCTATTGTATGTGTTGATCATTAGTATCTTTTTTTCTATATTTTTGATGGAAGAATGGTATATGGTATCGTGATGATAGAGGCTGCCTGCCCGGAATTCATAGTTCTTAAAATTAAAGATACTTCGGCTAATAAATATTTTCTAAAAAAGATTTACTGGCTGAAGTATCTTTAATTTGAAGGTATATGGTATGTAAACATGTACTCCATTTATATTCAGGTCTTTATATCTTTTTTTTTATGCGATCATAAGACCTGCGAATCTACGGCATGTTTGCTTGTATTTATTTCTGTGATGTATAACATGTACATCTATGCAATTAAATATTTTACCCCTGTTACATATTAGTGAAGACGGTACTTGAACTGTTATTGATCTTGCTTGAAGTCATACGAGATTGCTTAGAAGAATAATCTAAGTAGTTTCTTCTATTGTTGTCTTTAATTATATTTTATATTGATAAAGCAAGAGATGTTTCGTGTGTTAATATTGTTGTATTTATCTATAAGTCTCCTATTCTTTATATAATCATGATTTTCATACCTATAGAAACCTTCTCAAAAAGATGAATTTGAAAGCCACTTGTTAAAATTCAACATTATTTGAAAAAATAATAATATAATTATACAGTATATAGATATGTATACATGTATACCAAAAGCGGCATATCTCCCATTAAAATTGCAAAAAAATAACAATACAATCCTACCGCAATTTTATGTTTTACATATGTTTACATATTTACAAGCCTTCCGAAAAGGGCGCTACTTCCGTTTTAAAATGCGTCAATGCATTTTGTTTACCAAATATGCATAGATGGATAAAATATGCATAGATTAGGATAAAATAATATACTATATCTGCTTCGACCAATTTATCAGGTTGGCTTTTGTCTTGATTTACCAAAGTTATTCTGGTAAGTTATTTTTCAGAAATATTTGAGAGTTTTTGTGTAGACATGATGAACATAATTCAGCTTTTTATTATGCAATATAATCGGGAGAGAAGCCATTTAAGAAATGAATATATTTAAGAGGAATTTAGGATTTGTATAAGTATATATAGGTAAGACAAACTTTGTACTACTATTATATACTTTTAAGCCTCCATATGTGGAGAGTCCAAAAACTGGTTACAATGAAATGCTATTAGAATGAGATAAGATTTTCCGGAGGAAGGAATATACTGAGAAAAGAAAGCAGAAGCTTGAAAAAAATGTAAAATTAAGAGTTCAGTTGTAAAATGACATTTCGATTAGAAGGAAAAAAATATTTCAATTTGTACTACTATAAATGATAACGCCTCTTTGAAAGCATAATTTCACCTAGAATATAAATAATTGGTTTGTAGGCATGTGTTTGTTCCGCCTACGTGATTCAACAATATTTGATCTATTCTAGGAAATGACTCTGATATAGAACATTGGGTCTGAAAGAAATATTTGTAAATTGATTCGATATCAGAAATGGGAAATTAGACTGATAGTATTTTACATAAGTTGTAGTCAAATATGATAATATTATTATAATTCTTTTATACTCACTAATAATACGTAACTTCCCTGAGGACTCCTGGACCCTTGGAATATTCGACCATATTCTGGTCCAAGGTGACTTAACGTGGCAGTGGCACCCATTTTCCAATGAAAGGACACGACAACAACAACAACAATAATACGTAAATATTAAATCAATACCAATATCTATATAGAGTGAATATTCACCTAGAAAAAGCCAAGGTGAAGCCAGATCTTGTATTTTAAATTTGACAAACTCTTGTTTATAATTTTTCATTGGTAATAGGATAACTTATGTTGTTACTTTTGAGCAGGGTATACCCACAAAAAACATATACAGTAGAATTTGGATAACTTGAACATCTTTTTAATTCGAACATTTATATTGGTTCCTAGAATTTCCTATGAATAGTATTTCCGTTTATAAATAGAATTTTTTGGTCCCTTGGGCTTCGAATTATCCAAGTACCTACTGTACCTGTATCCAAGTACCTACCTACTGTATATTATACCAGGAAAATTTTACCAAAATTAATTTTAATATTTAATGCTGCTTTTATATATGCCCCGTTTTCGAACTCACATACTTGTTTTTACAGAAGATGTGTTAAAGTAAAAGTTCAATGAATACCAACAATTTTCTACCGCAAGAGTGAATGTTGAGTGGATTTCTGCCGAAACTCATACAATCATACGTTGATAATAATATAAAAGGACCTTCACTAAAACTCAAATAATACACCAATAAACATTAAATCTATAATAATAATACAGGAATGTGTTATAATCAATTTATACAAGGCTTATAGAGGAAATATCCAGGAAAATATTAGTTATAACTAATTACTATAGATTTAGTGTTTTATGGTTAATTGTTTGGCTCTTTGTGAAGAGCATTTTATATTTATGTCATCATATAATCTATTGGTTTCGAGAGAAATATGTTCAACATTTACATTTGCGAGAGAAAATGTTGAAATTTATTGATCTTTCGCTTAATTCATCTTCTATAAAACCAAGGACATGGATTCGCAAACGGGGCATATATAGAGAGAGCAGCTTCCAAAATTAAAATACATTTAAACTACACCTGTGATTCTTAAAATAAAAACAGCTTCAATTACTTATTTATATAAATAGTTTCTCTAGATATACCATCATCAAAAAGAAATCTTCATTATAAACTATGTGAAAAACAATAAAAATAAAAAATATTAAAAAGGTCAGGTATTGATATTAAAAACATAAATTGGTTTGGCCAAATATCATGGAGCAAGTTAAGTAAACGTTTAGTTTATTTTTGCTCCACTAGATGGAGCTCTGCCATCTAGAAATGCTCAAGTGAGCCTTGTCAGGATATTCCTTTTTTATTATAAACTATATAATCAGAATGTATAATACAATTGTTATATATAGTGGTTTAATAGATTATAAAATAGCGAAATTTAATAGTTGATCATTGGTGAAGAAGGCCTTCACAATAATTTTCTTTTCTATTCCATGATTGTAAAAATGGTCTTAAAAATATATTTTTTTAAATATTGCGCAAAGGTTTTTATATCTGAAGCCTTTATAGATGCTGTAAATAAACAGAAATATTTTACTTTGGAGAAAAAGTGCAAGATCTCATCAATTGAAGCTTTATTACCCATTTTTGTTTGTTTTGACAGTTTCTGTGAATAGTGAAGTCTCACCAAAAGGAAAAACTGTTTAGTTGTTCCTATACAATGAGATATGTCAGATTTTTTCAAGATGCCGTCGCATGACTATACTTATATATATAAATGACAGCTGTGATAATTGCTTTGTAAATACAACAACTCCATACAGATAGATTTTCTTGGTGCAGAGATGATTACCTGAATTGGGAATAAAGCTTCAATATTTTACTTTAACGTACAATTTCGAAATATATTTAGAGATTTATCATTGCCTGTATAGAACAAGAATTTGCAAACTTTCATAACAATACTGATTGCATTACGCGAACAATATCTTAAATAAATTATCACTCTCAAAATAATAAATGGTTTACCTTGTTTCTTGTTATCTTTGCTCCACATGAACGATAACCTGTCTTGTACCTTGAAGATAGCAAAATATTTAAAGATATCGCCAATAGTACGAAAATTGAGATGAAATCATTGAAGATCATAGACGTTTATTCTTTCTATTCTTCAATTTTTATTATGAATAAATGAATAATTTGATATTAGATAATGGATATTGAACATAAATACTTATTTTTGTCCAACTTAATCATTATTTATTATAGCATGAAGAGAAAGCAAGAAAGTTCAAAGTACTTATCAATGGTTCGAAGGTTGGAGAATTAGATTGATATCAAATCATTTAAAATATTCAGTTTAACTATTTCAATTCTGCATATTCATCGTGAATGCATTAATTTGGGAGAATCTTATATGGTATAAATTAGCAAGCAAGGTTATATTGAGAACCTATTCTTTGATAGACATAGCTTTATCTTTATCATTACAAGGTAAAACTTTATCAATGTTCTAACGTATATAACATTATTTCGTTTATTGCGGTATTTTATTCGTCCAGATATATAACATTATCACTCGTATACTATTTATAATCAAAGCACCTGAATAACCTTGTTGTCATAAGGAGGACTTTACTTTTATCAAATTATAATTATTTGAATTGATGGAATTCATAATGTAGAAGATTACAAGACCATCTTGTGAGACCTTATGGATAAAGTTTCGATTTCTTGACATTGAAGAGGGCAATAGTTTGTATGATCATAGTCTTCGGTTAGGATATTTGAATATACCAAAGGTGGTATTAGTTGCTTTATGATCAGGCTTGAATCCGTTAGATTATATATAGATAAATGGTTGCATAGTGTTTGAGTCTATTTGACAAAAATATATCTTGTTGAAAATTTAGTTCTTCCAACATATCAACCAGATTTGATCATAGTTTTTCAATTGAAGCAACATCTGTAAATTTGTTTCTCACTTTAGTTTCAATTCTTCTTCATTTTTTCCTGATTTTAATAAAGCGTCGTTTTAAATATTAAAATTCTTTCTCGATGATCCGATTATATTTCAGAAGACTTGAATTTATTCTTGATATTTCTTCTTGAAAATAATCTAAAACAGTTTTTAAAGTTTCTTCTTGATTTTTAATATTATAAATTTAACGATTTAAAAATAATCAGCTTTAATGTCTAATCTCTCTTTGTTGTTATGGATATGTCTTTGTTAATTAACTTTTCTCTATTTATAGAAAGTGAAAAGCCAGAAGAAAAAAACAATCTATTATTGTGGGGTGTTTTATTTGAACATATTAAAATCTTTTATTAGTATTCCATTTAATGTCACTTTTATAAAATCAAGAAAACGACTTAATAAATTAGGAAACTCCAAAGAAAAAAAGCAATATCAGTTTAATCCATGACTATCTACGTTTTCAGCATCTCTTCTTCGAGATTATGTTGCTTATTTTATGAATTAAAAATAGATTATATATATAAAGACTCTATTTAGAAATAAAAAGAGTACTGTCTACACTACATGACATTAAAATTACTACCCTAGGCAACACAGGCTTTCAGACATGAAACTCACACGATGCTATGATATACAAACCTAGACATTAAACCTATTTATCCAAAATAGGTGCTGGTAGCGATACCTATAATATGTTGAAAAGAAGTGATTGTACGTCTGGTTACATACAGAAATTGTAATTAAAACGATATTCGTTATGACAAGTTGTCGAAATGTCTTGTGTTAGAAGGAGAGAAATGATTACTAATACGTTTATAATTTTGATAAAGGTAGAATTTGTAGTCTATCGGGATTGCGGTTTATCGTACCGCAGTATTACTGCTCGCGTTGGTTGAGATCTCATGGCTGTCAGCAGAATATAGAATTGACGGGTTCAGGACGGTCATACGGAACGACGTACTGGCTCTCAGCGGCCCGCTATCACTAGCAGCTGAGAAGATGGACATTGGTATCCGCATACAGCAACGTACAGCATCGTCAAAAGTCTTGTGTTAAAAAATGGAATCATTTGGAGTCAAAAGTGTCTGTGTATGAACGGTTCGAAGACACATGAAGAAGAATTGACTGTCAGCTCAGCGACCATGACTTCGGCAAACCTTGACGCTTCAATACAGACAAGAGCACTTTTAATGGTGTAATATCAACGACGAACCTAGGCGTATCTAATCTTGATGTCTATTTTGATATCATAGAAGTTCAATAGATGGGATTTAGTCTTGATGTCTATTGTGACGGGATGGGTGTCCTATATTTTCATATAGATCATTAACAGATCATTAACCTTCCGGCAAAATTTTTCATCTTATAAACCCAGTATGTAAGCAACATCATACCTATTTTGAAATGTTTTCCATCCGAGAAGAAACAAAAATATGAAATGGGAAGAAATATTACAGACGAGTTCCTGCGACGGAGGTCAACGTGACTGATAAATTTCTATCAACAGAGTAATCATTATGTAACACTGTCGTAACTATCGTTTCTATCCGCCGGCCCAGCATTCTTCTCTTCCTCCTTCCAGCCCAGACAACTACATCTTTATTGTAAGTAATTTCCTCTTATTTTTATATTTATTGTTATGTAAATAGGTAGACATTATATATACAACACTTCGCTTATTTATAATTAGCTGAATGACCCGTCGCGTCACCCAGGTTCTTTCCGAATGTATACTTGATCTCAACAAACATTGTTTCAACTAAAAGTTAATTATTATAATTATATTAATTTTGTAATGGGGATAATGATGTTGTGTAATCATGTAAATATATTAGGAAGGTCCATTTAAGACCATTCAGAAGATTGTTTATCATTCGTTCGAAGGAAGCTGGAGCATTGCTCAACCCAAATGGCATCACTTTGAACTTATACAGTTCATCTGGAGTTATAAATGCTGTCTTCCCACGGTCCCATTCTACTACTTCAATCTACTGGCACTCTGTGTGATTGTAGGTCTATGGAAGAATAAAATTTAGTTCACTGTATGCCGTCTAAGTGTCGTCGATCGTTGGGAGCGGGTAGACATCCTTTTTTGTTATTTTGTTCAGGCGGCGGTAATCGACGCAGAATCTCCAGTTGCCATCCTTTTTTCTGATCAATGCTGCAAGTGAGACCCACGTCCTTGAACGGTTTTCGCGAGAGTATGTGCTATTATAAAATATGAGAAATAGAAATTAAAAACATTAAATGACAAGTAACTGTGGTTGGATAACGTATTAAGCAAATGAAAGAACGGGTTCTTTGTCCTTGAAGTCTATCAAAACATAGAAATGACTAAAATCGCTGTTTAATGAACATTTCTACAAGGAAAGAGGAAGTTGTGAACTTGTTTGTCTATATTTTCATATAAATTGATGTTCTGGAGAGTATCGCGAGAACATTAACTGTACAAATTAACGTTTTGAATTCATCTTTATTATGAAGCCTTATATTTGTTAAGGTTTAAGCGCGGACCTTTATAAAGGTCAGACCTTTCCTGTTCCCTGTTTTCCTGTTGTGAAGTTATGTGGCGTCAGGTTGACGTTAGCCTGGGGACGTCAGCCTTTCTTTAACTTAATTAATTTCAAGCAAGTTACAATAGGTGATATATTTTATTTTTTATATTATACTTTTCTTTTATAATACAGATATATTTGCGAAATTCTTCTAGCTGCATTCTACCTTTCCTCGTTTCTATCCAAATCTTTAGACATTTTGCATACACTATGTTCCTAGATTGTTCTAGATTCTTATAGGGTTGCTTCCTAATTCTTTGAGACCTATTTGTTATTTTAAAATATGATTTTAAACGAATTTAATTCTACCTTTATATATTTTAATGTATATTTTTAATAATTTATTTTTAAACTTTGGTTCCAGAATGTGTTAAAAATGCCTTTTAAAATAAATACAACAACAACAACAAAAGCCTTTATTTAGGGCATTCCGCCCCATACAGGATTCGCCGTATTTACACGTCAACAGGAGGAGAGGGAAGAGGAAACATTTACAACAAAATAAGGTTTGTCTCACATTCAGTTACCTTTTTACAGATTGTTCATCCTCCAGTATCCTTTGCCCTGCATTCTTTCTCATGCGCCCAGCTTCTGTGCAGAACTTAAAGTATCTAACAATCAGTAATTCATCATTCAGAGCTGAAGAGAGAAGTTGACATATGCGATGGTATCTAAATTGACCAGAGTTAGGGCTTGGGAAAATTTCAGTACGTTTTTCTGTTAAGAGAGGGCATTGGAAGAAATAGTAAACCAAATTATCATCCATGAGATCCTTACAAAGTAAACAGTTCCGGCCATTTTCTTTCCAGAAGTATTTTCTTTCTTCCCTGAAAAATTGCCATAAAACTCTATGTTGTGCAACTAGTCTTTTGTTGGGAAGCGAGATATTTAATCGTAGGTACTCCTCTGTCATGAATGATTCACTCAAAAATTTGTAGTGAGCAAAGTGGGTTGAATCAATGATTTTCATCTGATCGTTTTAAATTAGTTGGTCTGTGGTGGTTCTAATTATGCCTGGCAATTCTTTCTGTATGGCTAAGTAGTCTTCGCAGCCCTTAAGAAAGGAATATCCCTTAGAGTCTAGAATTTTTATTAAATTTTGAGTAAAACTGTTTTCTATTTCCTTTTTCGCGGTGACTTTCCAGAGATAGTTTATGCAAGCATGTGGTAATCTGCTCGTCTCCATTTTTAAAATCCTGACCCAAAACTTTAATGTGAGTTTTACAGCATTAAGTTCAGTTGATATTCTTCCACATTCTCTTCTGAGGATATATCGTGGTGTGAAGTTTGGTAAGTCTAAGAGACGACGAAGAAATGCATCTTGGGTATTATTGACTGTTATCAGCTGGTTAATTGCCCACATTGGTGCCGCATATAGTAACGTAGGAAGAACAATAGTGTCAAGAAGTTTTATCACTGAGGTAAAGGACTTTATTCGCGCCTTTGTAAGGATTCTCCAAAGTGCATTAATTACATTCAGTGCTTTGTTTCTAAAGTATTGGGAAGCATATTGGGTCGAGAATTTTGTAGTCAGAGGGTAACCCAGATATGTATACTTAGCTACTATTGTCAGGGGTTGCTGACCCCAAAACCATGTCTCGGAACGAGTTGTTCTTCCACCGTTTCTAAACACCATTATTTTAGATTTATTTTGGTTTAACGTTAGGCAGTTCTCTTCTAAGTACTTTTTAAGTAAGTTAATCTTCAATTGCAAATTTATTTTCGATTCTCCTAAGATCACTATGTCGTCTGCATACAGTAAAAGGTGTATAGTTCCATAATTCTCAAGATTTATGCCTGGCAATTCTGATTCATCGAACAGGGGTACCAGATCGTTTAGGAAGAGAATGAATAAATAAGGTGACAACGGCTCCCCCTGCAATACTCCCGCTTGTATTTTGATAGCCTCCGTGAAGGAACCCCGCCATCTGACTGTTGCCGTCATTTGGGAATAATAGTTCTTAATTAGTTTAATAAATCGACAGCTCAGACCATTTAATGCTAATTTTTTCCAAAGTAGATGGTGCGGCACAGTATCAAAGGCCTTCCTTAGGTCAATGAAGAAGGCATATAACTTTCCCCTTCTACGGCTAAGGGTCATTTGAATTAATGATACGAGCGTGAAAATGTGGTCCTGACAAGAGTAGCCTTTTCTAAAACCAGCCTGATTTTCTGCCAAAATTGACTTTCTCTCCATCCAATCATTCAATCTTGTCTTCAAGATAGATGTAAAACTATCGATAGGTTAGAAATCAGGGATATTCCTCTGTAATTTGACGGGTTGTCCGGATCTCCATTTTTAAATATTGGGTGGATTATCGTCTTTGTCCATTGTTTTGGAACTTGGGATGTCCCTAAGATTTTTTTAAATAAGTTCCTGAGATAAATTGTATGTTCTTCTAATAAATATTTAATCGCTTCGTTAGGAATTTCATCAAGTCCTGTAGCCTTATTTTTACCCAATTTGGAAATTTCCGTGGTGACCTCAGTTAGAGATATTTCATAATCTAATTCGGGGTCAATGTCCAATATCTCAAGTGGTAGCTTTACAACTTTTGTTAGATTTGAGCAAAGTAACTCCCGATAGAAGACCTGCCAGTCTACAATAGAAATTTCACCTTGTAGGTTATTCCTATATTTAAGTGAATTAATAGTCTTCCAAAATTGGGAAGGATCTTTTATATTACTGAGGATAACTTGAATTTTGTCAGTATATTCCCTTTTTTTGAGATTTAGGATAGCTGAATATTTCTTCTTACTCGACAAGTATGCAGTTTTATCCGCCGAGATATTATGTTTTACGTATAATTTAAGATTTTGTTTCATTTCCTTTTTAGCCGAATAACAGTCTTTGTCGAACCATGGCTTAGATTTTATATTTTTTGTTTTTGCTTCCATCCGCGTCCCCGAGCGTAACATTGCTGTTTGAATTAAACCAGTAAAATCCTCAGCCTGAATATCAATTGTGGAGTCAGCTGGATGTTCGGGAGTTAGTTCTTTTAAAGTTTCTATATATGTTGGGATTTTATCTACTGACCAGGAAAATTTAATCTTGGCACTAGGCTCCATGTAACAATTTTCAGTTTTATTATCTGGGCCGATAAACTTTAAAATTATTGGTAAGTGATCCGAATATGGCATACAACCAATTTCAAAATCTGCTATGTGCTCAAGCACCGCAGGTGAGACAATCGCCAGATCTAACACAGAAGAGCCTCTTCCGGAGATGAGGTTTGAAGTATCTATCAAATTATGGTAACCCCCCCAGATTGCCAATACGGACATTCAGGTCGCCGACCAGTATTATTTCAAACCCGTTATATATCTTATTTTCCATCAAATGAAATAGTCGTCCAAGGTTTGTAGCATGCGTATCGTTTGGGGGTAGATATACGAATATTACACAGATCGCTGGTGAGTCATTGTCTAAACTTGGATTGAGTGTGACTGCAATCCAAGAGGTTTCGATTTCAACATTGTCAATTTGGGACTGTAGTTTTTTATTTATGCCAAGAATTATACCTCCGGAGCTTCTCCCTTTATCTGTTGACTTTACAGCAGGTGATTGATACATTCCGAAGTTCGCCAGGTTCAAGTCGATATTGAAGTGGCACCAAGTTTCTGTAAGCGCGAACATCTCAAATTGTTTCAAATATTCGAACAGTGGAAAGAGAGAATTTATCCTAAAAAAGCCGTTTATATTCCAATACATGAATCATTCGTTTTTAGCTATGTCAAACATTGGTTTTATTTTTTCAATCTTAATTTTATTATGTTTCAGATTTGAGCCCTTAAGTTGACTTTCTTTAATAATACGAGTCTTGCTATGTGAAATATGAGGAGGCCTGTGAGTTGAGTTTTGTTTCTAGATTGTACATCTTCATTTGTATGTATTTTATTACCTGAGTATTTACATCTCTCTCTCTCTATTTACAGAGATCCGCGGGTGTGCCTCTAGCTATATTGGTTCTCCTTTGGCATTCACCACCTGTCCCTCCACTACCATGTAGTTGATGCCGTTTAGGAGAAGTTTATTAACCCTCAACTTCGATCCTATACCTTTCTTGTAAAGTTCCTTTCTCTTTTCTATCAAAATTTTCTCTGCTCTCTAATCTGGGGGCTGTAATCCCTGCTCATAAAAATATTGAGTATTCGAAGTTTGGATGAGTTCTTTAGGAGACTTATTCTAGACTCGTGATCAGGAACTTCAATCAGAATAGGCGCCTTTGGTCCCTACCCAGGCGATGACATTCGGCAATTACCACATCATCAGTAATCTGCATATCTTCCGCCATTAACTTCTTGACCTTTTGTAGCAGCAGTTCCCGACTGTCAGTCTCTACTGATTCGATGCCATATATTATTAAGTTGTTTTCTCGGGCTCGTCTCTCCAAAGCCTCCGCGCGTTCTTCCAGATTCCTTATTTTTTAGGGTATTGTGAGAAATTGACCTCGTGTTAGTCGCTAGTGCATCTGTGCACATAGCTATAGATGTTTCTATTCCCGTCATTTTTCGATCCCAATCCTTCATCTTCTGCTCAATATTAAGCAACCTTGCATCCATTTTCTCTCCCAATCTGTTTACTTCAGCCGTAAGGTTAATTATCAGTAGCTTTAAATCGTCCATTGGTGCCTGGTCTGGAGTTGAGTGAGGCATATTTGTCAATGTGGCCTGTCTTTTCGGCCCTGGATTTAGTTCTATACATCCAATTATCAATAAGGCCGTGATCACTTTTCTTTTAAAATAAATATATTTAAAGAAAATAAAAACTGCTTTTGTTCAACTGTTTAGGTTGTAATGACAATAGGGAAATTGACCATTCAATTAAAAATATATACTTTGAGAAAGCATTTAAGAATTTCTATTTGTGATGTTTCTTTTTATAGTTTTATTTTCTCACGCGGGTTATAAGTTTCCATATAATAACAAAATTTGCACTAAAAATATTTACTTTAGCCTTTTTCATTTCTGTAATAGTAAAGCCAATGTATTGGTCTTGCTTTTCACTACTTTATCCAATAAAGCGTATGGCGAATTTTCTTCATAATCAATCTTCCGTCTGAGAATTTCTCTCTCTCATCCTCCAAAGCCGAAAGGAAAAACATGTAGTGCGGAAATTCCTGGCTGAATTCTCTATTGAACAGAGTGTACTTTAGGTTCTTAGATTCCAGTATAGAACGTGATTATGTTTAAATTTATTAGATTTTATTTTTTATTTTAGAAGGGGCTCCTCATAGGTTTCAATATATTAAGTAGGACTTCCTACATTATAGGTTTCCATAAAATTATATTTTTCAATTATAAAACCTTTAGGTGAATCATAATTCGTTTAAGTGAAGTCTGGTTCTCATAATGAACATGATTCAATCTATTTCTGAAGAGCGAGACTACTTTTTTAATGCTATAGATTTTAATTAATATATCTTTTTCTATTTCAGTTAGTGAAAATAGGAAATTCATAATTTAAAACAGTATCGTTGAATTATTTCTATTTTTACTCACAAATTGCATATTGAAATATAATATATGCAAATAGGTTGATCAATCCTCAACATTGCCCTTATCTACATTGTTGATCTATAACAACGATATTTCTACTGGTTTCTTCCATTGGAGATAAGGTAATTGGGTTTACACATCGCAACTTATCTAAAATTATGCATTTCTTATCTGCGCGATAATAAAAGAGGATTATAGGTTACGATAAGATCAATATTGTGTTTGAATACAACATATCAATGAAGGTGCTATCATATGGCAATGCTATATGATATTGGAAGGAATTAGAAGGTCACACATTGGAGATTATTGCTCCTTTTTATCAAGAGATAGGTGATAAGGTGTGTTTGAGTCAATTGGGTTTATCAATACAATTATTTCAGATAGGGAGTTCATGGACAAAGATAAGAACTAGGGTTAGAGATATAGATTGCGAAATATAGTTTGGAGAATTAGTAGTGTAGTTGTGTGCTAAAATTGACGTTTTTATGTTCCCCCTAAAGAATGGAAGACCAATCTGTTGAATTCGAACAGATCAAGCCGTCGTCTCAACAACATAGAGCCGATAATCTCAAGCAAAACCTTGATTACAGTTGGTCAACATCAGGCCATACTCAAGTTTATATTCTGTTCTTGAAGCATTTTATGTCCGAATATAATCATTCTAGTCTATCTCTATCAAGAGTTTTTTTTTTTATCACAACCTATAAGTAAACAATTCACAGAACACTTAAAAATAAAGATATTGATGAAACCATAAATTGTTCTATTAGAAATTGAAGTATTGTTCGGGTTATAGGTAAAAGTGATATATGTTGACGATTTTATTTGAAGAAAGGCTTGTTCTCGTAAAAGCTACTTTAAATTCTTTCTAATATAATGAGGTGTCTTGTCCGTATGAATGTCCTCTGAGCAACACAGTGAAAATAGAATAAGGAAGGCTTTTGTTTACTTTATATACTCTTCATGTATTTCTTCTTTTTATATATTAAACATCTGCCTGTTATAAATTAAAGTGCCATCTTCTGATAAGAACTCAACAAGAGCAATATATAAAGGATGAATTTCGACACCAGTGATGAGCCAAGACTTTCCCTAACTACATATTTGATCTTCAAGGCAGTGATTTAAGGAAGACGTTGAGTAATTTCCACAATAAACCAAGCTATGTAGAGAGAATTGGTACCAATTGTTTCCATTCAGTCTCAGCGACTATTCCCGTAGAATACCCGTCACACAACGACTAGATCAACAATGTCACGTGACTGATCACGTGATAATAGCGTGTCCTTCCTTATTATTCAGCGACATTTCTGCTTCGTCCTCAACAGCTTCGTTCTACTCTCAAGTTCTTTTGGTATTTATTATTCTTATTATCATTGTGTCGTCTCTATTCGTATAGTATTTTTGCCTTTTTTGTTATTATATATAATATTATTAATTATTTTTCCACTAAAAGATTTTCTATAGAGTTAATACTTGTTACAAAATAAAAATGACATAAGATACCGCAACCTTTTTTATTTGCTTGGTTAATGAAACCTTCGGGCAATCCCATCTTCATCTAACTAAAACGTATAAACAAGGTACTGGAGAGAGATTATATAGTATTTTAAATATAAATCTATATAAATATAGGACATGAAAATTTACATAATTGAAAAATTTGAAGAATTGACTATGAAAAGGTTAATTGTCTGAAACACTATTATAATTATATCAGTATAGTTAATTTATAGTTAGTTAATTAACTATTATATTTTGATTATTTTGTATTGATTTTAACTTTAATAATTAAAATTTCAACTACTTTTTTTATTTGCATAGAACAACCGGGATGTAGGGAGATTTTATGCCGTAAGGTTTACGACTATTGGAATTCTCTTGGAATTTCATAGAATTTATTCTTGGAAAATTGCATTTTGTTGAATGCATAATATAAGCAATTATTGAATTTCAATGAAATTTGATGGTACTTTTTGTAATGTATGAAAAACTATCGTGCCAATTCTTACACAATTCGATGTGTATACATTAATATATTTTTAAATAAAAAGGCATATATTGAATCAAAATATCATTTATTTTACCAATATTTAAGTTGTCTGAACGCCAACCTTTAGGAAAGTTGTCGTCCTCGAATTAAAATGGTGTTCCAAGATTGCTGAATGAGGAAGTTGAGATAAACATAACTAAAATTATTGATTATATTTAAGTTTAACTGTACAAGGTGCACTGTATACTTGTAGATTACTTTAGAATGTTGGGAAGTATTTTTATGAGAACAGAGTCCTTTTCACAGACTATTGGCAACAAACAGTGAGGTATGTGTTTTTTAACATTAACATTCTGTTGAGGAGTCCATCTGTGTGCACAATGGATGACATTATTCAATGAAACTTCCTCCAGCTGAAATAATAGCTTATCTACCCTGATGACTATGTTTATTGGTGTCTGGAAATATCTACAGATGTTTCCACTATAAATGCTCTAAACACAGAAAGGTTGTTTTCTCTGGATGTTTATTGTTGTCCTTCTTAACCACTTCCAATATAAATCAATGATGTCGCGTATGCGGTCCTGTATCTTAGGGAGAGTTTCCTCGCGGATACCTTACCTACACACAAGATTATGCTTGTCAAGTTCCTCAACACAGTCATCGCTGGGGACATGGATTCCATAACTCGCAAGTCTGAACTCAAGACGATTCTAAGCTCCTGATAGGATCCAGACGTACCTTCGGAGAAGGCCTCGTCTGGTGTATATATTTTCTCTACTATTTTAAACTCTGTAAACTCTCTCTTGACCGTTGACTATATGTCAATAAACTATTTTAATTGCCAAAATTGTCACTTCCAATATACAGATATAATACGCGTCTATAATAGGTTCGAATTCTCATAACTGATGGCGCATTAGTCTATCATATTAAAACACAGATTTCTGTATAATAGTTGTTTGTTAGAAAACAGAGCAATCCATACGTCATTTATTTGAAGAGACTTAATTTAGATCTAAAAATAAGCGAACTTCAAACAAGACTTTAACGCATATTTTGTATCACGGTGCAATTTAATGTAGATCTACACACAAAATATATTGGAAAAATGAAAACAAATGAGCCTTTTTAAAATAATAGTTGTTTAGTGGTTTCATTGAAATGAGGATAATTTCGTCCAGAAATATATTTATCTTCTTATATAATAACAAATATTTTCAGGAAGAAATATTCTCATTTCACTGAAATTTGAATGCCAACCAGGCAATTTACATCTTTAAATTGTTTATTAAGTCAATATATCAATAGATGAAGGCCACATGTTGTAATTGACATGCTAATGAAATATTTCGGCGACCATGCTTGGGTTGTATGAGATGGTGCAGTGTCTAACTGAAGGACGTGAGGATTCGCATGTGCAAGGTCAGTACCTCAAGGAATTCACACCTGAGATTCAATACCTCGGGGTTTAGGAACGGCGTTGACTCTAAGAGAAATAAACCTGAACCGCAATGTTGTCTTCACTCTTCAACCTTCGCTGAGGGTAGAGTTTGACATACAGAATTTCTTCTGAATTTTACATCGCCGCAAACACATTTTCAGTTCGCCTTCTGGTTCTGAACAACGTTTTCCTAAATAAAATCCATATTATTCCTGGTTTCTTTAATTATTTTAGCTTGTTATGCGATGCTTGTGAATCTGTTCTGGTGATTATTCTTTGTTCTTTCGTGCCATAACTCTCATATCGGTATATAACTTGTAAATAAAGTCCATATGAACCGAATGTTGGATTAGAACCTCTTCAACCTGAATCTTTGACAATGGTTATCAAAGAATTCTTAGAATCTTCTGATTGAACATTATTGACAAATTCCAAATTCAAATATTTGAAATATCATTGTGTAGACACGTTATTTCCTATGGAAAACGGTGGAAGCATCACTTTGGCAATTTTGAGCTCTTTTCGTATTTTGAATCTAAATATTCAGAATGCATTCAAAAATTAAAATATCCCTGAATTAGAGAGACCTGCAGCCAATCAGAAAGACCCAACAGGTCACTTTCTTTCCTGGTCTAACTTAAACATATAATGCACATACAATACGAGCAAGCAAACCCTCTATACATTATTTTCCGAAAATGATATGCTAGTCAGGATTAATTAAAAAAACAAAGAGATGAATATTTTTCATGTCAGAAATTTCCGTATATAAAATTTTGTAGATTTGAATGATTTTATTGACATTAGTCAATGGTAAATTATTGATAAAACATAAAAGATTTTAAATTTCCCAGTAGTTTTCATTAAAATATTATTTTTCAGAGTGTACCCTAAATTATGGAAATAAGAAGATAAGTGGTATATCAATGTAATGGGCGTTCTAAATTGGGATAAGCTTTAATACTTCAGAACCTTCTATCTTATCTTGTACCAGCAGATTAAATACAATCTTCTGCCCTTCACCTAGCCAGCCTACTTCTGGAGATAAAATATTTAATATTATAGCTTCTGTTAACCCCATAACCTCTTTTTCAAAAGGTTATATACTTGTATACCCCACAATGTTAATATTACATAGTCGGCTCAATAGAATTCTTCAGATAAAAGGCTTGTCTAATTTTTAGAATGCTATTGTATACATAAAATCATATTACGAAATAGGTAAATATAGTTTATTATAAAATGAACCATGGACAAATATATTGCCATGAAAGAGGCTGAAAGGATCAAGGTCCCAATCTTTATTGAAGATGCAAAATTTCTTTCATCAATGCATTATCAACATAAATAAGACGATATTGTTATTGAATTTTATCCTAAAAGTGGATCGAATTGGCTTCATTATACTATATATCTTATTTGTAATTAAGATGAACCATGCAATTCCTTTGAAGAATTTCAGAAAACAAGAATATTTATTGATAAACTTGGTTAAGAAGAAGTTGCAAAGTTATCAACACCAAAATTGATTAAAACACATATTCCTTTTGAGAAGTTGAATTACTCCAAAGAAGCAAAGTATATATATATGGCTATAAATCCAAAAGACTGCGCTGTATCTTATAATCATCACGTATGCCATAGAACAGGAGTTTCATTCTATTTTAAGAATTTCTTTGATTGCTATTATAAAGGTGAAATACCTTTTGGCGATCATATACTGCATATTAAAGACTAGCATGCCCATCTATATCATTCAAATGTACTCTTCATGGTATACACATGGCTGAGGCACAATGCAGATGGAAAAATATATATATTTCGAGATATTATCCACAATGTTGACATATGCATCTCGGTCCAAGTTCATGGAATTTGGTTATCTCACAATAATCATTATGGAAACCATCGTATGTCAGGTAAATGGTCTGATAGAAAACTTTGATAAATTCTTCAAAACAGTATAAAGTAGTTAAGAGTTTTATATTAGAGTTTAAATACATTTATATAATAATATTTTTTATGAATGAATAAACCATTACAAACACCCAATAAGTTCTAGACATTACATTGATAAGTATGGTGTGTTTTTTCAGAAAATGGATACCTTGAAAGAAATTGAAGGAGTTGAATTCCCTGGCGCATTCCCCAACGAAATAATCCAAGCGGCACTGGACTACCAACCACAGCCTGAGGATGTGTTCATCATGACCTACCCGAAAAGTGGAACCAATCTAGCTCAATACCTGACCCACTTAATATTAAACAAAGGACAACCGTTATCTAATTTCCATGAATTCGAAAATTCTTCGATTTGTATTGAAAAGGATGGAACTGAAGGCATCAAGGCCTTAAAATCACCAAGAGTTTTGAAGACTCATATCCCTTTTTCTAAGGTTCCAAAATCTGAAAATTCTAAATACATCTATGTTGCTAGAAATCCTAAGGATGTTTCTGTATCACTTTTTCATAATATAAATGCGTTGTTAAAAACACCAAAAACATTTGAGGAACACTTACCGCTTTATATTGATGGAAAATTGTCGTATGGAAAACATTTAGACCATGTGCTAGAATTTTACCAACACCGCAACGAACCTAACAATATTTTCATAACTTATGAAGAAATACTTGAAGACCGTAAGAAGGCAGTGCTGAAATTGGCAAAATTCCTAGGAAAGGAGTATGAAACCATGTTTGAAGAAAATCCAGAAATAATGGAAAACATTATCAAGTATAGTTCAGTGGAAGAAAGTAGAAAGGTAATTCAACTTGAAAAAATATTTGATGCTTATCGAGAGAAAGATGCTGCGGCTGAAAATCCTGAAGCAGAAAAGTTCGTGTTTGTAAGAAAAGGGATTGTAGGAGATTGGAAGAACCATTACAACGAAGAACAATCAAAGATGGTCGACAAGTTGGCTAAGGAGAAACTAGGAGAAACTGAGCTTTACGACTACTGGAAGAGTCTTGGGATTTTTCTGTAATTTTCATACATTTTGTTTACTGACTAAAACACATGCAAACCACTTTAATTTCATTTATTTAAAAACTTAATCTTATGAATTCACACAACTTTTCCTTATACCTCAGTGAGAGTTGCACAAACCTGAAAGCAAACATACAAAAATAAAAAATAAAGCCACTCTTAATAAGTGTTTTGGTTTTGCTTTCACATTTTTCTCAGATATTTTATAAAAATACGGAAATATTGTCTTTCTCTCTATGTATGTATCAAGCAAATTATTATTCAATTTTCTATTATAAATGTAAAATATTCCCTTCATTATTAGTGAGAATTACTATTTAATTATGTATAAAGTGAAATTACATATCAACCTATTTCACGTATTCATCTCTGCCTTCACAATATAACAAAATAAATAAGCAATCCAGAGTCAGGTTTCTTTAACTCTCTTTTTATTTCTCTAGCTTTAAGGCCAACATGCCCTTCAACAGGAAAAAAAAAACCTAGAAACATGACTTCCAGCTAACTCTACATCCCTCGTTTAGTTAGCTGGAAGTCATACTTCTATTTCTCCTGTTAAAGGGAATTTTGGCCCTAAAGGTGAAGAAATGAAAATAAAATTGAAGAAATCTGGCCCTAGATTACTTGTTGATTTTGTTTAATATTAACACCTATCTGTTTTAGAGATTCTCAATAAAGAGAAGGTTTGAATAATAAGAGGGCTCAGTTTATCAGTTATGTTGTTTATGCTATCCACAAAGAGAGATGCATTGTCATTATCATATTGGATTTTTTCCTAAAAATAGAAATTATTTAGGCTGAAATATCTTGATATTTATTATTGATATATTCATTTAATTGTTTCTGAATAAATATTTTGTTCCTAAAAAGAGCTTTCAACTATTTTATATGCAATTATGAACATTATTCTATGCGATCAAGAAATTCTAGAATACGAAAATGAAATATTTGTGGAATGGTTGTGTGCGTGTTGGTGTGGCTTGTGGAAAGGCCGCTGATAAGATTATAATTATTTTATAAAATATATTTATTTATTTAAAGCCAGAAATATATAGAGAGGAAAGAAGTAACGGCCGCTGGAAACAAGCCTTGTTGTTCGAACCACGCGCGTGGCATTGAGGTGTTCTCCCAGCTCGCGGTTGCCGAGGCGTAGTGAGGCCGCCACACTACTGCCCGTATGTGTAGTGAAGCTTTGTCCCAGTTCGCGCTCGCTGAGGCAAAGTATGGTCATCACATATTAAACCTGTCCAATGTCTGCTATGAACATGACTTGAAGCAAAATGATATATGCAACATAAGAAAAGTAAAATTCTCTGCAATACATATAAATAATAACCAAATAGCTCTCAAGATTTTTCTTCTTTAATTTTACATTCATTTCAAGCTTTTGGGTATCACAAACCCTTCCACAGAAGTATATGATAAAATACATCTTAATCTTCAACTAATATATTTATCTTGTATTATTGACATGTTTTTTAATTCGAATATAGTAACTATTTAGTATTTGTAAGGTATATAAGATTGTTTATATTATATACAATATATATATGTTGTAATATATTCTGATATATACTTATGTCCTCATGTGTTGTATATTTATAGGGTAATTGCCAAGGTGACAGAAATAAAATTTCGATTGAGTAACAGCCGGCGCCAGGACAGGAAAAGGTCCGAAAAACATGTCTGGGTTACCAGGTGCACCCCCTTCTTGCTCAAACAGATCAGTCCGCTTTGAGACATGATGATGGACAGACCCCTCTCAACAGATCTCCCCTGACCGGTGTCGGCTTCACTTACTCTTTCGCCATCTCTATGGTGACATCAAACATGTCCTTTTGTACAATCCCAATCACGCCTGAACCCACTCTAAACATTGTGGCTACCACGACTGCAACCAACATGCCACACTACAGTCATCCAACAAGATAAGAACAAACTAAATTACTACACATATGCATATTAGTCAAATATTAAGCTTTATTTTATCATATACTAGCGGATGTACCCTGCTTCGTCCGGGTTTTACCCGAGTAAAGGTTTGTCTAACAAACATTTGTTAAAACAATTCTCTATAAACTTATAAAAAATAATTATAAAAAATACTTTAAAAAAAAGCTTTTATTTAAAATGCACTAAAAATAACAGAATACATATTTCTGAAGTATTGCTTTTTTTTCTGAAGGTACCATTTAACAAATAAAATAATAGACTTAGAAATAAAAGCGGTGGGGGATGATAATCATTTATGCAGCAAATAGGTATAAATTTAATGAAAGGCATAATCTTGCTAATCATTTGCTTCATATCAAATCACATTGATCTCATATTTATTATTATTGTACCCCACCGCTTTTATTTCTAAGTCTATTATTTTATTTGTTAAATTGTACCTTCAGAAAAAAAAGCAATACTTCAGAAATATTTATTCTGTTATTTTAGTGCATTTTAAATAAAAGCTTTTTTTTAAAGTGTTTTTTTTTTAATATAATTAATTATTCACGCTATTTTTAGTCGTATAAATGCCAGTCCAAAAAAAAAGCCTTATCACTGAGACGACGTTGGCCTTAAATAGCTGCAAGCCTGCTCGCAGCAGATTTGTCAATTCCTCGTGAGAGGTCGGAAGTGACGTAAGCAAAATCAGTTACTAACAGAACTGCGTCTCTTTGCTTTAGGGAACCTAAATTTATTGAATTATATTACAAAGTTAGAGACACCCAGTGGATTATTGTTAGGGGATAATTGGTACATATAAAATTTGAATTATAATTAAACAATTGATTAAATAGTTAAAAGTAACAACATACTAATTGAAAAAGGAGAACTATTTAAAAAGGTGTCGTGAAATGTATGGTGGTATATTGTTACACACACACCTATATATATATATATAATGAATATAAATATATGCGTGATGATATTGGAATAAGATGACTAAATTATAACAGATAAAATTAATATATTTGTTGGCTTTTCTCATTTATTTGCTTGTAATTTCAAAGACGTTTTAGATAGGAATCTGAAAATTTGGATTTCTAATTCCTTCCATGTCTTGAACATTTATTGAAAAAATCCTTTCGCAACCTCCAGCATTGTCGCATATTTAGCCAAGAAAAATTGAAATTGACAGGTTCTGGGAAAAAATAGTTGTTTTTTAGTCAGAAAATGATAATGAAAATATTGCTGTATCATGTTTGATAATCAGATACAAAATTATATAGGGAAAAATTCCAAAAGAGCAGAGACCACGGGTTGAAGCGAGTTCACTTTTAGTATGCAGAAACAAAATTCTAACAGAAAACATTCATTCGAGTAGAAGACACAAAGCCAGATCATCTATATATATAAAAATGAATGTATATGTGTGTGTGTGGTGTGTCTGTCCTTTATGCTTGACCAAACCACTCATTGGAACGCCATGAAACTTTGGGAAGTTATTTAGTATAGTACTGGGAAGGTTTCTAGCAAATAAAATTTTTGAAATAACTTTTCGCCTAAAAATAATCAAGATAAATATTCTAATTTATCTGTTATAATTCAACAATCTGCTCTAAATATTATCATGCATATAGAAAAAATGATTATATGCCTCTTCTTTATGCCGGACCAAACTACTCATTTCATCGCAATTTAACTTTGAGAAATTGTTTAATATACTACCAGAAAGGTTTCTATCTAATTATTAGTTTGAAAAAAACTTTTTTTTTGGAAAAAACAAGGTTAAATATTAATTAATCTGTTATATTTTCAGCACTCTGATTTATTATCTCTGTATTATCTTTATATATAAAAATCAAAATTTGTCTGTCTGTTTATCGATAAACTCAGAAACTACTTAAACCAAATGTCACCAAATTTTCCACATAACTACCAATGACCCTGAAGATGAAGAATTTACAATGCATCAAAATTAAGTAAAAAAAATATTTTAAAATCTATATTTTATATTTGTGTATAACTTTATTTATATAGCCACTTGCTATTTGACCATTTAGAACTTTGGGGAAAGTTTATAAAGCTATTTTTTGTCAGATTCCTTTTTTCGTTTCGTTTTATTTCCCAAATTCCATTAAATTATCATTAAAAATTATCATCATTATTAAGAAGGTTTTCAATGTGTCTGTATTCAAATTATTAATGACATTTTTGAAAGCAATACACTGTATACGGTATTAAATATGTATAATGGAACAATGTCTTAAAATATAATAGAAAGTAAGCTGAATGAAGACAAAAAAAAAATGTTGAAAATTCCCTATGAATTGAAATGAAGTCATTTTGCCTATAAAATATCAAAAAATAGACTGGATTGATACACATTCAAAATGGTTAAAATGGCATTTATTAAGCCAAACAGTGTGAAAAAGTAGATACAGTAGAGCTTCCATTGAGAGGATGCCTAAAATCGTAGCTTAACCCGTCTCTCCAAGAGGCAGTCTCTTATTAAAGGTCTATTAGAGATTCTTTAATATCAATTAGAATCTCCAATGAGAGACCACCTACAGGGGAAACAAGTTGAGTCATGTTTTTAGGTGGTCTTTCTTAAGAGACTCTATTTACATATATTAAAATCAACATTTTCTTACTCTTACGTTTAATTACTGCTAATCTCTATATATAAAAATGAATGTATATCTGTCTATCTGTCAATTATTAATCGGACTGAGCGAGGTTTGTGAGTTTCATTATTCTATATGGTCTGGAAGCATATTAAAATTAAATATACAAAATTTGAAAGGAAATTTGGAAATTTGTCCGTTCTTGGCCAACCTGACAACCCAGAAGTCTGAAAATTTGTCAGCTAGCATTGTCATCAGGTTTGAACATGTGTACCAAATTTCATATTTCTAGGTGCCCTATAAGTATATTAATAAAAATTGATTACAAGATTTGGCGACAGACATCCAGACAGACATGGATGCAAGCTAAATAAAAGCTTTTAAATAAAAAAGTTGACCAATCTCAATGAAAATGGTACCATTAGAAAGAGCGTAAAAGGTATACCAAGAAAGTTTAACCAAGAAGGAGAAACCGAAGGAAAATCGCTAAAAACGAACGGTTCGCGAGATATTGGCAAAACAAAATAAATAAAATTAAATATACAAAATTTGAAAGGAAATTTGGAAATTTGTCCGCTCTTGGCCAACCTGACAACCCAGAAGTCTGAAAATTTGTCAGCTAGTATTGTCATCAGGTTTGAACATGTGTACCAAATTTCATATTTCTAGGTGCCCTATAAGTATATTAAAAATTGATTACAAGATTTGGCGACAGACATCCAGACAGACAGACAGATAGGCAAGTTAAATAAAAGCTTTTAAAAATGATATATTTTGATAATTTTAAACTCGTAAATTTGAATCTCAAGAAACAAGAAACACCTGCCCTTGGAAGCCGTTTGGATATTATTAATATATGCAGCATTTAAGAATTTTAAATATGTCTATGGGATTATGAAATAAGTATGAAACCATGATAGAAGAAAATCCTGAAATAATGGAAAATATTATCAAGTATAGTTCAGTAGAGTAAAGCAGAAAGGTTATTCAACTCGAAAAAGTATTCACGAAGGTACGACAGCAACAAAAGTTTGAAAATCCTGAAGCAGAAAAGTTTGTGTTTTTAAGAAAAGGGATTGTAGGAGATTGGAAGAACCATTACAACGAAGAACAATCCAAGATGGTCGACAAGTTGGCTGAGAAGAAACTAGGAGGAACTGAGCTTTACGACTACTGGAAGAGTCTTGGGATTTTTCAGTAATCTTCACACACTATATCTATCAATATATAATTTCCAGTTCATTTGAATTATTTGCTTTTAATAAAAATGACATTTTATTTTTCTATTTGTCATCGATATTAAAAAAAAAAAAAAAACAGAAAAAGAAAACGTTGGGAGAGATTATCTTATCAGTGTTGAACCTCCATTATGTTTCCTCAATATATACAGTTAAACCCGTCTATAGCGCCCCCTCTAAATAGCGCCTTCCTCTCTATAGCGCCCGATTTTAAACATTAAAATGTAAATATTTTAAATTAAAAGTGATCTATCTATAGCACACCCTCTCTATAGCACCCTATTTTGGTGAGTCCCAAGAGGGGACGCTATAGACAGGTTTAACTGTATATATATTCCAATATATGTGAAAAAACAATAAATATATATAAAAATAAAAGATATATAAAAAACCTGGTCAGGATGTGCCTCTTTTGTTTAAATATATAGATGTGACAATATAGTGGTAAATGTGGTGAGGAGAGAAATAATCACACGACGAGTTGGAAGAGGAATCTGGAAGCCATCCGAGAAAGAAAAAAGCTAGCGAGAGCGCTGTCCGCTGAACGACTGTTTTTTCCCTGTGTACACAACCGGGGGGGCTAACCAGAATAGTCGCCAGGTGGTGACGGGCGGCCCCCTCAGGAATGTGACCGTTGGTGTCCCAAATGTCCGTACTTTTGTTGCGTTCTATCGACTACGTCTCTCTCTGGTCGACTGCAGATTTACTTTATTATTCCTGTAAGAGCATATATTATGACACTAGACGAATGGCCCGGGCAATGCCCGGGTTTTACCCGAGTGCGTATATATTTTAAAAACGTTTTAATTCAAATACTATTCGTTACAATTATAAATTGGCGCCATGGATGTCACTCTTGTGAAACGTCCCGTTCCAAACTGTGTGTTTTTAAAATGTTTTAATTAAAATACTATTCGTTACAATTATAAATTGGCGCCGTGGATGTCTCTCTTGTGAAACGTCCCGCCCCAAACTGTGTGTGTCTTGAAAATATAAAAATAAAAATGTGAATTTTCATAAAGATTTCATCATGTCGATTTTTTTTTTTTGCATTTCACCTACTAAATCGATAGAGATCATTACATTTGCAACATGAACTTAGGTATATTGACTAAATAGAAAACTGCATAGTAATAAAGATCATTTTTTAAAGGCACCATATCGTTTTTTTTTCAATAAAATCGAAACAAAAATTAACGATAAATAACGATAATTGCCTTAAAAAGAAATTGCCTTAAAAAAAAGAAACATTCGCGGTGATTTTGTCTTGCATTCGTTTATACAATTATTATATACGAATAACCCAGGCAACGCCCGGGTTTTACCCGATTAAATGCTTTTATTTAAATACTATTCGTTACAATTATAAATTGGCGCCGTGGATGTCATTCTTGTATAATATATAAATGAGTTTTAAAAATTATAAAAAAAAAAAAAAAATGCATCGGCCGGGAATCGAACCCGGGCCGCCCGAGCGGCAGGCGAGCATTCTACCACTGAACCACCGATGGTTATGAAAATTCCCATCCGTGAGTTTCAGACAAACAAAAAGACAGATAAGGCAAATATATAAGTAGATACGAATGACCCGGGCAACGCCCGGGCTTTACCCGATTAAATGCTTTTATTCAAATACTATTCGTTACAATTATAAATTGGCGCCGTGGATGTCATTCTTGTATAATATATAAATGACCGATTCTACCACCGATGGTTATGAAAAATCCCATCCGTGAGCTTCAGACAAACAAACAGACAAACAGACAGAATAAAGCAAATATATAACTAGATATGGCCCCCGTTGAAGAAGGTTGAACATGGTTTAAGTATATTTAAAGCTGGAGAAGCCAGGAATAGGGAAAATAATTTACAGTTGAAATTAGTTAAGGTAATGGTGACATAGTTTTATGTAAATAAAATATTGTATAGTACACAAGTAAATATTATTTACAAGCAGTTTTACAACACCGGAGAGTTTGACATTTAAGGAAATCTTTGAAAATATCAAGGTTATAAAAGGCTATATACAACAAAATCTAATGTACTATAAGGGAAATGTTATTGAGGAGTGTGAACAAGGGGAAGAAGAGTCACATACATATGATAGAATTCTGAAGATCATTAAGACTGGGGAACTCTACACTTTAAGATATTTTTCAGGCGGACATGGCAAGGGGAAACTTGTCATGGGCTTTCTATGCTATAAGTGTAGAGTACGAGAAATGAGATTGAGGTTGGCAATTGTGTGAGCTCAGGACTGAGGTAAATATAAAACTACATACAATGTTAGAACCTCGGCGAACAGAGCGAGGGGAAACTTGCCCTGGGCCAATCTAACTTATCTATGTAGTTACTTGTGTAGCGAGTCCGAGGGGAAAAGTCCCGTGTGTAGGTGAGGAAGTCGAATGGACTTATATTTAATTTGCGGAAAGTATGCGCGCACAGTGCCAAAAATTGGGACGAGGACTGCGTTGTCCGTTACAAGTGACAAGCTGCTCGGACACGAGGTGTTTGAACCTTCGTGGGAGCTTGTGCAAGGCGATGATTTCGCGGTGGGTTGAACGTAAGACCCATGTCTGCGCGAAATGATGACGGACCGGACAAAATCAGCGACGATGTTTAACGTACCTCCGTGGGAAATATCGGAGATAGGCTATATCGTGCTGGTTTGGACAATGGACAAACATAGATTTGAAGACAGGGTCCGTGTGGCGAACGTGTGGCGCGAGAAGAAGAAGCGAACTGTGTCGCTCGATGCAGATTGTTCAAGTTCGAACAAAGAGGAGTTGATAAATATCTAACAGTTAGTCAATCTGCATCCTGTGACGAACACACCATTGGCTAGATGGTGTAGGTCGGTGGATATGCTAGAGATGAACTACGAAATATTTAATTTTCGAAGGTAAAATAATTATTTAGATACTACTGGGTTCGTAAAGTCTCGTTGTCAGGTTAATAATTGGTAAAGATTTCAGGGGATAAGTGGTTCAAATACCTTTGGTCATCTTGATTGTAAGTGTAGTCATGTTGCTTTCGTGAGTTAATAGCCGTTTTAGTATGGATTAGAGTGTGATTGAAGTGTTTATATGGGAAATTGAAGGTATTTTTAGGTTGGTCTCGATCATTTACGGGCGGTGAAATAAATTGTTCGTTTTCCGTATAGTGTTTTAATTTGTTGACATGAATTGTATCTGTCTCACGACTTTGAGGTCGGTTGGAGCGATTGATCCGTACGATTTGAGGGGAAATTATCTCCAGTATTTCATAAGGTCCTGAGAAGAAAGGTGCCAGTTTACCGGTATCTGGATGGTGGTATGTTTTTGCCAAAACGAGATCGCCTACTTCAAAATCGGAAGCTCTATGTGTTTGGTCGAATCTCGATTTGTCGCGTAAGTGTCGTTCGTGTGTCCTTTGATAGGCCAATTCTCTGGCGTCGTCGATTTTTGGGTAGTTTTGTACATGCTCAGATAGTTGTATCGGGAAACTACCTAACAAAAGGTATGACGGTGGAAACCCGGTCACAGAATGTGGGGTATGGTTATAAGCATGAAGGACCTGAGGTAGTAGTTTGGTCCAGGCTGTCTTAGGTTGTTGGAGGCGCAACAGTTTAAGTTTGCCAGTAATCGTGGCGTTTAGTCGTTCACTTAATCCGTTGGCCTGAGGGTTGTTGCTTGTCGTGAGAAGTTGGCTAATGTTATGTCTAATCAAAAATCTACGAAATTTCGGAGAGGTGAAGGCAGGAGCTCTATTCGTCAAAAGTCGTTTAGGAGAACCAAACTGCATCACCTTTTTAATCACTTGGGTATAGGTGAGAATTCTGGTGGACCGCGATGGAAATGCCCACGCGTACCATGTGGCATGGTCCACTACGACATGTAAGAAGGTCTGAGAATTTCCATATTTCGCGAATCCAGAAATAGTATCTAGTGACACTAGTTCGTACGGCAGGACCGCTGGGGGGAGTTGTCCCGATTCTCCGTAGATAGGTCCTTTTGGTGGTTTGACTAATTGGCATATTGAACAGGTTCTTACATGTGTCCTGATGTCATTTGTCATGCCGTCCAAATAGTATTGGGCTGCGATCAGTCTGTTCATCTGCGAAATGCCGGGGTGATTGAAATCGTGATGGGCTCGTTGTAGTAGGGTGCCACGGAGTGATGGTGGAACCATTATTTTAGTGACACCCCATCGTGTGATAGTCATAAGGTCCTTGTCATTGAGGATATACCTTGTGTCCCTCCGTAATTCGCCCTGATGATCTTTTATTTGACCTGTGGATAGGAATCCGCAGAAAGGGTTACGGGAGAGTAGGTCCGCCTCGTACTGACGCGAGCCCTTGAGGTATTTGACCTCATAGTCGTAAGCTGAGAGTCGAAGACTCCAACGAAAGAGGCGTCCGGTGGGGTCTTTTATGGTCTTTAGCCATTGTAAGGCGTGATGATCCGAGTAGATGACAAACCTTGTACCTAGGAGGTATACTCGGAATTTGTCAACGCACTCTACAATGGCTAAGCACTCCAGTTCAGATATAGTGTAATTGCGCTCATAGGAACGCAACGCGCGACTGTAATATTGTACAGGGTAGATGTTACCGTCAGGTTGTACTTGTTTGAGTACACCTGCGATGCCCTGCGTGGAAGCGTCGCAATAGACCTGGCATGGGAGCCCTTCTTGAAATAGATGTAACACAGGTTGTGTTGCGAGGTGTTGCTTCAATTTATCAAAGGCTTGTTGACAATTCGGGCTCCAAAGCCATTTGGCGTTCTTTTTTAGTAATTGATTTAAAGGGTGGCGAAGTCTAGCATATTATGGGATGAATTTATGATATAACTTGACGGCTCCTAAAAATGATTGTAGGGTTTTAATGTTGATAGGAGTTCTAATAGCGTTGATGATTTCGGTATTTTTAATATTAGGTGTGTAAGTCCCTGCGGTGATGTGGTAGCCAAGAAAATCTATTTCATTTTGATAAAAATGACATTTTTTAAGGTTAAGTTGGAGATTTTCCTCTAAACAGAATTTAAAGAAAAGTCGAAGGTGCGTAAGGTGTTGTTCTGAGGAGTCAGAAAAAATAACGAAGTCGTCATAATAGTGGGCTATGAAAGAGAGGTGGTGTTTGTGGATCAACTGGTTAATCACACGTTCGAAAATTTGGGGTGCTGATTTGAATCCAAAGGGTAAGCGTTTGAAATTATATTGCCCTTGTTGAGTCACGAAAGAGAGTAGTGGTTGACTCTCCTCCGCGATGGGGATTTGATAGTATGCATTGCTTATGTCAACGGTGCTAAATACTCTAGCTTTCGACAGGTTATCCAGTACCGTTTCTATCAATGGCAAAGGATGCAAATCCGAGGGTACTAGTTCGTTCACGCGACGGAAGTCAATGCAGAGACGCATGGTGTTATCGCGTTTGCGAACGAGTGTCACAGGAGAGGAATAAGGGCTAGAGGAGGGGGTGATTATGTCATGTTTTAGAAGTTGAGATATCTGGTCCTGAATTTCCTTCTGGTAGGCATAGGGAGTTCGGTATGGTCGGAGGGAAATAACCTTATCGGAAATAATTTTGAGTTTTACAGGGGTTATGTTGAGTGGTAATACATTGAATTTATTGATAGGGAAAATATCTTTAAAAGAATACAATAATTGCTGATAAGGGATAGTCAGTTCTGGGCGTTGTTCGATAAATTCTTTAATCATTAATTCTCTAGAGGCGCATGGGCTGGTAGGAAGGCTATTAAGGTTGTAAGGGTGAGAGGGGCATTCAGGGGAAGGTTGATAAATATTACTAAGGGTTGTTTGTAAGTAAGGCTCACGTGGAGGTTGAAAATCGTCAACGCCTAAGTTAACCGAGTGAATAATGGGTCGTTTAGGGTTAGAAGTTATTATTCGCGAGCCGTGCTTACAAGTGGGAAGGTCACATACAAAATGGTACAAATGTTTAGGTACTGGAACACTATTTTGAAGTATCAATTGATTATGAAAATCTATTGTTAATCTTAAGAATTGCATAACATGAATAGATAGGATACCATGTTCAAGGGGTGAATTTAAAATATAAAATGTTTCGTTAAAATTAAAATTATTAAATTGTATTGGTAAGGTAACTAATCCGATTGGTTTGGCATGACTAGATATAGTACGGATAATAACATCATTGTTAATAGGGGTGAAACAAATGAAACTATTAACATTTTTAATATATTCAAATTGGTTTAAACTAATTATGGAAACATTGGCTCCAGAGTCAATTAGGAATGGCATCTTTAAAGAATGAATGATAGGGGTTAAAATAATTGCACTTACAGGCGTATGCTGGTTTAGGGTGCAGGTAGGTTCATTGAGCTTCGGAGGAGTTCTGCTGCCGAAGCTGGCATTACTTGGTTTCTCCCGAGCTCGTCGTTGCTGCAGTCTCGTAGACATCTGCAGGCCCAGTCGATCCTTGGGGTTGCTCGACGCTGTGGACCGCAGGTGTAAAGGTCCGAAAAGTCCGCTGGTAGGGCCCTCGCTGCTGACACTGTGCGTGCCAGTGTTGTCCGCCACAGTAACGGCAAGGATATGGTGGGGTCTTGTCCACGGTGGTGGAAGGTGCTCTGCTCTGGCGCGGTGATCGCTGTTGGGCAGCTTTAGTGCTGGTGTTATCCCCTTCGTAGGTCAGCTGTTGGGCTAAGCACAACCATTCTTCTGGTCCCGAGGGTTGTGCCATCTTCAAAAGGTTGCCATAGTTACGTGGCACACCGTTGGATAGTGCTTGCACGATGGCACTCTTAGGGAGGTTGATCGCCAATCCTATTCGGACTTTGTTCTTGTAGTAGGTCTCGATCTCGGCCATCGATGTGCATTTAAGGTCATAGAACTCTTGAAGAGTGAAGCTAGGGCGTCGGGGAAAGACGGCGCAGAGTGACTCCTTGACCTCTTCATAAGTCTTATTGAGTAGGGCTAAGTCTTGTGCAATTTTGCGAGGTTCGCCCCTGAGTGATGATAGAGCCTTTCGAGCTTGGCGTGCTGGCTCTAAGTTGTGGAAGTTCGGCTGAGACTCAAGTTGTGAGAAGAAGTGTGCGGCAGGTTGATCTCCGTCGTAGGTGATTGCTTCTTCAGACTCACGGTTTAAAAGTTGGTCGAGACAGAGGGTGAGAGTTCGAAGGGAAGCGGCTACAGTAGAGTCGGTCGTTGGTTCTTGTGGAACTTGGTTGTGGGTTTGTTCGATCATCGTGGTATTGCTTCTTGTTTTCTTCATACTCTGGTATATGAGGGGATTTGTTTCCCGGTCAGGTCTTATCCTGTCGACTTTAGATGTGTCCGCTGAACGACTGTTTTTCCCTGTGTACACAACCGGGGGGCTAACCAGAATAGTCGCCAGGTGGTGACGGGCGGCCCCCTCAGGAATGTGACCGTTGGTGTCCCAAATGTCCGTACTTTTGTTGCGTTCTATCGACTACGTCTCTCTCTGGTCGACTGCAGATTTACTTTATTATTCCTGTAAGAGCATATATTATGACATATATATATATATATGCCAAAAGTGGCAACTCACCCTTTAAAATGCATTACCACATACATTGTGATTATCATCCCTGTACAAAACATAAAATAATAAAGAATAAAACCCAACACTAGGTTTAGAAAATCTGACAAAAGCCAATCTATATATCATGGTTTCGGGAAATGGTATATTGGTTGGCCTTTGTTAGACATTTTCTAAACCTAGTGTTGCTGTTCCTTTTTTAATTAGTTCAGCAACTACAAGCAACTGTCACAATAATTGTGGAGTATTGTGGTGAATAAGAAACTCAAAAACACGGTTGAGGTAGATATATGTTCTTTTTCAAACAAATTTCTAACCAGAAAGTGATTTACACAACAACGACAATTGTAATAAAAGTAAGAAGAAAGTAACATAGTAAACTTAATCAATTTAAGAAAATATACATGTCTATAGACTAAATTGAACTCTTCGAATTAAATTGAAAAATTATAACGACAATTGTAGAGAAGTTTCTTACAAGAATTTTATTCGCAAGCTTTCGGAAGAATGCGTCCTTCTACAGGCTTCACAATGACCTATTTGTAGGGATTATTGTAAAGCCTGTAAAAGGACGCATGCGTACTTCTACAGGCTTCACAATGACCTATTTGTAGAGGTTATTGTAAAGCCTGTAGAAGGACCCATGCGTACTTCTACAGGCTTCACAATGACCTATTTGTAGGGGTCACTGTAAAGCCTGTAAAAGGACGCATGCGTCCGAAAGCTTGCGAATAAAATTATTGTAAGATACTTCTCTTCAATCTTTCTTAAAATAATTTCTAACACTTTGCCTATTGTTTTAATTTTTGTTCGCTCCTGACGTGGACAAATTTTGTTTGTCGAAACGTCGAGACAATAAAAAGATTTACTGGCCGAAGTGTCTTTTATTTGAAGAAATATGGATGCTGGCCAGGCAGCCTCTATCTTTACGATTCTCTTCAATCATCGTTATATTTTACTACATGTCTATAGTCTAAGATATTTTTTCACAGGTTTATATAAAATTTACTATTTAGATACTTCTCCAAAATGTATGCATTTGTGTAAATCGTCAACACCAAATAGAATTTCAAAAATATTCTCCAATTTTCATTATTTCCAGACATAATTTAAATAAAACAATACATCCAGAGAAAGTGTGAAAAAGACAAAACTAAATAATACCATTAATTTTAAACGCTGATAGCTAACTGTCAATTCTTTTTCCAAAACTATTTTTACAACTTCAATCTAACCAACTTGTGGTAACTTATTTAAAGTAATTCTATGAGAGAATTTTGTGGACAAAAAGGTACTAATGAGACAACTCTGTGGTAATTATTCTCTCTCTGTAGTTCTTGCTGAGGCCCATTACTGTGATGAATTGTTGTTAATGGACCTTTTTACCAAACCCTACTGATGAATATACTGAGATCCTGTTGTTTTCTTTACTAAATCGTAATGGTTTGGATTTTGGGGAATGTTGTACATAGAGTTGATCAATCTGTGACTAACATTGATTTCCGATAAAAAAATCATATTTAAAGTTCAATTCATTTTGTAAATACATTCTGAACTTACTACAGAATCTGGATATCTAGTGTTTTCATGCGTTGAATAATGTAAATAACTTATGTAAATAAACTTTTCTCCTTGTTTGGCGCAAGTATCCCTTGCGGGATATAGCACTTTGGAAATAAAATAATTGATAATTGATAACATTATTTTTTTTAATTGTATGCTTTTTCTGCTATTGAATACGATATAAAAATTCCGTTAATTATACTAACAAGTTTTGAATTTTGATCATTACATTATATATATTTAATGAGGGGCAAAAGCCTGAAACCATGGTATACAGGTTGGCATTTTGTTTGAATTTTCCAAACCTGGTGTTGTGGCTCATTCATTATTACTACTATAAAGCTTTGTATTGTGGTGAAAAGACAAAATGCATTGTTTTTTATTTTTGAAGGGAGACGTGCCATTTTTGGTATATGAATATTATATAAATAAGAATGATAAAATTTTCTGCTTGATTTTGGAATATCTTGAGGATCATACTATGTTAATGCAGTCGTGGTGTTGAACTCTTAAGTATTATAATGAAAATTTTGAAAATAAAAACGTGAAATGGTTTTGATCAGAGGTTGCTTTAATTGAGCTAAGGAATGTATAAAAGACATAATTTGGTAAAAGTACTGCCTGGCTTAAGGCGAGTAGAATAAGAAAAAACAAAAGAATATTTACATAATGTACAAATAGTTTTGAGCCGGCCATCGGGGAAGAACAACAACGAGTTTTTATAGGGGAAGCATGACCTCTGGCTGTCGATTTAACAGAGTATTTGGATCTATATGAAATATAATTTTATATAGAATAATATTTTAATATAACATGATTACCATCTAAATTTCTACCGTCTAAATTTTCCAAACCTGGTGTTATGGCTCATTCTTTATGATCACTATAACGCTTTGTACTGTGGTAAAAAGACTAAATGCAATGTTTTCAATGTATTTTCAAAGAGACGTGCGACCTTTGTTATATGAATACCATCCTCTTGACACTTTATGTTACATATAAAAAAGAAAAAGAGCATCTAGCCCGTTAAAAGAAACGCTTAAACAAAAGGGTCATCTATTGACCGCATCTACAAACTATCTTGAATGTAGAGAGGTATTGCCTATCTGTGTGGCAGGCATTTATAGTTTTTATAAATATACACTTCGGCAATAAAAGATTGATGAACATTGTAATGAATACGTTGATTTGCTACTTGTATTTGCTATTGATTTCTGGGAGGATTAAGAATATTATTTTTAATTTTCTGTCGTTATATGAAAAATATCAAGATAACAGAATCAAATTGGATTCGTAACAAAATAGTTCTTGCATGTTACATTTATCCTACTGAGAGATGTACAGTCAGATAAAAAAATTGAAAATGCATTAGTGTGGTAATTTGCTAATTTTTCTTTATAACAACAATGATATATCATTTGATATATAATAAAACAATTAAAATATGCAAAGCCTAAAACGCTTTTTTTTATTAGAAAATATACAAACATGTATAGCGTTCATATTACTGCAGATAAAGGAAATAAGTAAGTATACTACTAAATTATATTTAAAAATTCAATTGCCATTTAACGTAAAATTTGTAATAATTATTTTTGGTAATGTATTTCTTTTCAAACTGCTGAGAGGGTTCACCCCATTCAATAATCTTTATCATTACAGTAAGGTCTGTAGTGATTATCGTAAAGATAGAGGCTGCCTGGCCGGCATTCATAGTTCTTGAAAACGTCGAAAAAATAAAAATATTTACTTGCCAAAGTATCTTCATTTTCAAGTCTGTAGTGATAATACAAGTGACAGTGTAGTGTGACAGAGATAGAGTGTGACAGAGTGTAGTGACAATACTTATATGTGGTAGGTGAAAATAAACACATTGCCAAAAATATCTATTACAAGTTTTAACTACTGAACTATATTCTATTTAATTATCCAGATTTTATTTAAGAATATTAAAAATAAAAAAGGCATCTCCTGACCACGAGCACATGTGCTTTTTAGATGGCAGAGCGCCATCTAGTGGAGCAAAAATAAACTAAACGTTTATTTAGCTTGCTCCGTGATATTTGGCCAACCCAATTTCTTGATTTATCAAGAAAAGCCATCCACGAACGCGTTTCGCGCTGTTGGCGCTCGTCAGCGAGGAGAATGCTGTAACCACTGCGACCAAAAAATATTTTTGGTCCCAATGGCTTCCTGAGAAATCAGAAAATGGGTATTTAAGGCCAAATTTGCGTAAAGACGCTTAAAACATGAAATATCAATAGAAAAAAATAAAAGATAAGTGGGTCAGGTGTTGATATTAAAAATAAAAAGGCTTTAGTTTATTTTTGCTCCACTAGATGGCGCTCTGCCATCTAAAAAGCACATGTGCTCGTGGTCAGGAGATGCCTTTTTTATTTTTAATATCAACACTTGACCCACTTATCTTTTATTTTTTCTATTGTTTTTTTTTTTCACGTGTTAAGCGTCTTTACGCAAATTTGGCCTTAAATACCCATTTTCTGATTTCTCAGGAAGCCATTGGGACCAAAAATATTTTTTGGTCGCAGTGGTTACAGCATTCTCCACGCTGACGAGCGCCAACAGCGCGAAACGCGTTCGTGGATGGCTTTTCTTGATAAATCAAGAAATTGGGTTGGCCAAATATCACGGAACAAGCTAAATAAACTTTTAGTTTATTTTTGCTCCACTAGATGGAGCTCTGCCATCTAAAAAGCACATGTGCTCGTGGTCAGGAGATGCCTTTTTTATTTTTAATATCAACACCTGACCCACTTATCTTTTTTTTTCTATTGTTTTTTCATTTAAGAATATATATTCGAAACTATTATAGACCCATATGATTCTTTTTAAAAATAAACAATTTCTATTGTCTTTACTGCAATGGAAAAATTAATTTGCAGTAAGGACAGTAGAAATTGTTTTTTTTTTTAAACCAATCATACTCGTCTATAATAGTTTCGAAATTTGATAACAGATGGTGCTCTAATGCATCACAAGAATATATATAAAATTCCAATTATTTTCCCAATATTTTATTCATAAAAAAATATATTTTTCCATCATTTTCTTGAGTATAAACATGCTTCATGGTCAACAAGTATTTTTTGACAAGAGCTTTGCTTTCAAAATAGTGATAAATTATTTAAAAATAAATCAAATATCTAAATAACAATATCATCTACACATTCAATATAGATCGAGAGTTGGGATACACAATTTTAGATTTGGTAATAAATTATTTACATAACAAATGCCAGTTTACACATCAAACATGTAAAAGACTTTACCATCCCCATTCGAAATGGTAAAGCTATAAAAGAGAGGGAAACAAAAGTTAGAAAGAATCCATAAGAATTTGTGAGGGGGAATATTTAAAAGCTTTTCCAAAATATTTTGCTAATGATCAGTAAACTTAAGGTTTATCTCAGAAGCTCTAAAAATATTGGACCTTGTAAGGAGAGCTAATTAAGGGTGTAAAAGTTTGGTGGGTCCCATGAGAGCTGTTCAGAGAAGGTTCCAGTCTTTAAGGAGTTAGAGGCAAGTCTTAAAAAAGTTTATTTCCAATACTAGATCTGGTAGAATTGCTCAGATGGTGGGCGACTAAAAGATAATTAAACTCGAAGTGTTATGATGGGACCGCCTTCCTTTTATTATTTTCACATAATTAAACACTGTAGATCTCTTTTGAAATGTCTTTGGGAAGAATTTTGATGTTCTTGTATTGATTGGATTGTTTTTGTTATTACCCCTAAGTATGTTAAGATTCGCCTGTTTAATTTGTTAGTGTTATGCCTATATTATTTACTCCATTAAAGAGAGATAATGATTTTAATTAGGTTATCTGTGATAAGTTCTAAACATTTCGAATAAGTATTTATTAATAAAAGTTTTTTAATACTATGATAAACACACACATGCGTTTGTTTCTTCTCCTATTTTAGATAACTAAGTTAAAGAACGAATTCTCTCTCTCTCTCTCGAAGGCATGTTCGTCATGTACATTAAGAACAAATTTTAAAATATATATTTATTTGAAGTTCTCATGTGTATAATAACACTAGCCGAATGACCCGGGCAACGCCCGTGTTTTACCCGATTAAATGTTTTGATTCAAATACTATTTGTTACAATTATAAATTGGCGCCTCAAATAAATGCATATATTAGTTAATAACTATAGCCTATGTGCTTTATCTGTCTATGTACTGTTGGTTTCCGTAGGCGTCTCTTACTGGGAAAAAGAAAGAGAGGATTCCATTTGGTTATTATCTAATATATGCATTTATTTAGGGAGCGACCCGCTCCAACACAATAGTTACATAAATAGCGAGTGGGGAGGGGGGCATGATGGTGGGGGGGGCAAAGGTGGCGTGACCGTAGCCAACCAATAGGAGGGCGCCATTCCAAAAAAAAAAGCAAACTGTGACAGAGTTGATTGATTAGGAGATTAGGAGATGAGGAATGACGCTCGTAACTGTATAATAAGATTGCTGTGGCTGTGTTTCCTTCAATATGTACTATGTTATGTGTCTAACCTTACCGTGGCTGTGTTTATATATATATATTGTTTTGAAAATAGAGCAACCCATCTTTAAATCATTAGATAATAAAAAGTGATATATTGGATTGAATAAAGGATTTATTTGCCAATATATCGGTTGGCTAAACGCCAACCTCTATCAAGGCATTACATTTTTCAATATTTTTGAAATTATTTCAACTGTGATATTTTAACACTATGCGGCGCTGAGCTTGTTTATACAAAAACGTTATGCCTTGATAAAGGGTGGCATTCAGCCAACCGAAATATTGGCAAATAAATATTTATGCAATCCAATATATGCCTTTTTACTATCTAATATGTATATATGTATATGAAAAACAAAATAAAAATAAAAAAATCAAGTGTTGATATTAAAAACAAAGTAGGCATATCCTGACCAGGAGCACATGTGCATTGGGTTGTACAAATATCAGGGAACAGGCTAAATCAATGTTTAGTTGATTTCTGTTCCACCAGATGGCGCTCTGCCTTCTGGAAATCACATGTGCTCCTGGTCAGAATATGCCTACTTTGTTTTTAATATATGTATATGTTACTTAGAAAATGAGTATGTAGTGTCTTAAAATAATACTCGTTGATTATCTCTACACAAAATCTTTTGCAATTTTAGCAAACGAAACGCCTAGCATTTATTCCATTTAGAGTAGAAACAATACAATTTCAGTCAGTAAAAATGAAGTAATATCGATATATTTTCAATCCAATATCCCCAGTATATATGTCTCTTGTTCCACCTCATTTGTCTTGTCGAGACAAAATTGCAGTCTGTCGCCAATGTGAGATTTCTGTAATAACTACGGTGTCTCTTGATTAATAACTTCATATATAAGTATTTTAAAGGCGTAAGATTCTTTTTTATATTAAACAATTTCTACTGCCCTTACTGCAATGGAAAAATTAAAGGGAGGGCCTGGCTCATCAGTGGTGAACCCTCCCAGCGGTTTCGCCAGTTTAATCTACCATACCGCTGTTATATTGCATTTTTGGAACTTCCTTTTATAGTGATACTGTTGGTAGACTTTTGTAATGGGTATTTTAGAAGAACTATGGACATAAGCTTTGAGGACAGTAGAATTACATACATTTATAAATATATAATATGCTTCGAGCAATCGCTCTTCCGCAAATATCTACTGTCCTCAAAGCTTATGTCCATAGTTCTTCTAAAATATCCATTCCAAAAGTCTACCAACAGTATCACTATAAAAGGAAGTTCCAAAAATGCAATATAACAGCGGTATGGTAGATTAAACTGGCGAAACCGCTGGGAGGGTTCACCACTGATGAGCCAGGCCCTCCCTTTAATTTTTCCATTGCAGTAAGGGCAGTAGAAATTGTTTAATATCAAAAAGAATCTTACGCCTTTAAAATAGTTTCGAATTTTGATAACAGATGGCGCGCAAGTGCATTACATTATATATAAGTATTGTTTGATTTGGTTTGTCTTTCTCCAGTACTTCACATAGCGCAATGTTATTATACAGT
>CP092868.1:41662892-41723241 GCA_030710605.1 Cordylochernes scorpioides | reverse complement strand
AGAGGCTGCCTGGCAGGCGTTCATAGCTCTTTAAATTAAAGATACTTCGGCCAGTAAATATTTTTTTAGACAAATAAAACAATAAAATCGATTTACATTCAAGGAAAAAACTTAAGAAAGTTTTACCTTTTAATATGTGTTGCTTCATTGAAAGTAGGGGTGTCATTGCTCCGTTAGTCAGCTGCATTTCAAGAGATCCCTGTAGACCTTCACGGTTACCGTAGCGGCTCGGGGCTCACGACACCGTACTTCGCCCTACAGGGCAGTCCTTTACTTGTGCTGCTTCTCCCGCCCACCACGTAGAAGAGGGGTTTGACTTCTGGGCGGGATTCTATATAATAAAGGAGTAAATAAATGATAGATAAAATGTAGGAAAATATATACAATTGTATATATACAAATCTCTTCAGCAAGGGAGGTTTTCTTGGCGGCATTCAACTCACTCCGGACCATATATACAGTTGACCGGTCATCCTTGCAGCTCTCTATATGTCAGACATCAATCCAGAAGAGGACATCCATACGGACATGGCACCTCAGTTGACCGGTATTGTGATCAGGGTGCATGAACCGATCTAATCTGCTCCATTGGACAAGACACCACCACCTTTTAGCATTTATATCGGGAATCAGACAATAACAGTGACCTTTATTAAAGACACACGAGATAATCAAGTGTGTACAAAATTGTCCATAGGAAATAAAAGCATTAAAGCACAAATGTTTATTTTACACATAAAACAAACTTCCACTGTCCTTGAAGAATGCGATGAAAAAATATTGGAAGGGCTTGGTTAATCAGTGGTGAACCCTCCCAGCGATAAATCTACCAGACCGCTTCTTAGAGCTCTTATCCATAACTACCCATAATAAAGTTATGTGTAAAAGAAACATTCTTGCTTCAATGCTTCAATTTCATATATGTAGATGGCGCGTTATATCTTTATATTAAAATTTCCTATGTCTTCTTCAAAAGAAAAAAAAACACGACCAGTGATAGTAAAGACTTGGTACTCTGCCATCTATAAAACGCTCATGCTAGTTGTTAGGATATGCCTAATTTGGTTTTATTTACTTATATATGTATAAACCAATTGAGGCATTTATTATGATAGATTGTCACCTAGAAAATTAGCAAAGACAAACTTCAGGATGACACAGCAATTTAGTTATATCATGAACAAACTAAAATTTATAAAATACAATAGAAGCAATAAGGGAAGTATACTGACTAGTAAAATATAATTATAAAAATATTATATTTGAATGTAATTCTACTGTCCTATAAGCCTATGTCCATAGTTTTCTTGAAAACCATTTCTAAGATTCCACCCTTCAGTACTGCCTATATAAGCAGAATCGTCCAATACAGTATTATAGCTCTGAGAAGCGGTCTGGGGGATTAAATTGTCGAAACTGCTGGGAGGGTTCACCACTGATGAGCCAAACCCTCCCAATATATTTTTTTCATTGCAGTAAGGACAGTAGAAGTTTGTATTATGTATAAAAGAAACAATCATGCTTTTAAATTCTTTCATTTTTATATGTATCAAGACTATAATAATTGGTTCGTAAAGTAAGAAATATTTTTCGCTACAATATAAATTTTATATTTTGACGCTTTCTATTGCACTCGCTCTTTTTTAAATATAATTTTTGGAACAGCGAGATTAACCGTTTAAAAAATATATTTAATTAGGGTTAGTATATTTTTGTGATATACATAATAGTTTTTAAAATAAAGCTATTCTAATTTGCTTCTATCTTTGTATTTACTTTTATCATTACAGGGAATAATTATCAGTGGTTAAATTATATTAAATTTCCCTTTGTTTATTTTTAGATATTTTCAAATATATTTTGAAGATCCACAAAACTCAAAAGAAATTATTATGATTAAAATGTATTTAATGAAAATGATGAATATATACTTATTTCTTTGTGTTGTGTGTATTGTGTTTGTGTTGCATATATATTTGAAATGATAAATGTAGTTTTTATTTTTATATCACATCTTTCTCAGCATAATAAATTTACTGTATATAATGAATATCTGAACAAGAAACTTTTCTTTTTTTTTTTCTATGCTCTCTTAGCATAATAAATTTACTATATAAAATAGATAAATATATAATTTTATAATTATAATTTTTTATATATATGAATGGCATAAAAAAACTGGTACAAAAATTTATTTCATTTTTTTTTTCTTAAAAAAAAACAATGAAAATTGTAAAAACAGACGATTTCTCGTAAGCTATTTCCAAACGATACATTCAATAGGAAAGCCCAAGGCATAAAACACAACAAATAAACAACTTGATTTTTTTCTAAATCGAAAAATGTTTCAAATATTTTTTCTCATAAGCCATTACTTGACATTATCTTATTAAATATTTAAAAGTAGGAGAGAAAAAAATAAAACTTAATATAATTTAAGATAATTATTCTCTTGTAAAAATTGTACCAAATTTTGTGTACACTACTTAAGCAGATAACAAGCACATTGTATTTTTAAAATTATTTTCTTCGAAGTGGTACTTAATTAGTAATTTTTAAAAAGAAAAATTTCAAATTGATAATAACCTCTTTATATACTTTTTGAATTTGAAAGAGGATATATATATATAACTTTTTTTAAATTACAATTTTATAAAATTTAAAATACTTCCAAATAAACCGTGTGTTGTGGTTGTAAATTAGATTATCCATAATTAAATTCCATAATTAAATAAGCCAATACTTGCTAATTTAATAAACATATTTGTTAATTGAAACGAGACTTCTTTACAATTTTGAGTTGTAGGAAAAACACTTATCATCTTCTGGTGATATGTTTATCTAGTAGATAAGCAAATTAAACAAATGGCTGCCATTATTATCGTCTGCTTTAAAAAAAAAAACGAACTTCTGTTTTGTTTTCAATCGTCAGAAACATCTGGGGGTATATTGATATTATCTTTACAAAATAATTATGTTTAATAATCTTTTTTGAATCAGTTTTTTTTATATAGCACAGTTAATATTTAACTATTTCTTAGATTTAACATTATTTTATATATGTATATTATAAATAAAAAACGAGATTTACTGCTTGATTTTGATTTATCTTGATTTTGATTTATCTTGATTATTATACTATGTTAATGCAGTCGAGGTTAAAATCTTGAAAATATAATAAAAATAGTGAAGATTAGAAATAGCTTCAATTGAGCTTATGGAATATATAAAAACATAATTTGATAAAAGTACTGCCTGGCTTAAGGCGTATGAATTAAAAAAAATGAAAAGCTTATTTACATAATGTACAAAAGTTTGAGCAGGCCATCGGGAAACAACAACAATGAGTTTTTATAGGGGAAGCATGACCTCTGGCGGTCGATTTAACAGTATTTGAATCTATAAAATATAATTTGGAATAAAATAATATTTTAATATAACATATATACGTATTATTTCCAATATAAATATACTATAATTGATAATAAATGAAAGCATTAAAAAACGCGAATGTTTCTTTTACGCATAAAACTAACATTCGTGCTTTATGCTTTCTTTTATTATATACAGATGGTGCGTCATTGCTTTATAACTCTAATTAATCCTTATTTAATTATTGTGGTTTAGCTAATAGTTCTAAATAAGCTCTATCTTTCTAATTCGAAATTTAATCATCACAGAAAAAAATCTTAACAGATCAACATTAGAATTGAAGTTGAAATGCACTAAAATAGAGTTTATGTTTTTGTTTGGTTTAATAGTTCCAAGGATATTTTTGTTAAACACAAAACTTTCTTTAGTTTCTCTGTTTTTGATCAGGTGCTAGTTTCCAACGGCGTCATTGCTCTCTATTTACTAAATTAATCCCCTGTTTCAAATTCAGGTGGTGTTCAGAATTGAGTTTCTTTTGTGGTTGTTGTTTCCAATAAAGAGCATCACATGTCTCCGTACATCTCTATCACAGCCGTCGCAATGTCCACTATTTTGGATGTGTATACTGTATTGTTGTTGTTGTCGTGTCCAATGAAGAGCTTCAGATGTCTCCGTACATTTCTATCACAGCAGTCGCAATGTTCTCTATCTTGGATGTGTATACTGCATTGTTGTTGCTGTCGTGTCTAATGAAGAGCATCAGATGTCTCTATGCATCTCTATCACAGCAGTCGCAATGTCCTTTATCTTGGATGTGTATACTGTATTGTTGTTGATGTCGTGTCCAATGAAGAGCCTCAGATGTCTCCGTACATTTCTATCACAGCAGTCGCAATGTTCTCTATCTTGGATGTGTATACTGTATTGTTGTTGTTGTCGTGTCCAATGAAGAGCATCAGATGTCTCTATGCATCTCTATCACAGCAGTCGCAATGTTCTCTATCTTGGATGTGTATACTGCATTGTTGTTGCTGTCGTGTCTAATGAAGAGCATCAGATGTCTCTATGCATCTCTATCACAGCAGTCGCAATGTCCTTTATCTTGGATGTGTATACTGTATTGTTGTTGATGTCGTGTCCAATGAAGAGCCTCAGATGTCTCCGTACATTTCTATCACAGCAGTCGCAATGTTCTCTATCTTGGATGTGTATACTGTATTGTTGTTGTTGTCGTGTCCAATGAAGAGCATCAAATGTCTCCATACATCTCTATCACAGCAGTCGCAATGTCCTCTATCTTGGTTGTGTATACTGTATTATTGTTGTTGTTGTCGTGTCCAATGAAGAGCATCAGATATCTCCGTACATATCTATCACAGTTGCTCTTGGTCCATGTCAATTTTCTGCAAGGCTGTGGCCATTGCTGGGCTTGAGAATATGTGGGTAGGTGTTAGTTCCACATCAGTACATTTTTACATGTCCTGTAGATTCTTGTGCGATCTGGATGTATCGTCAATGAGTTTCTTTTTAAAATATTTTATGTAACCCTCTAGATTTCGGGATTGAAAGCCCTTCTACAGTATATCAAGATGAAATATCATTATAATAAAATAAATTGTTTATATTATTATATACTTGATGCCTTAATACATTTCTCTGTATGTATCACTTCTCTTTATTTCCCATCATAGATTTCCTTCTCTATCGAATTCATCACCATAATGGTCATATACTTGTTAGTTAGTATATTCTTCTCTGTTTCGCTCTCAAAGAGATTTTTACTCTCTCATATTTGAATGATACAAGTCTTTTATGACTGTCATAGTAATCTAATTATAAGCCCCTTTATAGAGAAGGTACCATGGATTTAGACTAACAGCTTCTTACCAACAATCGACTGAAACATATTAAAGTTTAGCTATCCAATCAGAAACAAGACATCACCGTGGAAGATGTTTACCGTACAAGGGCGTCACTAAGTGGTGCACGGACCACCGTTTAGAGAGAAAATAAAGAGATTTTAAATTTCTCCACGGCGCCGGAAGTTTCGTGGCTGCACGCAAGGTCTGAGAATTTGGCCTATCGACAATAAGGAATGGTCTGTCTTGGAGTCAAGTTCTGAGGGCCATAGATTCCTATGGTACATATACTTTATAATACACTGCGGCCTGTGATTGTAAAACGACACTTGAGAAGTTACACCGCATGAGTTTCTTTTAAACGAAAAATCAAATTTATTTTATTTTTTATTTCAAGGTGAAATATCGACGATTTCTAACCTTTTTGGATGAGGTATGACACTTTTATTTTTCCGTTCATCATTATTCTTCATAATTCATCCTTTCATACCTCATCCAAAAAGGTTAGAAATCGTCGATATTTCACCTTGAAATAATAAAATATATATATTTGATTTTTCGTTTATATATAAAAGAAACTCATGCGGTGTAACTTCTCAAGTGTCGTTTTACATATACTTTATATTCTTAGTTTTGTTACAACTAGGTAATACCCGAATTTGTCTCTAGGAGAAATCATTTTAATAAACATATGGTATATCTAATAAACCAAGAAATACGAACGAAGATAGAACGAAGAAAGACGAGCTTATGAGCTAAAAGAAAGGGCCAAATCTCTTGAAATAGGAAACCTCGAATTTTGTTAGACTCGATGAAAGCTATCATGTTTGGCATACACTACAATATAATAAATCCATTGTTATCCAGTTGTTCACGTAGATTTTAATAATCTATTTAACCACCTTACCATCATTTATATACAGGGAATAGTTAATTTATATATTCCTTAATATATAACCAAGAATTTGATAAAGTTTAACCGATTTTAGTCGTCTTCCTTTTCTTCTTTCCCCGATAATAATCAAACTCTTAAATCTAAAGAGGATAAAAGAAAATATTTTAAATATATTTATTAGCTTTACATTCGTCCAAGTATTTTGCCCCACAATTCTGTTTATATCAAATGATGTGACCTATATTCATTCGGCTATAACTTTATACACAGCGTTCATAAAGCTAACGAGGTCCAATATCCTTAATTACAACTATGGTTGGTTTTCCTTGATGGAATGAAAAATTCTCAAGGAAATTTTAAGAAAAAGGCATCTTCTCTTATCGTGCAACTAAAAGTTGCGATTGCTTGCGCCATCTATCTGAATGAATATAAATTAATTGTTGATTTTATATTTTTCAAAAATAGGCCAAATATCCTTTCTTGATTAATCAAGAAAAACTGACCACGTAGAAGATATTTGTCTGTTTTTTTAAACTCCGTATCTATATATGTTATATAAAAATTGTATTTCATTTTAAAATTATAACTTTTAAAGCAAACTACTTCACGCCTTAAGTAAGTTAGTACTTCCTCAAAATGATGTATTATATACTTTATTAGCATAATTAAAGCTAATTGTGATTATAATATGTTTTTATTATTTCTACCACACGACTGCAATATCACAAATATACTCATCTATATGAAAATAATCAGCATCAGCAAGTAAAATTTCTATAATTCTAATTCCAAAATCAACAGCAGAAAATATTTTTTATAACATATATATTTTGTAAAAATGGCATCTCCTTATCGTGCAATCTTTTCACATTGTGTCGCTGTCTCACGCAATTCTGGCCTTAACTACCCGTTTCATGAATTTTCAAGAAGCCTGAAGACCCAGTTTTTTGGTCATTGAGGTACAGCTTGCACCACGCTGATGAGGGCCAACAGCCCGAAACGCGTCCGTGGTTAGCTTTTCTTGATTTATCAAGAATGGGTAATTGGCCAATTCTGGAATAATTAGAAATCAACGAGAATAGTTGATATATATTCCGATAGATGGCGCAAGTCATCAGCAAATTTCAGTTGCACGATAAGTAGATGCCTTTTTCATTATTTATGAACCTTATCCCAGTACAATATCACATTTATACTATTTTTTTATAAATATTTTGTATATTTTTCATTTACACCCCTTAGATAATGATAACCATCGTTTCAACATTAAGTAAACAATCAAGATAAAAAAAACTACAAATAAGAATGAAAAAAATGGGGGTAGATTAATATCAATATCTTTTGGTTAATGCACTCGTTATAAATCAAACAGCCACATTCACATATTTAGGTACTAGAATGAAATCCGTGGAATATTGGACAGGAGAATAAAATGTCGAATTGCAAAGGATAATATATTTTTGGAAAAAATATATATATTATGGAGAACTGCTGATGAAAGGACGACTGATCTAAACAATAATTTTGCCAAATGTTAACATATGGATAGACCATAGGCCCAAACTCAGTAGAGAAAGGCATTGAAGGAGGGAGATATGGAGAAACCATGTGGCCCACCCTCAGTAGAGGAAGGCATTGAAGAAGGGAGATATGGATAGACCATAGGCCCAAACTCAGTAGAGAAAGGCATTGAAGGAGGGAGATATGGAGAAACCATGTGGCCCACCCTCAGTAGAGGAAGGCATTGAAGAAGGGAGATATGGATAGACCATAGGCCCAAACTCAGTAGAGAAAGGCATTGAAGGAGGGAGATATGGAGAAACCATGTGGCCCACCCTCAGTAGAGGAAGGCATTGAAGAAGGGAGATATGGATAGACCATAGGCCCAAACTCAGTAGAGAAAGGCATTGAAGGAGGGAGATATGGAGAAACCATGTGGCCCACCCTCAGTAGAGGAAGGCATTGAAGAAGGGAGATATGGATAGACCATAGGCCCAAACTCAGTAGAGAAAGGCATTGAAGGAGGGAGATATGGAGAAACCATGTGGCCCACCCTCAGTAGAGGAAGGCATTGAAGGAGGGAGATATGGAGAAACCATGTGGCCCACCCTCAGTAGAGGAAGGCATTGAAGGAGGGAGATAAGGAGAGACCATGCGGCCCACCCTTAGTAGAGGAGGGCATTGAAGGAGGGAGTTATGGAGAGACGATGTGGCCCATCCTCAGTAGAGGAAGGCGCTGAAGGAGGAAGATAAGGAGAGACCATGTGGCCCACCCTCAGTAGAGGAAGGAATTGAAGGGGGATATATGCGGAGACTATGTGGCCCACCCTCAGTAGAGGAAGGCACTGAAGGAGGGAGATATGGATAGACCATATGTCCAGCCACCCTCAGGAGAGGAAGGCGCTGAAGGAGGGAGATATGCAGAGACAATGTGACCCACCCTCAGTAGAGGACGGAATTGAAGGAGGGATATATAGGGAGACAATTTGGCCCACCCCCAGTAGAGGATGGTACTGAAGGAGGGAGATATGAAGAGACCATGTGGCCCACCCTCAGTAGAGGAAGGTACTGAAGGAGAGAGATATGGAGAGACCATGTGGCCCACCCTCAGTATAGGAAAGCACTGAAGGAGGGAGATATGGAGAGACCATGTGGCCCACCCTTAGTAGAGGAACGTATTGAAGAAGGGAGATATGGAGAGACCATGCGGCCCACACTCAGTATAGGAAAGCACTGAAGGAGGGAGATATGGAGAGACCATGTGGCCCACCCTCAGTAGAGGAAGGCATTGAAGAAGGGAGATATGGAGAAACCATGTGGCCCACCCTCAGTAGAGGAAGGCATTGAAGAAGGGAGATATGGAGAGACCATGCGGCCCACACTCAGTATAGGAAAGCACTGAAGGAGGGAGATATGGAGAGACCATGTAGCCCACCCTCAGTAGAGGAAGGCATTGAAGAAGGGAGATATGGAGAGACCATGTGGTCCCCCCTCAGTAGAGGAAGGCATTGAAGGAGGGAGATATGGAGAGACCATGTGGTCCACCCTCAGTAGAGGAAGGCATTGAAGGAGGAAGATATGGAGAGACCATGTGGTCCACCCTCAGTAGAGGAAGGCATTGAAGGAGCGAGATATGGAGAGACCATGTGGTCCACCCTCAGTAGAGGAAGGCATTGAAGGAGGGAGATATGGAGAGACCATGTGGCACACCCTCAGTAGAGGAAGACATTGAAGGAGGGAGATATGGAGAGACCATGCGGCCCACTCTCAGTAGAGGAAGACAGTGAAGGAAAGATTTATGGAGAGAGCACGTGGCCCACTCTCAGTAGAGGAAGACATTGAAGGAGGGAGATATGGAGAGACCATGTGGCCAGCCTCAGTAAAGAAAGGCACTGAAGGAGGGAGATATGGAGAGACCATGTGGCACACCCTCAATAGATAGTTTAGGTACTGTATACAGAAAAGCTCAGTAGAACTATAGAAAAAGGAGGTATATTCTATACGATAACGTGTGGTTGTACACCTATTTCACTCGTAGAACACAATTTATCCAAAGAGAATTTAACAGCGTGCAGACTATATCAGTAGAATTCACATACAATTGTTGTAGCAATTTTATGATAGCTTTAAATTTCCGAACGTTGGAATGGTTCATCACTATTATTCTAAGCCTTCCCAAATTCTCTTTATCATTTTCAGTGTTCAACAACAATTAAAATTTGATGATTATTTTTAAAAATCATTAGCATTTATTGATTTCATTCTCTGCATTCTGAGAATTTTATTAATAAAAAATAAACAATTTAATATAAAACATTGAAGTAAAATATTGAAAACAACCAATGGCAAAATATATCATTTTGTACATTAAATCCTTCCAGATACTAAATTGCTCTTGTTCTAAGAACTTTTTGCACGCAGAGTACATGGGTGTATATAGTACAAACCTCTTCAATAGGATTTGAAATTTTGATTGTCTTCGAAATGCAAGACTCACACTTTTTATTTTAGCAATTTAAAGGTCATTCACACGCCTTAATTACTAATTATTACAACTAATATAACGCGCATACAATGATTAAATAAATATAAATTAATTCATTTTTATTCAATTGATTGCTTTCTCTTTGCCTACATTGCCAACTTTGAAGTAAAATATAAAATTTTCTGTTTTTAATTTACACTTATATTCATACTAGACGAATGACCCGGGCAACGCCCGGGTTTTACCCGAGTGCGTATATATTTTAAAAATGTTTAATTAAAATACTATTCGTTACAATTATAAATTGGCGCCGTGGATGTCTCTCTTGTGAAACGTCCCGCCCCAAACTGTGTGTGTCTTGAAGATATAAAAATAAAAATGTGAACGGAAAAATATGTCCAGGGTAGCCTAGTGGTCATGGCATCTGCCCGGTAAGCGGAAGGTCGTGGGTTCGATTCCCATCCCTTGACACTTTTTTTATTTTATCCATTCTGACCAAAATCTATCCGTGAACTTAAAATTGTGCCTTATCACACACTATTTTTTTATTTGGCCTTATTACCTTGTGTTTATAATCTATGACGTAATGCCGGCGGCGCGCGCCCGTTGGCTGCCAGCGAGCACGTGACCTCCCTGTGCGCGCGCATCCGTGACAGAACCGGCCGGCCCATGACGGTCGTGACTATATATATAATGGATGGATAATAATAATAATATAATAATAATAATAATAATAATAATTATTATTATTATTATTATCATTAGATAATGATAATGATCATAATGATGATGCGCGCGCATCCGTGACAGAACTTCACACAGTGGACTTCACACAGAGAGAATAAGGCAATTATATAAGTAGATAATCCAAATTGTGCCTTATCACACACTATTTTTTTTATTTGGCCTTATTACCTTGTGTTTATAATCTATGACGTAATGCCGGCGGCGCGCGCCCGTTGGCTGCCGGCGAGCACATGACCTCCCTGTTAGCGCGCATCCGTGACAGAACCGGCCGGCCCATGACGGTCGTGACTATATATATAATGGATGGATAATAATAATAATATAATAATAATAATAATAATAATTATTATTATTATTATTATTATTATTATTATCATTAGATAATGATAATGATCATAATGATGATGCGCGCGCATCCGTGACAGAACCGGCCGGCCGGCCCATGACGGTCGTGACTATATATGTTGATAATATCATATAATTATATATTAATATCAAAAGATTTGTTTTTGTATGTATCAAAATAAATTTAAAATGAAAACATTTTAATATTTTAAAAAATCTATATATATATATATAATATTTCGTATATCTATAAATTCTAATACATATAAATAATAAAATTTGGTATTTTTAAAATTCATAAAAAAATTTAAATGAATATAATCATTAAATAAAATACCTTTTCCAATGATTTTTATACATAAAGTTCTAATATTCCAACTTATACCATTGAACAAAATTAGATTTATATGAAAAATACCAAATTTATAAATAGGTTTTGAACTTTTAATTAGACAATTTTAATTTATAATTAGACATTTTCATTTTAATTTAGACACTTTCATTTTTATTTAGACATTTTCAATTTTAATTTAGACATTTTTCATTTTAATTTAGACACATGGACTTTTTATATAATATCTATTTAAGAAACTTTAAAACACAACTAAATATATTATTAAAATATCATCGTGTTATTTCTATTAATTTTAAAATGAATAGAGGCTCGTATCAAGCAATATCAAAAGGAAAACAGGAAACTTTAATCAAGTTGGTATGTTTAAAAGACGAAACTATGCAAAAGCTTCTAAGTTATTGAACATCAATTATAGTTCTGCTATGCAGAATTATAAAAGAGAAGGCTAATTAAAATTAATAAATAAAGGAGGATTTAGACAGAAAAAATTTTCATTAAGCGATTTAGATTTTATTTTGAAAAGTATATACAAAATAATTCTATAGAAGCATAGGGCGCTTCTCCCGTCAAAATAAACGTCAAAAACTGACGCCATCTATATAAAATAGTTCCAGTATAACTTTTTAAAAAATTAAGAGATGAATTGAAAAATATTTTAAATCTAGAAGTGTCGCAAACAACAATAATCAATGCAATAAAAGATTTTAAAATAACTCTGAAAAAGTCATCTATTGAGTTGATCAACCTAATTGTTGTAAGATTTAGGTACTTACAGCTTGTAGGAAGGCATGAGGACGTTGAGGATTATATGATAATAATCTTTATTATCCATTTAGCAAGAAAGACAAAGTTATGGTAGCGAACAGTTATTGAAGTATAGAGAAGAAAAGGTAAACAAAACGTTGTGATGATGATTAGTCCAGTGTGGCGCTAGCTGTCGTAGCATTCAGTTATCCAACACTAATATCAAATGAAACTAAGCGAAAAAGAAAAGAAGATGCAAAATTGTTTATTGATAATTCATCTGATTTAAAAATGATGTCAAATATCGCTATTTCCATTTCAAGCCCTTCTTTCTTATAATAAAAACTATATTCAATATTTTTAATTGTTAAAAATGCTCCTAAATAAAAGGAATATATAGAAAGGTCCATGTGTTTAAATTAAAATGAAAAATGACTAAATTAAAATGAAAAATGTCTAAATTGAAATGAAAATGTCTAAATTAAAATTGAAAATGTCTAAATAAGAATGAAAGTTTCAAAATTAAAATGAAAAATGTCTAAATATATAAATTTAAAATGTCTAATTAAAAGTTAAAAACCTATATAAAAATAAATAATAAATATAAAATATAAATTTAAAATGATAATATATGAATAAAAGAGGTAGGAAGAGATTGAAATTTTAAATTTAGTGTGATCTAATGTTTGACAACTGATTAACAATATTTATTTTATTCTTCACTAAAATATTTATCTCTTCATTCAATATATGTTTATTGTCCCACACACCGTTTTTATTTGTACTCATAAAAACCTAATTCTTCAATGGCAGTAGGTCAAATATTTATTTTCTCCTTTTTTGTTGTGAATATTTTAAATAAAACCTCTTTAAAAGTACTTTTATTAATTAATTATTTTTCATTTTGTATCTTACTGCCATATATTCTACTCTATTTCTCCTTATTTTTATTATATTTATATAAATTGAAAATAAGACAATCCATATGTGATTCTTTAGATAATAAAAATGTATATATTTGAACATAATTTTCCATAAACAACAACAAGAAAAAGCTGTATTAAGACCTTTCAGTTTTATAAAGATTCTCCATGTAGAAATGTAGGTATTTCAGGTATTATGTAGGATTTTCTTTTCAATCTACTTTGTATCTTTTTATGAAAATAAAAAAACATATCCTATCGCTCTCATGAGTATTTTTAGATGGCAGAGTGCCATATAGTGGAAGAGATAATACTTGACCTTTTTATCATTTTCTTACTTTAAATCCATATTGGATTCTTTAGATAATAAAAAGGTATATATTTGAACATATTTTTCCATAAACAACAACAAGAAAAAGCTTTACTAAGACCTTTTAGTCTTATACAGAATCTCCAAGCAGAAATGTAGGATACATGTAGGGGAAAAGTTAATAGTAGGATAATGTAGGATACCCCCCTGTAGGGGAAAAAAAGTTTTTTTCAATCTACTTTGTATCTTTTTGTGAAAAAAAAAGACATATCTTGACCGTTCACATGAGTATTTGAGAATGCAGAGCGCCATCTAGTGGAACAAATGATACCTGACCCTTTTATCATTTTCTTACTCTTCAACACACATATGTATACCTATTTGGTACTGATATTTATTTTTGAAATTACCTATACACCAATACCTCGCTTTGCGTCGTTTCGTTTTGCGTTTTTTTCGAAATTGCGTCGCTGCTTAATTTTTACTGAATTTCACTGTGCGTCGTTAGATTTTCGAAGTTGCGTTGTTTTGGATTCGAGTCTGTGATTTTTTTTTTTTTTTTTTTCCTAAAATATGGCAACACCTTTGTTTTTGATTGCGTCTTCACATATTTTCAATTTGCGTCGCGTTTTTTTGGAACGTAAACCCGACGCAAAGCGAGGTATAGGTGTATTTTTATTAAATAATATCTGTAATAACATTTTGAGGAGGTGTATATTGTAGATATATAGTTAGTTAAAATGTATATATAGAGAAAATATGAGGTATATGAATCTATTTAGAATATATAAATTTACATTAATCACTTTCAACACCAAAAAAGACTTTACATAAGTACATTATTTTGAAAATAGAGCAATCCATAAATAAATCTTTAATTAAAAAGGCATATATTGGATCAAAAATATCATTTATTTTTATTTAATATTGGTAAAATAAATGATATTTTGATTCAATATATGCCTTTTTAATTAAATACGTACATTAGTATAATCATATACAGTAATATTCTGAGATATTTTATATACAGTTATCAGCGTCATGCGTTCTGTCACCGTTTGCTTTTGGTGGCGTGATCGTAGCGAGCCAATAGGAGAGCGCCATTCAGGTGTCACCGTTTGCTGCGCCACCACGTGGCGCGACGGTGACCTTGAGGACGTAATGACAGGGTAGGAACAAGAAATCACTTGCTATCATTATGATATCATTTTATGTATATATCAGATTTAAAATATATTCATACAAAAAATCTAAATAATACAATTTTCAAATATCGTTGTGAAAATTTACATTTTTATTTTTGTATTTTAAAAACACACAAAGATTGAAGTGGGACGTTTCAAAAGAGTGCCATCCACGACGCCAATTTATAATTGTAAAGAATAGTATTTTAATAAAACATTTAATCGTGTAAAACCCGGGCGTATATATATATATATTAAAAATAAAAGAGGCATATCCTGACCAGGCTCACATGAGCAAATCTTTTTACATACACACACACATATATATGTGTGTGGAAAAATTGCCGGGAGGAAATTGATTCATAGAAGCATAGGGCGCTTCTCCCGTCAGAATAAACGTCAAAAACTGACGCCATCTATTGACCGTCGCCGCAAACTAGCGGCCTCGGGTCGGTGACAAAGCCACAACACCAGTTTATCAATATATATATATATATATACAGTGGTACTTCGACATACGAGTTTAATTCGTTCCGCAACCTTGCTCGTATCTTGAATTACTCGTATCTCGAAGCAAATTTCCCCATACAAAACAATTGAACTACCATTAATCCGTTCCAATCTCCAAAATGTCACCCCAGTTATTTTTGTTACGTGGTTTTAAATGATAAAAACGTATTCATAAATATCAAATATTTATTGCACAAAAACAAAAAAGAGAATGTAAAGAAATAAATTAGATATCCTCACTGGTCTTTGCCTTTTTCGCTACATTTTTCTCGCTTTCACCTGTAGGCCGTTTAGAAAAAAACATGTCCAAGGAGGTTTGTTTCTTCCTCCCTCTCAGAATGTTACGGAAATGAGTTAGGCAAGTGTCATTAAAAAGTTCAGATGCACGACCTGTTGCAATTTTTCTGGGTGTTTTTTTCCACGAACTGTGAAACTCTCTCCCACATTCCTAAGATCTCCTTTATCTCACTTGTAGAAATAACCTCCTCCTCTGACTCCTCAAAACCAATTACTTGCATAACCTCAGTATGCTGCTTTGACTGTATCTCCTCAGTCGTCAGTTCCTGGGTGTGCGCGTGATGGCGCGACTGCGTGTTACTACCGAACCGAACTCGTATCTCGAATTTCGCTCGTAACTAAAAGCAAAAAATCACTTGCTCGTCGGCTCGTATCTCGAAAAACTCGTATGTTGGGGCGCTCGTATGTCGAGGTACCACTGTAATACCAAACTATCTCTAGCGCTGGAACTTTTTTTCTGAAAAATATAGTAACTTCCTACTATCTTTACTGAGACGGAAAAAAATCAATTAAAAATAAGCAAAATTGTTTTACCTATATATATGTAGTGTGCTGATTCCTAATATTTACTATATTGATGTCTTATATGAAAGCGCCATCTATTGACCCTCTCTGAAAACTTGCCGATTCGTTTCGGAGACAAAGATACAACACCAGTTAAGGAAACTGAGGAGCCTCTATCAGCAGACCATGGTTCATGTTATGATCCTCGTCAGTACAGGGCAGACTTCATTTCAAGAGATTCACAAGAAATCAAATGAAATCTTGACAATCTGCCAGAAATATATTAATCTAGTATAGTGGCTAGACCAAATCTATGGCCAAGCTATAAATATAAATTTTGTTTGGAGGAAAAATTGATTTATAGAAATAAAGGTCCCCTTTCCCATCAAAACAGACGATAAACTCCTCCCGGCAAAGCTTTCGTCTACTACAGTGATTCTCAACCTTTTTTTTTTTGTTGCGGCATTATTTTAAAGATTTGAAAATTTGGCGGCACAATTTTAGAATTTCGCGGCACACTTTTGCTAACTTGAATGCAAGAAAATTCAAATTATGTATCAATATTTCTATGCAAAATATAAGTAATATACATCTCTAACATTCAATTTGATAATTTCGTTATTTTAAAAAGTAAAAAAATGAAAAAGAAAAAAAGAAAAACCAATACAAACGTGAACATAATCATATGACTAAAATTCGGCGGCACATTTTTAGAATTTCGCGGCACACAAAATTACCGCGGCACATTGGTTGAGAATCACTGGTCTACTATATTAAGAATAAAAGGCATTTCCTGATCGTGCAACTAAAAGTTGCTGATGACTTGCGCCATCTTTCGGAATAAATATCAACTAATCGTTGATTTTTTAATTATTCCAGAATTGGCCGAATACCGTTTCTTGATTAATCAAGAAAAGCTAACTACGTACGTGTGAATATATATATTATATATATTTCATGACATTAAAAAATATATAAACAATTTTATAAATTTATAAATATTTAAAATAAAAAAAAATGCTTACATTCTAAACAGATATTCAACCTTAACCAATATTTTTAAAATGTTTGAGATTTAAAATTTCTCTTTTAATGATATTTTTTATATATTAGAGAAAAAAATATATGCATGAATCAATCTTTAAATTTATCATTTCTTTCATTTTATTTTTCTCCCTCAGAAAACCATTGCCAAAACACTACTTTGTTTTATAATCAAATTAGAACGTATATTTTCCAACAGAAAATAATTCTTTTATGAATATTTTCGTCTGAAGAAAAATAAATTGAGGAAATTTATTTAATTTTCCTCAAGAAATTTAAAATTTGCACTTCAAATTTATTACAATTTTTTTGTTGTTGTTGTTTAGAAATGTAAAATTATCTTGCACAAAAATTTTAATTTTAAAATGTTCTTGTTGTTTTAAAAACAGGAAATGTAATATAATAAAACAGCTAATTAAAGCAAATAAAATAGATGTCCTCAAACTGAAAAAAAAGAAACAAATAGCAAACATAATAAAATAAATTATACCTCAAAGAAAAGGAATTTAAAAAAGAAATGCTAAATGATAAGCAGTAAATTAAGTTTAAACACAGATGAGATATTATTTTGATACCAGAAAATAAATTGTTTTTTCTTTCAAGGTATCTTCTGCTTTATCTAAATAAGAATGTTTTTTAAAATAAGATTTCTCATTATTATCTGTTTTTAAATATCATTTGGTTGTATTTATTATTTAATGATAATCTTTATTTCACATAATCGTTCAAATATATATAATATAAATAATTTAAATTTAATATTTTTATTATATATTAATTTGAAACTATATTATTGTGTTATTTTATTTTAAAATAAATATATTGATAATAAAAATAAAATAAGAATTATTATTTAATGCCTTTGTTGTAATTGTTGTAAGATTTAGGTACTTACAGCTTGTAGGAAGGCATGAGGACGTGGAGGATTATATGATAATAATCTTTATTATCCATTTAGCAAGAAAAAACAAAGTTATGGTAGCGAACAGTTATTGAAGTATAGAGAAGAAAGGTAAACAAACAGTTGTGATGATGATAGGTCCAGTGTGGCGCTAGCTGTCGTAGCATTCAGTTATCCAACAAATCCCCGGCATGAATGTGGAGACATCACGAGGTTGTAGCGTAACTTCTCAAATGTCGCCCTTGGTAGCGGCTTGGTCAGGATGTCCGCCATCGTGTCGCCAGTTGGGCAGTAGATCAATTTTATCACTGTCTTCTTCTGAAGATCCTTCAGGTGATGGATCTTGGTTGCGATGTGCTTGGTCCTAGAAGACACTTTTTCGGAAGAACATATCTTGAGACATGATTGATTGTCTTGGTGGAAGTAGATTGGAGCTTTCTGTTCCAGTTCGAGATCCTTTAGCAAGTCGAGAAGCCATAACAGTTCTTTTGAGGCTTCGGCCGCGGAGATGAGTTCCGCTTCGGTGGATGAGAGAGATACGCAACCTTGTTTCCCAGTCATCCATGAGATGGGGTTTGATCCCAGTAGGAACAAGTTTCCGCTTAGTGATTTTCTGTCGGTGTTGTCGCTTGCCCATGTGGCATCGCTGTATGCTTCCAGCGTGGAAGGTTTTTGGTTAGATATGCGTAGCTCGAGTTCTTTAGTAGTTTTTAGATATCTTACGATTCTTTTTGCTGCATTCCAGTCACAATTTCTAGGATTCTGGTTTCTGCTGCTGAGTATGCAGACTGGAGCTGCGATATCTGGTCTGGATACTACGCTTAGGTACAATAGTGAGCCTATCAGTTGTTGGTATTGGACGTTGTTTGGTAGAAGTTTTTCATCAGATATACCGGGATATCCGCTTTCCATGGGAGTGAAAGTAGGTTTCGCTTCTTGGAGATTGTACCTTTCAACTAATTCTTGGATTTTACTCTTTTGGCTCAGTAGGAGTTCACCTTCTCTGTTCCTGGAGATTTCTATACCAATGAATTGAGTGGGGTCTCCAAGGTTCTTTATTTCGAATTCTTTTTCGAGAGTTTTTACAGTGTTTTGGATGATTATCTCGGAATCGCTTGCGAGGAGCATGTCATCCACATATAGAATCAAGTAGATGGAATGGTTTTCTTCATTCTTGGTGAATAGGCATGGGTCTACAATGCTCTGTTTGAAGTTATTTTTAATTAGAGTGCTTGCAATTTTTGTGTTCCAAGATCTTCCAGCTTGTTTTAGACCGTAAATTGCCTTCTTTAGTTTGCAGACTTTGTTTGTTTGTTTTGTATGGAGTCCTTCTGGGAGTTCCATGTAGAGTTCTTTATCTAGGTCGCCGTGTAGGAACGCTGTCTTCACATCGAGGTGGATCACTTGCATCCCTTTGTAGACTGATGCAGCTAGGAAGGCTCTAATTGTAGAATGCTTCACAATTGGTGCAAAGGTTTCTTCGTAGTCTCGGCCAAATTTCTGATTGAACCCTTTTGCTACGAGTCTGGCTTTGTACCGCTCTATTTCTCCTTTGGAATTGAGTTTTTGTTTATAGGTCCATTTACATCCTATGATCTTTTTGTCCTTAGGTAGAGACGTTAGTTCCCATACATTGTTCTTCTCAAGAGAATTTAGTTCTTCGTTCATTGCTTGTAGCCATTTTTCTCTTTCTATTTTTGGTAATTGTAGGACTTCCGAGTAGCTGGTGGGTGTCGGAATGTCTTGAGCTTCAGTTTTGTACAGCATGTAGTCATTCCTTATGGGAGGTATTCCCTTTGTTGGTCTCGTGGATCTTCTTTGTGTGACCACTTGTGTTCCTGTGCTTGTACTGGGTTGAATGTAATCCTCGGTTTCCGAGTCCTCAAGGTTTTCGGATTGTGTTCCTGGTTCCTGACTTTCCTCTGCATTACCAATATGATTGGAGGAAGTTAGATCTGTACTTAGTACTTGTGGTGAAGTTGTTTTTGTGGAAGCGAGGTGAAAACCATTTTCTTTTTCTATAAATTTTACGGATCTGCTGATTGTGATGTTGTCTGTATCGTGCAGGATTCTGTATCCTTTGCTTCGATCATCGTATCCAAGAAAGATCCCTTCGATAACTTTGCTATCCAACTTGTTTCTTTTTATCTTGGGAATATAGGCGAAGGCTTTACATCCGAATCTTTTTAGATGCTTCAGACTGGGCTTCCTGTTGGTCCATAGTTCAAATGGAGTCTTGTCTGTAGCTTTCGAGGGTATTCGGTTGTGTAGGTAATTAGCTGTGGTAACCGCTTCCGCCCATAGAGATTGTGGGAGTCCTGAGTCAAACAGCATGCATCTTGTCATCTCCATTAGTGATCGAATTTTCCGTTCTGCTACTCCGTTCTGGGCTGGTGAGTAGGGGACTGTTAGCTGATGTTTGATTCCGCTTTGGTTCAGGAAATCTTCGACTTGTCGGTTTACGTACTCACGACCGTTGTCTGTCCGTATGGTTTGGATATTTTTTCCAAATTCCGTGTGTGCTGAGATGACGTAGTCTTTTATTTTTTCATAGGCTTCGTCTTTTCCTTTCAGGAGGTAGGTCTTCGTGTATCTGCTGCAGTCATCAGTGAAGGTGATGAAGTATCTCTTACCGCTAAGAGAGTTAGTTGGTAATGGACCGCAGATATCACTGTGGACAAGTTTAAGCGTTTCAGTTGCTCTGTACTCTGTCTTCTTTGGAAATGGGGTTTCGGTGAGTTTTCCTTGAATGCACTGAACGCAGTCTGTGCTGTGCGAACAGTTATTTAGACTTAGTCCTCTTGCTAGGTTCTCATTTCGAATCTTCTTAATTGATTCTATATTTCTGTGTCCTAGTCTGTCGTGCCAGAGCATGAGGCAATTTTTGTTTTTGCAGTGGTTTTGTTTTGCAACATTTGCTTTGAATGTGCGAGTTTGGGGGTTGTCATCCAGGTGGAGTCGGTACATTGCATTGTCAAGTATGCCGTTCGCGAGGGCTGTGTTGTCTCTTTCGATGGTACACCAATCTCTGTTGAACGTTACTTTACATCCGTTGGAGGTGGCCGCACTCACTGACAGAAGGTTGTCTGTTAGTTCCGGGATGTAGAGAACTTTTGTGAGAAGTAAGGTGTCAGTCTTTCCTTGGGGTGTGATGACTTTGATTTCTCCTTGTCCTATCCCTTTGACCTGCAGCTTATTGCCATTAGCAACCACAACATTTTGTGTTTGTTCTCTGTTAAGTTCAGTGAAGAAGCTTTCATCGTACGCCATATGAGATGTGGCTCCAGAGTCGACGAACCAGTTGTGTACACTTGCTTCTCGTTGAGTGCAATTGAGAGCTTTTGGGTTAGGTCCTTTTGTTGTTCTCTGGTATGTGGGTTGTTCTTGGGTGACACTCGACTGATTTGTGTACTTTGGTACGTTTCCTCTTCTGAAGTTTTCATATTTGTACTCTTTGTTGCTGTTGTTTCGCTTTTGATAGTGCCAACATTCTTCTTTGGAGTGGTTTGGTTTGTGGCAGAAAGAACAGGATTTCTTCTCTTTTTCTCTTCTTTGGCTTGAAGCTCCGTGGAGGCTTTTTAAGGCTTTTGATGCGGTGCTTTCGTCTTTCGAGCTTTCTACTCTGCGTGTGTGTTCATCAAGGAGTTTGTTCTTGGTGAATTCAAGCGTTAGCTCGTCATCAGGCCTTGATTCCAACATCGTGATGAGATTGGAGTAGCTCTTTGGAAGCGAGCAAAGCAGTATAGCCGTGATGTGAGAGTCCTTTAGTGTTTCGCCAATGGTTCGCAGTTTGTAAACAAGTTCCATCATGGTAGTGATGTGCTGTTGCATGTCTTTGTCTTCTTCGAGTTTTAAGCTGTATAGCTTCCTTAGCAAATAAATTTTTCCCGAGAGTGTTTTTCTTTCATAGATATTTTTAAGAGTGTCCCAGGTAGCTTTGGCTGTTAGTAGGTTTTTGACATGCACTATTTGTGAGTCGGCGATGCTTAGATTAATGATAGCTCTAGCTTTTGAGTCTTTCTTTTTCCATTCGATTTTAGGTTCATCTGGAATATTTTCGGTGACAACTTCCCAAAGATCTTCCTTTTGCAAGAGCATTTCAATTTTGAAAGACCATAGTGAGTAGTTATAGCCGTCGAGCTTATTTAGGGTTACATCGTGGCTCGGGAGTGACGCCATTTTTGCTAAGCCTTTTTTTTCTTTGTCTTAACTCGTTAGTTGAATTTCATGCAATATTCAGTCTCATAATCTAATTGTTGTAAGATTTAGGTACTTACAGCTTGTAGGAAGGCATGAGGACGTGGAGGATTATATGATAATAATCTTTATTATCCATTTAGCAAGAAAAAACAAAGTTATGGTAGCGAACAGTTATTGAAGTATAGAGAAGAAAGGTAAACAAACAGTTGTGATGATGATAGGTCCAGTGTGGCGCTAGCTGTCGTAGCATTCAGTTATCCAACAGTAATCATTGGTTCGTAAACGCGTACACATTAGAACTGTTAAAGTATTATTATATTTATTGGCACAAAAAGATTATATTTTAAAGAGAATTAAAGCTAGAAAAGTTGAAATTCTATAATCATAACAAACAGTTCACAATAAACTAATAATTTAAATGTATTTTCTTTTGCTCATAACACACATCTAGCGCATTCAATTTTAATACGTAAAATGTCTAATAATTATTTTTTCTAAATATCTATCTGCATTATATTAAAACATTATAATTATTTTGCCACTTGTTTCAAACCTGATTTGAAATTAAATAAAATTAAATGAACCGTTTCAAACTTTATTTAACACCTTATATATTCATCTTTATTTAACCCTTTTAATCAAATTATATTAAATTTCACGCGTAGGTTATGGTTTTATAAATATGTATTTATTTATTAAATAAAACATTAGATGTTATTTTATGTTATGAAATAGGTTAGTTTTCATAATGCCGTGAAGAAATTTGATGCTAAAATTGGCACCTAATTATCTCACTTTGTAAAATTATATAATAATAAATCATATTAAGAAATAACATAGGGTAAATGATGGAAATTTGGTGATTTACTGATTTAAAAAAGGCATCTGCTTATCATGCAATTAAACGTTGATGATGGCTTGCGTTATCTATCTGAATGAATATAAACTAATCATTGATTTTTTCTTCTGCCAATATTTTCGAATTTAAAAAGAAAAATCAACGGCTAGTTGATTTTTATTCCGATAAATGGCAAAATCATCAGCAACATTAAATTTCACAAACATGAATTGCCTTTTTATTAAGGTTCTTAATTGTTAATATAAATATAATACCTAGCATTTATCACTCTAAAAGAGCTCAATTGATTAAAAAGATATTAAAAAGGGGTTTAAAATAAAGAGGTTAAAAAAAATCTTCTAGCAAAGTTTTAAATATTTTATGAAATGTTTTAGTATGTATTACAGTTAGACAGTTTCCAATTGGCATGCATGATTTAACTTATATTAGGTGAGTAGTGTGGATATTAAAATTATAAAGATTTTTTAATGAGTTTTTTTTATATTAGAAATGCTAGATTCTAAGCTAAAATCTATCTTTGACAGGGTTAAAGAAAAATATCAAACATTTATAACTTATGCGACGGAAACTTAGAGAATAATTAAACCTCAAAATAACTTTATGTGTGTGTGATAAATAATATATTGTTACGCCGCTGAAATTTACATTTACACAATAAAAGGAGAACAATAGTCAGATCCATAAAATACATGTTTTTATAAGCCTAAATTCAATAGATTATTAAAATAACACTGAAAACATTTAATAAAAAGTACAAATATTTTGATAAAAATAAATTAGTATCAAAACTATTCCTAGATTCTAAACCACCTTCTTATATTTACTATAGTACCTTTTTACTCAATACACAGCTACTAAATTATAAAAGATAACACGCTGATTGGCTGATTAGGGTCACGTGATAGTAGACGACCACTCAACATGCAAATAAACCAGACGACATATACCAGACTGTAACACAAGTTCGTTCCCAATATATACAGATACAGACCCTCATTTTCAATAACAGCTACCCATCATTTTGTCAGGTTTTCCAACGTGACACCAAATATTTATTTATTTAAACTATATTTATATTGGTATATATTTAAATAAAATTTGATATTATATTAGGCTTACGCTTTGGGCACGAACTTCATATATAGCCTGGTATATCGACACTCAAGATGTTTATTACATAGTAGAAATGAGATCAAATATATATATTTCTGAAAATAGATCAATCCATACTTAAATCATTAGATTGTAAAAAGGCATATATAGGATTGAATTTGGGGGGAGAAGTCCGACCACACCTCCCTGCGGTCCCCCCTGGACCCTTGGAATATTCGATCAAATTCTGGTTCGTTTCCAAGGTGACTAACGTTGCAACAGCACCCATTTTCCAATGAAGAGCAATTGTGTACTGCTGTGATAGAGATGTATGGAGATATCTGAGGCTCTTCATTGGACACGACAACAACAACAATACATTATACACACCCAAGATAGTGGACATTGTGACTGCTGTGATAGAGATGCATGGAGACATCTGAAGCTCTTCATTGGACACGACAACAACAACAATACAGTATACACACCCAAGATAGAGGACATTGCAACTGCTGTGATAGAGATGTATGGAGACATCTGAGAATCTTCATTGGACACGACAACAACAACAATACAGTATACACACCTAAGATAGAGAACATTGCTGTGATAGATATGCATGGAGACATCTGAGGCTCTTCATTGGACACGACAACAACAACAATACAGTATACACACCCAAAATAGTGGAATATTCTGCTGCTGTGATAGAGATGCATGGAGACATCTGAGGCCCTTCATTGGACACGACAACAACAACAACAATAAAATATTTATTTACCAATATTTCGGTTACCTGAACGCCAACCTTTATCGAGGCATTACATTTTTGTATACACAAACTCAGCGCCGCATAGTGAAACGTAGAAAATTAGGAAAGACAAACTTTAGGATGACACAGCAATTTAAGGCTAAAAACAAAATCAACATTTATAAGATACAAGATAAACAATGAGGAAAGCTTCTAGAGTAGCAAAATATAAATAATATAAATATCAAAAAATTTATAATATGTATATATATAAGATAAAATAAATACTTTGTACAATATTGTGACCCCTCTGATATTGTTTTAACTATTTATTGATTCATATAAAAACTCTATTAAAACTTGAATAATATAAAACGACATAAATTTAACATACATATAATGCTATTAGACTAGGTAATTACATAGAATCCATATTTCTATTTTCAAAATTATACTCGAATACATCATTTATTTCAATCAAAAGAATCAAATGAAATTGAAATATTTTTTCAAATAAAATTTATTCATAGAATAACTACTCTGTATATCGATAATGTTCCATGTTAAATATATAAAGAAATGAGGTCAGATTGAATTCGTTAAAAAACAAACACAAGTTCGACGTACACAAAGGGAAAAAAGCGCTTGGTTCATACATTATTAAAAGCAGAGTAATAAATTCACTGATTATTTTCTCGAAGAATTGTTTTCAAACTTTTTATCGGGTAACATCGACTTAGAATCAATAAAGTTGAAGGTTATTGAGATAGTGCTATTCTATTTTGAACTTTTATAATCTGTATTCAATCAATATCCATGTTGGTTAGATATACTGTATTTGCTTAATACTTATCTTTTGATATAATAAAAGAAGATCGCATCTAATCGTTCAACTGAATGTTTCTGATGGGTCACTGCCATCAATTGAAATATATATATAGACAATCTTTACAATTTATCAATAAAAACCTTGAAAGATTTCAAGAAAAGGGTACAGGCAAAATTCTGAAAATAAAACTAGGAGAGAGTTTATAGATTTTTCGATAGATTAAATGGGCCATCAGCAACATTGAGTTCCATGATAAGTCCTTTATCATCATATAATACCATATCTACCTGATCTTTCTTCTGTGTTTACTTTTTAGCTCGTTTTTAAACACTGTATTTTATAAGAAATAGAATCATAGAGCCTGAATGTGTTTTTAAGTACAAAAAAAAAAAAAATTTCTACTGCCCTTACTGCAATGAAAATACAGTAGGATGCCTTTGCTCATGAATCCTCCCTGAGGTTTGGTAAATTTAATTCACCCGACCCTTTCTTAGAGCTCTAATACTGTATTGGAGGATTCTGTTCATATACGCGACAACGAAGGACCTAATCCTAATTAGTTTAGCAAACTATGGACATAAGCTTTTAGGATACCGATGAATGATATGACTACATAAGCTAAAATGCTTGAACGCCTGCAGCTGTAGCTGCACCACTGTCATCAAGTTTTTCATCCAGTAGGAACTGATGCATTCTCCATGCACCGAGAAGCCATAGGGTATTGTCCCTTGCGCCCTTCTTTAAGGTCTAGCTACATGGGGTCGGCAAATCAGCTCATAGGCGTATACTGGAGTTAATCGTAGCTTGGTTGCTTGACCGGGCTTCCTGCTTGAACTTGGGTAAACCCTTCCAAGGCTCCAATAGGACTTCTCCCTTTTGGCCCTAGTACCTTTAGCTTTAAGGACAGTAGAATTACTTATAAACCAAATACATAAATACTATCTTCAAATATTTTCGAAAATACAGAAGAATAAAAATACCTGTATGTTATGAGAGATTCCGCTAAATATAGAAATACTAGACAAATGTCCTGACTTGACCCAAATTTTTTCTGAGTGAATGTTTGCCCATACTAATATTGGTTTAATAAAAATTATTATTATTATTATAGCAATAGTAGTTCGTAGTGGAAAATAATAGAGAAATTCATGCAAGAAAATATCACCTTTTTACTTGAACCGCAATCAAATCACACAACTCTAAATCTTGATAGGGAAAACACCTAGATACGTCTTTAGCAGATTGTGAATATTTCATTTGATCTCTTTTTGATTTCATGAAATAAAGTCCGCACTGGACTGAAGAGGGATATTAGCCTAATACCGCGGTCTCCAGGGTACTTCTCAGGTTGCTAAAGCTTGTGTCCTTGCTTTGTCACCGACCTGAATCGGCTAGTTTGAGAAGACAATCAATAAATAGCGCTTAGTTTTAGCGTCTTTTTTGATGGGAGAGACGCCCTTTATTTTTATATAAATATTAGCCGAATGACCCGGGCAACGCCCGGGTTTTACCCGATTAAATGCTTTTATTCAAATACTATTCGTTACAATTATAAATTGTCGCCGTGGATGTCACTCTTGTGAAACGTCCCTCTTCAAACTTTGTGTCTGAGAAGCGATATTTGTGTCTTCTGCTCGAATGAATGTTTTTCTTTTAGAATTTTGTTCCTGCATACTAAAAATTAACTAGCTTCACCAGTGGTCTCTGCTTTTTGAAATTTTTCCCTATATAATTTTGTATCTGAAAATCAAACATGATACAACAATATTGTCATCATCCTTTTCTGACTAAAAAAACAACTATTTTTGCCCAGAACCTGTCAATTTCAATATCTCTTCCAGACTTTTCTCTATGTCCTTTTAAAACACGTTTTACATGTACATTAGGTCAGCTGATATTACCTCCCATCTTCACCGCTAAAGGCGCTGCTTGCGAGGGAAAGGACAAATTTGCAAATAACTCGAAGAATATTCGGAATAGAGACCTGAAATTTTCACTATAAGTTTATCCAGATTCTACTCTATATACTGTTAGAATTTCAATCATATTAGTTACGTATTGTGGACGTGTATAGCCGGCCAACATACATACATATATACACTGACTTTTATATATATAGGGATATATTTAGGAAGAAAATAGGATTAAGTAGTAAGGAAAGTTAAAAATGTAAAAATAGATTAGGACTATATTTTGAGATATTTCAAAAATGTTTTTATTTATAGTAACAACTTAGCACAATAAGTTCATTTTAAAGCTTCGGCTGTTACGCGTTATATAAGAGGAACATAAGAAGAAGAAAAAAAGCGAAAATTGAAAGAAAATTATAATTAAGAAGCAAAGAAAGTTAAAGGAAAAATCAGATAAACACTATATATATATATATTTAAATGTTTTTATTTCTAGTAACAAATTAACACAGTAACTCTGAAGCTTCGGCAGTTACGCGTCATATAAGAGGAACGAAAGAAGAAGAAAAAAAAATTGAAAGAAAAATAGAATTAAGAATCAAAAAGGTTAAAGAGAAAAGTAGTTTAGGACTAACATTTTTTAAATGTTTACATTTCTAGCAACAACTTAGCACAATAAGTTCACTCTAAAGCTTAGGCTGTTATGCGTCATATAAGGGGAACATAAGAAGAAAAATGGGAAAACATTTGAAGATATCAAGAGTAGAAAAAGAATAAAAGGCAGAATAATATTTTTTCAACTCTATTGTGCCATGCTCTCATTTGTTTTCTCCCTATCGCATCGTAAGTAAACAAGGGCGCATGTTGGTCATAAACAACATTGAGGCAGCAGATTCATGATATCATTCTGTCTTTATTGATAGGGGTTGGGAATTGCCTCCCCTCCCTTTCCCCCCTTTCCCACTTTCACCCCCCTCCATCCCCCTAACTGCAGGGTGGGGCGTACTGTATGTGAATAGGGAATGGAGTTTGTCTTTCTCCTTCCATCAATAAAAATACACTACAGGGACTCACACAATTATTGTTTGGAAGTAATTTATCAAAAATATTAACATTTTTATTAGCGTTAATCACACTCATGGACAAAATTAAGAAATTGAAATGCTTTGGATGTCGTCTGGTGGCGTTTTAGTGGCGTATTGTGTGTAATTGGGGCATGGAGTTCATCTTTCTCCTTCCATCAATAAAAATACACTTCAGGGACCCACACAATTATTGTTTTGAAGCAATTTATCAAAAATATTAGCATTCTTATTAGCGTTAATCACACTCATGGACAAAATTAAGAAAGTGGAATGTTATTGATGTCGACTATTTTTTTATTTATTTATTAAACAAGACACTTTTGTTCACACTTAGTTATCTCGTGTGACTTCAATAAAAGTCACAGTGTATCACTGCGTTTTTATCTTAATAATGATATACATGCTAAAAGTTGAAACTTCCTAAAGTTTTGGCCATAAGTGTATTTATTATTTTTAAACAAACACGCATTATTCGACACTTACTAAAAGATATTTGAGAAAAGACTTATTGATTTCCATTTTTCTTTTGTTTTATGTGGATCCAGAAAATTTATTATATTATTATATATATCTCAGGTGAATTAGAATCCCTGTTGGAATATTACACAGAGTAACAATGGCTATAGATGAGATCTCATGTTTGAAAAAGGATCTCTTGTAAATTATAATTATTGTTATTTGTGTTTCACATGCTAAGTTTGTTTTGTATCCTTACTATCAACAATAAATAATATTAGATAATAAAAAGGCATATATTGGATTTAATTAAAGATTTATTTTGCCAATATATGCCTTTTCTTATCTAATGAATTAAATATGGATTGCTCTATTTTCAAAATAAACACCTTACTATTAATTATAAATAATATGCAAAGTTAAAAGGTAACGAATTCATCCTTCATACTAAGTTTAATTATTTATTTCAATGTAACTGTTTTAATGTCCATCCATACAGAGTTCAAAACAACCACTGACTCACCCGTGCAGCCAAGGTCACGCTCCGCTGCGTCACGTGGGAAAATATACGTACATGTTTTCTTACATGTTCTCAGCACATCCCCCTTTTTAAGATTTGAAATATATATATACATTACAAACTTTAAATGCATAATATAATTAATAATGAAGGCGATCCACAGGTTTAACAATTCGTCCACTCCGGGTTCTTATCTGTTCTCAGCACAGTAACAATCTCAAATATATATATGTGGTAGTTTTTTTTCACTCAAGCTCCTACAAACTTTCCATTCTTAGTTATCAACTGGTGGTAAAACCATTTGTTTTTCTCTTCAGTTAATCCTCAAAGTTAGTACAAGAACGTTCTCTCTTTTAATCTTTTACCTTCAATGCGTATTTCAATTAATCTCTTAATAGTATTTTCAATGTTTTAGTACACGACTTATTCCAATCAATTTTTAAATCATTATTTAAAAATAGTTTATATTTTTTATAACAGATGGCGCGCTAATGCATCAAGATTTTGTATCTTTGTTTTAACAAAAATGTAGTGATAAATAGAATATCTATTGATAATGCAAATATTAATATTTTTGTCAAATAATTGAAGTAATTTCTTCTGTTTTATAAGCAGATTTTCTAAATATATTGCCTGTTTGAGAACTAGCATCTTATACTTCATGTTGAACAATTGTGTGTTTATGTATTGTCAGAATAAAAAAATAAAATTTAAAAAATCAAAACATTCCCGAAATGCACCAATAGCGATTCCCAACCAGCCAGTCCTGAACCTCTATTGAATTGTATCAAATCCTCCAAAAAAAAAGACCTTCGGAAAAACCCCAGGACTATAATAGAAAAGCTGAGACAATGAAACCTTATGGAGATCGTTTAAACGACTTGATGAATAAGCAACAACAACAATAAAATAAAAATATATTAAATAACTGAAATCATATTCTAATATATTGACTTTCTTGAATATTCCCAAACATTATTTTGATCATTGAATTATTATAAACAAGTATCAAACATAGCTGTATAATCTCTCATATCAATTGCCTACTAACTACATACTAGTCCCTAACTATTGAAACTCCACGCAAAGTAAGATAATTCTAGAAGTGTAATCTTAATCATAAATGATAAAGTATAATATAATATTACGGGAGGATAAAAATCATGTAACAAAAGTAGCACCTCTTCTTTTAAATTGCTTTTTGATACATCACCCCGGGAAAAAAACGTTATAGTGTTGATCAAAAACAACCCTCAACACCAATTTTGGCAAATTCAAACAAAAAGCCAACTTGTTTATACCATTATTTCGGGCTTTGTCTCTCAAACATCTAGAAGTTTTGAGAATAGAGCAATCCATAAATAAATCTTCAATTAAAAAGCCATATAATGGATCAAAATATCATTTATTTTACCTATATTTCATTTTCTAAACGCCAACCTTTTTCAAGGTATTATAACATATTAATGTGTTACGATGCACTAGCGCGCCATCTGTTATCAAATTACGAAACTATTTTAGACGCGTATTGATGAGCCAGGCCCTCCCTTTAATTTTTCCATTGCAGTAAGGGCAGTAGAAATCGTTTTATTTAAAAAAAGAATATTACGCGTCTATAATAGTTTCGTAATTTTATATTAATGTGTGTTGTTGACACAAATTATTATGTTATAATACCTTGAAAAAGGTTGGCGTTCAGCCAACTAAAATATAGATAAAATAAATGATATTTTGATCCAATATATGCCTTTTTAATTAAAGATCTAGAAGTATTATGGTGAAAATAATGTATAGTTAATCAATACAGATGAATTATGTAAACATATCGTTAATTGAAAACTTAAATTCGATTTTAAAATCAAACTAATACAAGGTTTTTCCCAAAGGTTCGTAAACACTTGCAAAAAAAATTAAATACCAATATTATTCTCCGTTATTGTATAATGTCTTTGTATTATATATAAAGTAATTGTATTATGTATTATTTATTATATGCAGCCGCCCTAATAATATTATTCGCCAAGTAATAAGAAAAATACAAAATTTTAGGACAACCGTATAAGTTTGTAAAAAGGATTTAATTGAATATATATTCAAATAGGGAACTAATTAAATGCATAATTATACAGAAAGGTATTCGTTTATTTGGAAAGTCATATTGAATTTTAGAAATTATGTAAAAAAAATAGTACAAATATGATATTGTACTGGGATAAGGTGCATAAATTATAATAAAAACATCTTCTTATCGTGCAACTAAAAGTTGCTGATGGCTTACGCCATCTATCGGAATAAATATCAACTATTCTCGTTGATTTTTAATTATTCCAGAATTGGCCAAATATCCATTCTTGATTAATGTGGTTAGCTTTTTCTTGATTAATCAAGAATGGGTATTTGGCCCATTCTGGAATAATTAAAATCAACGAGAATAGTTTATATTTATTCCGATAGATGGCGCAAGCCATCAGCAACTTTCAGTTGCATGATAAGGAGATGCCTTTTTTATAATTTATAAATTATGTTCTCTCTAAACACACTTTGATATATATGTATATATATGGTAACAGAGAATTTATAATGATTTCCATTAATTATACATTACGCTATTCATTGATAATTAAATTTTCATTCAATTTTTTTCTTAATAATAATAAGAGAAATATCGACACAGAAGAATTTTAATTAAATTCGGAATAAAAAAAATATTTCTCTCAATACTCATATATATTTATAAGTTCTTTTGAGAGAAGGGGAAAGATTGAAAAAAAAATCATCATTAAATATTCAGTGAATAAACAAAAATAAATAAAGTCACAAAGTCAACAAACCAACGTCTTCCCTATAATAATAATAATCTTTTTGGAAAATGTTTAAAATTTTTTAAAGTTTTTAACGTCTGAAATATTGTGCGCCATTTGCGAATCAATGATCCGAAACTTTAAAGTGATCCCAAGTTTACATTCCACCCTGCAACCCGGTAAATAAATACCAGTCGTATGACGTCACTTCCGCTGAGGAAGAACAAAGTGTTGCCGAATGCTTTTGTTGCCTAAATTAAATCGGTTTCATTGATTTTATTCAAATGTCGACAGAAGGTTGTGTAGCAATCGGCTGCCCGATTCCCTTAGGCCTTTTTTTTATTAGACTATTATCTTCTTTTTCATAAATTCTATTTTATGTAAACTAACGACATTTTAAAAAATATATCTAACATCTTTATAAAGTATAGGAATAAAATACGAAATGCGCACTTATATTTAATAATAAAGTGTAATATTGAATTAGAGAACATATGTAAAATTTATTTTTAAGAAATATTAAGTCATTGAATAATAGCTTTATATTTTCAAGCATACAATCAAAAATTGTGAAAAATGTCAATTAAATTACATTTTAATTATCACAATTTATTTATTAACAGTCTAAAAACTTATTTTAAAATTTAAATTTTATTTTTGAAATATATTTCAGAGATTAAAAAAAGAACTTTTTCCAGATTTTATTAAAAAGGTTTAAAAAAATTAATTTACAAAAGAACCTCTCTTTAGCGCCTTTTCCTTTATCCGTTAAGCTATTCATTTTTTTTATATATATTTTTTTCTATCTGATTTTTATTTTTCAATAAGCGACTATTATATTTAATTTCATTAATTACTCAGGTTTTATAATTAACAGAGTAATTTAAAGAAATGTTTAAGCACCTACAGTATTTGAAAATAGAACTATTGCATTTTTTTTTACAACAAATTTTCAACACTAATTTTACATATTTCTATGCTATTAGTATCTATCCACATAGTGCAAATTTCTCATTTCACATTTTTATTAAATAAATTTTAATATCACTGATAGATAAATTCGCCAACACCGGAGCCTTACAAGCAATAGGAATGTAATGGAAACTTATCAGAATCATTGTCAAGGGGAAATTATCCATATTTGGGATATATACGTTATGAGAGAAATGGCAAATACAACAACAACAAAAACCTTTATTAAGACACTATTGTCTTACAAGGGGATTCCTCTAAAAGGTTATTCTATATACAGTTACGAGCGTCATTCCTCATCGGCCTCTGTCACCGTTTGCTTTTTTTTTTTTGGAATGGCGCCCTCCTATTGGTTGGCTACGGTCACGCCACCTTTGACTGAACTGGCAAATTGTGAAGATATTTCACTTTGCGTATGACATGATCTCTTGGCCTTTTGTAAGCAGAAATATAAAGATTGTTATTGAAAGATGGAAAAATGCATGTATCAACCACATCAGGAAATGGCTGAACTGAAAACCTGCAAAGATATTTCACTTTGCGTACGGAAACTGACGCGACAGGTACAATTTCTAAAAAAGAGTAGTTGACGTTTTATGTTAGCATCAAATATATGCTTTAATATTCCAATTTGCTTGTTTTTATATAATTTTGTTATTTATAATATCTAAAGTCCTGTACCTTCATTAATTGTCCAATTTTAGCTTTTCTAGAGCTTTTCTCATTCAATAACTTATATCATTGCAGTAAGGTCTGTAGAGATAATATTTGATGATATTTAAAAGAAACGCATTGCCAGTAATTTATTTGTGTAAAATTTTAACGATAGATGGCAATAAAATTTAATTTACTAATATATATTGGTTATGAAAACATATTTTGCGGAAGAGCTTTGCTCGATGCAATACCTTGAAATTATATGTATGTACCTCTACAGACCTATAAGCTTATGTCCATAGTTCACTAAACACCCCTAAGCTGCCTTCCATAGAAAATGCAGGGTATATAACAAAACCAGTCCAATACAATAGTAGAGCGGTCTAGAGATTAATTTGGCGAAACCGCTGAGAGGGTTCACTACTGATGAGCCAAGCCCTCTCATTCAATAACTCATATCATTGCAGTAAGGTCTGTAGAGATAATATTTGATAATATTTAAAAGAAACGCATTGCCAGTAAATTTATTTGTGTAAAATATGTTGGTTATATTACGACGAATAAAATATATCATTCTCTAATTTTAAAAATGTTTCCAAATAATCATGACGCGATTGAAGACTCTAGCTGTCATTGTATCAACGAATTCCAGGACTCAAGGCACCTACTGCTGGAATGCCCACTCTTCTTCACCGCTAGACAACAGACAATAAATAATGTTGTATATCTATATCAATTTGTAAATAGCAGAGAGAATTATCATAGATTTAACTATTTTTGTAAATATATTTATGATTATATTTCAAACCTGAAATGCTCATGTTCCTAATATATATTATTGTTTCTTTTTTATTTTGATTACTTTTCTTGTATAATGTGTTTATAACTGTTTCTGTTTTAAAAAAATTGTAAATCGACGCAATTATTCCTACCCGGTATATCGCGTTTTGTGTGTTGAAATAAAATAAAATATTCAAGAAGAATATAATAAGAAAATAGGAGTATATAATAAATCATTATACAGACTCTATTAACTTTGCTTTTCAATTTTATCAACGGGGTGTTAGCGTAGGTGGAACAGACAATTCCAATTTCTACATAGAGTTAGCGCACTAAAATACTCTTTTCTGCGCTAGTATTAATGTTTGTAGATATTTCCTTACTGTGATCTCTTTTATCCATGATTCCTCACTGTAGATATGCAGGTTTTGGTTTTGAAGGCTATCCACTATCTTTACAAAAATGATCTATGAAAGAAATGCATCCATAAACGAGTTTGTTTTGTCTTCATTCTATGTTTTCATTTATCCATCAACATTGTTTAGTCTCATTTCTGTTCAGATTTGATAGATACTTCCAGATAAATATAGAGATCTATTAACACAACGCAATATCGCGCCATCTATATATATATAAACAAAGGATTTAAAAGCACGAATGTTTCTTTTATACACCATACAATTGGCGAAACCGCTGGGAGGGTTCACCACTGATGAGCCAAGCCCTCCCAATATATTATTTCGTCGCAGTAAGGAGAGTAGAAGTTTGTATGGTGTATAAAATAAAAAATCGTGCTTTTAAATCCTTTAATTTTTTATATATAGAGATCTATGTTGATTGCCGTTTTATCAGAAATCGAGGTGGTAGATTCATATTTTATACAATGCAGATTCTAGTCCACAATTGATCTACAAAGTGAAGTTGTGATAGACGGATACAAGGCTATATTCTCTAATCACTGCTCTTAATGGGGGGGGGGGGGGAGAAGTCCGACCACACCTCCCTGCGGTCCCCCCTGGACCCTTGGAATATTCGACCAAATTCTGGTTCGTTTCCAAGGTGACTAACGTGGCAACGGCACCCATTTTCCAATGAAGAGCAAAAGAGCAGCAGCTTTACACACCCAAGATATAGGATATTGCTGCTGCTGTGATGGAGATGCATGGAGACATCTGAGACTCTTCTTTGGACACGACAACAACAACTGCTCTTAATGCTATCAGACATTCATAATGACTCCACCTAAACAAAAATGAGATTGTTAATTGTTGCCACTAGGTTGAATATGCAATGGTATTCTGAAAAAAGATCAAATTTGCTCATTTTGCCAAAGTGAAGACCAAACTTCGGACCACCTTCTCTTCAATTGATCAGATTTACAGTACCAAAAATATCAGAAAACGCAGTCTACGTAATATTCATAATTCACGACGGATTCTGTGGCCACTGGACATGCATCGGACATGGAGGCAATTGGGCTGTGCGCTACCTGGAATATAGGAGCTTCATCTATGCTTCTTTCATGTAGTGAATCTGTATAAAACCGATGGTCTTAATAAAGCTGTGTGTGTATGTATATTCACAAATCAAATCTAAGAATTCCCATAAATACTTACAAGAAATAAATCTGCGCATAAATTGGACCTCACATTTGTTTGTAAATAAAATAAAATATAATCAGGTATATAAACGACAACTCAGGTATTTGTCTACATTTGTACGCTCCAGTAACCTGGTTGAACTTAATGGATATTAATAGTAAAAATAATTAATTATCACCTCGACTTTACTGTCATCATCAATAAATCTTTTAATTATTTACATTACTAACGAGTCTCCCATTTTATTACGCTACAATATTTTAATGTAGTTCGTTCTCTCTCTCGAAAGAGAGATCAGTTTTACATTTACACATTAAAATAATATAATATTTGATATTATGATATCTTTAACACACTCGTATATTGGTATATACGCTATACACCTTTGCTAAGAGAATAAATGCTTCAAATAGTCGGATATTTTTATAATATATTATTCAAATATTTTGAAATTCTTATGAACGTAAGCTTTTATAAAACTTATGTTTGTATATATTGTGTGTCCTCACGAAATATTGACCTTATAAGGAACCATCGCGTTAAGGTTAGCCGTTTCAGGCAAATAAAAGAAATTATTTGCGAAATTTCTTATTAAAATACTGTGTGTTGAAATAATCCATTATTACAATATTTCAATACTACACGCATCGACAAAACTTAAGGAAGTTGTATCTTTCAGCATGTATATCGAGAATTAGACAATAACTATGAAAAATATTTAATAAATACTGACCTTTATTGAAGACACACAAGATTACCAAGGGTGATCAAAATTGCTTCTGTGTTCTTAAGTAATGTCCATGAGTGTATATAACAAATTGATTAAACATTCATTTATGACTGAAGACTCTCTATTGCTCGCCAATATTCTACTTCAATTGAAAAGGTTCTTTGTTCAACAAAGGATAGTCTGGTTATTTTTATACAACACCCAAATAGAATATCGGAATAAAAACTTAAAATATTGTTTATACGGAAATAATATTCAATTTGGATATTACTTCGCATTCTTTATTGTTCCCAGAATTAAGTCGAAAGACAAAATTTGACAGTTTCTTATAAAACGTAACATTCTGAAAATTAAAGATACTTCGGCCAGTATAAATATTTTTAATACCTCGACTTTTCGACAAAGTGCAAACTGCAAACGCCTTGCCAAATGTTTTATTTTTTGTTTGCTCCTGACGAGGACAAAATAATTTTGTCGAAATGTCAAGGTAATAAAAGGATTTTTTGGCCGAAGTATCTTTAATTTTCAGAACTATGAATGCTGGCCAGGCAACCTTTATTTTTACGAAAACGTAACAAGTCAAAGATTTACAAGTTTTTATCCTTTCAGTGGCAAACAAGAGCTTTATATACTTTTACTACCAGATCTACAGTTGGGTAGATTAGATGAAAATAGCTTTAGAAAATAAAATAAAAAGAAGATGACTAGAAGACACGTAGTAACAAATTTGCCTCTCCACCAAGACTTATATAGCTGATAACCTTTACACCTATACTTTACATCATTGTCAGCTTTTATCTTTCTAAAACTCCGAGACGAATTTATGTAGGGCGAAATTACCTAATTAAAGGCTATTTTTGTTGTTTTTATACACAAAATAGAAAATTAAGAATAATATTTTCCCAGTTTTATATTCTTGTAAGACATCTTGCGTGTGAATTTGGTGTCTTTAGGTTCATATGATCAGCACAATCGTTTTAGAACCATAGAATAGTTCAAAACACTTTGTTAATATTAAGATTGATCAAAAAGAGTTATTTTCTGATGAAAAGAAAGGATCCGTATTTTGTAATAGAGTCGTCACACATAATAGTTGATAAATATCCAGAAATTATTAGAGAGAAAAAGAGCTTATGCAAAAAGGAAAATCGTAAAGGAATAGTTGAAGCATAGATTTTATTGTCAAAGATAAATGTCCTCGTGTACGACACGGAAAGGCATACGTACCGCACGTGTTCCCGTCCATTACGTCAATGGAATGATGATGATGAAAGGGTCACGTAAGAGAAAGGATGAGTGAGTCACTGATGGGCAGAGAAATGCTCAGCATTAGATCATCTGTCAATTAAAGAAGAGGAGGATATAGTCCAATTGTCCTGAGTATACAGTCATTAGGATTGGAGTTCCTCTCAAACAACAAAAACAACCAAAAGGCTTTTATTAGGGCTCATTGCCCTGTATGGATTCGTCATACAACAACAAAATAATACAGTAATTTTTCCTCCCTTTCCCCATGTGCACGTGAGCCTATGTTTGAAAAGGGATTTATTTACACATCTGTTCTAAAACTTTCCTCACTACCTCTTTTGCATATGAATCTATTTACAATTAACCTGTAGAAATTATAGAGTTCTATTGCTATATTTTTATTTTCTGAAATAGTTTTCAGCGTCTGCAGTGGGTTGCTAAATCTCCAGAAGGTGTTTTTAAGAGTGTTTTATCTTTCTTCACCTAAATATTTGCAATCTATGATATAGTGGGAGATATCATCAGAAAGTTCCTCTCACACTTTTTATTACAATCATGAAGTCGTCTTGACTTGGTCACCGGGTCTGGTGCCAATAGGTCTAGGGGCGTAGAACGTTTCCAAACAACATTCTGTCAGAGTATTTAATTGGATATTTTTGACTGGATTTTCATAAGGCCGTTTGAAAGTAAAAGTTTAAACTGCTTTCATGTGTTTTATATTTTCTTAACGTGTCTATAAATAACAACCATATTTTTTCTTTTAGAGAGTGCAATGAAATAATATTTTTGGAAGGATTCATATAACATTATTGGTTAATCCTTCCAACGATTTCACGAGTTTAATCTGTCATACTGCTTTACTTTTGTATTCAGCTGTATAGTACTATGTTACTATTCAAATTCAACAACAACTGCTTTATTAGGACATTCCGGCCCTGTAAGGACTCGTCATACATCATTTTCATGAAGAAAGGGGGGGGAAACATAAACAAAGGAGAGAAGGGAAAATGAAAAGGAAATCAAAGTATTCAACGTAACTATACAAATTAACTATGGATGGAAATTGTTCTGTAATTTTAGTTCTTAGAGATTACCTTGTTCTCTAACGCTTTATGGAAGTGAAACAATTCTATCGCTATATATTTTTCCTCGGACATTATTCTGATTAGCTGAACTGGGTTCATGTAGACTTGGATAATGTTCTTTAAGATCTTATTCCGTTCCTCATTTACAATAGTGCATTCAGAGATGTAGTGAGTCATTTCTTCTATGCTTTCAGTTTTGCAGAATTTACAAATTACATCTTCCTTTTTAATTATTTGAATGTGACTTTCTCTTAGTAAAGTCGAAGTGATTCTTGTTTGGGTAATGTAACCTTTTATACTATTATAAATAATCATTGATTGATCAATGATCATTGATCCAATATATGCCTTTTTATCTAAAAATTTAAAGTTACATATATTAAAATGAGATATTTAACGCTAAATACATTTATTTATTTGTACTTTTAAGCAGACGAAGAAATGCTCCCCATTATATAAATAAAAAAACACAAATAGGGTTAAATGTCTTTTAATTTTAATAAAATATAGGTATGCTAATTTCTAAATTTATATAAATAAACACATATATATTTTTGTATCGTAAACAAATATTTTCTAATTATTCAAAAGATACATATGTTATTACATGCTTTAAAGTTATCGACAAAACATCCTTTTTAATAAATATATATTGCTTCGAAAGTTAAAAAAAAACAAATAAAAAAGAACTATCATTTTAAGCAAACAGAGTTTTTTTAGGTTCATATATGCTTAGAAATATAAATATTGGATATATTTTAACATTTAAATTACTAATTAGTTTTGTAAATATTTTTCTGATTATCGATTAATTTTATAAAAGAATAATTTAAAGAAAGAAGATTACGGATATAAATAAACTAACGGATAGCAAGATATTCCAAATCACTATAGAACTGCATTAGAGAAGGATCAGCAGCAAAGAAAGAAAGATAGAAAAAAAACTTCTCACATGAGATGACAAAATAATTAGGGATAGGAGAAGAAAATGAATCTCCATTCAGTCGTAAATGGAAATTTGCTTTTCTGAAAGCAGAAGAAGTCTATATAGCTAATTAAGAAATAGGGGTTAAGAAAAGGCTATGCTTAGTGTGCGAAAGAAAATCTTCAAGAAAAAAATATTTATTAAAGAAGTAAATAAAAATAAAATGGTAAATTAGAATTGAGAATGCAAAAATTGGGGATAGCGTAAATATCATTGGAAGATTTCTGGATTTGAATCTTTAGGGAGGGGGTGAAAAAAGTCCTTAACAAATTAACCCTTCTGTCCCTATTAGGGCTCGACCTAAATTTAATTATAGAGGGGGTCATCAATCTTTGTTAGTGCTCAGCTAACTTTCGCCGCTCGCATATTTTAAAATAGTGTTTATCGATTGTATGTTGACCGCTGAGAGAGGGTCTTGTAAATATGGAAGTTGTTTATTGGTAGAATGTGTTAGTAATGATGGCTTAGTGATAGGATATGATATACTGGAATGTGTTGTTTATTGTGAGGTTTGTGAATGTTGAGATATATTCTAGGTTGACTGGTTGAAAATGTTGAAATGTTTTTTGTTGACCAGAGAGGTGTTGAAACTGTGTGTATGTGTTGTTGGTTGGTAGGAAATATTGTTGATGTTGAGATATGTTGTTGGTTGGTTGGTTGTTGTTTTACTTTTCATTGAAAAATGGGTGCCGTTGCTACGTTAGTCATCTTGGAAACGAACCAGAATTTATTCGAATATTCCAAGGGTCCAGAGGGTATCGCAGGGAGGTGTTGTAAATGATTGGATGTGTTGCTAGTTGGTGAGAAGTATTTATGTTTAGATATGTTGTTGGTTGAAGGTGATGTGAATGTTTGTATGTGTTGATAGTTGGTGAAAAGTATTGTTAATGTTGGGATATGTTGTTATTTGGTTGAAGGTTTTGTAAATGTTTTGATGTGTTGTTGGTTGGTAAGAGGTCGAATTTGATGTTGATTGGTTGAATCTGTCCTAAATGTTTACAAATATTTTAGTTGTTTGTATGTTGCAAATGTGTGTTAAGATGTGCTGTTAGTTGGTTAGTTAGAGGTGTTGTAAATGGTGAGATATTTGCTGCTGGTTGATTGAGGGTGTTGTTAATATAGAGATATGTTGTTACTAGGTTGAAGTTGTACATTTTGAGATATATTTCAAGTGGATTGAAAGTGTTTTAACTGTTGTAATAGGTTGTTTGTTGGTTGAAGGTTTTGTAAATGTTAAGGTATGTTGTTAATTGGTTGGAGGTGTTGTAAAGATTATTTTTTTGGGGATTCGTCAAAATTGGAAGCTAAACATATTTTAGTTATATAAGAAAGAGGTTAGATCGACAAAACCGGCTTTTTGAGTGCATAATTTTGAAAGAAAAGGTGCTGGAAATTATAAAAATGTACACTTTTTTTATATATACACTTATGGACAAAACTTAGGGAAGTTGTACCTTTTAGCATATATATCAGGATTCAGACAATAACTCTGAAATATATTTGATGCACAGTGACCTTTATTGAAGAAACACGAGATAACCAAGTGTGAACAAAATTGTTCCTGTATCCTTAAAAAAAAAAAAAAAAAGACAATCGTCGACATCAAAGAGCCTTCATTTCCTGTAATAAATTGTTTATATACACTAATGAACAAAAGTTCATTTCAACAATACATTTCTTATATAGTGCACGTTTTTTAGAAGATTGAATTTGTTTTTACGTCAATAAAAAAATTGAAATTAGTTCCATATTTATTTCAGAAAATACCAATACCTACATTTTCTCTGGTGGTGATGGTGTCTTGTCCATGGAGCAGATCAGATCGGTCCGTGCACCATGATCACAATACCGATCAACTGAAGTGCCTTGTCCGTATGGATGTCCTCTTCTGGATTGAAGTCTGCCATATAAAGGGCTGCAAGGATGGCCGGGAAACTGTATATATGGTCCGGAGTGAGTTGGGTGTTGTGACAGTTATTGCAGTTCCTGTAGGATCTAGTCATGTCTGTGTTTATCTTAATTCCTTTAAAATGTCCTCTTCTGATTCTTGAATTTTTTTTCTTAATTCTCTTTTAATGTTGAGGTTTCATATGGGCTGGCTTATTTGGGTTTTTGTATTTCTATTTTCTCTAAACTTCCATATAGGGGGGCACTAGAATAACCTGCCCAAAACGCTGCAATGTTTAACCATTAATGAACCAGGCCCTCCCTATATCCTTTTCATTGCGGTAAAATTCGCTTTATTTTTTTTTATTTTGATTTTATCGTATAGATTTCAGCTATATACAGTCATGGACAAAAGTATATGATGTTGACAGTCGTCCGTTTTTTTTAAGGAGACAGAGGCAATTTTGTTATAAAAGATGAAAAAATAAGGAGAAAAACGTTTCTTTAATGAACGGATTCGTGACAAGCTTTCGGGCTGTCAAGCCCTTCAACAGGTACAATGAAATGTGAGTAGACAGAACTATATAAAAGAATCGATCTATGAGATAATTAGCATATATGATATAGATGGCGTAATGATAAAATGAATCAAAACCATCAAAACCATTTTTGTGCACACTTTGTTATTAAAAATAAAAAAGACATATTTTGACCATGAGCCCATGTGCTTTTCAGAAGGCAGAGCGCCATCTGGTGGAACAGAAATCAACTAAACATTGATTTAACCTGTGTCCTGATATTTGACCAACCCAATTTCTTGATAAATCAAGAAAAGCCATCAACGAACGCGTTTCGCGCTGTTGGCGCTCGTCAGCGTGGAGTAGGCTGTACCACTGCGACCAAAAAGATTTTTGGTCCCAGAGGCTTCTTGAAAAACCAAGAAATGGGTATTTGAGGCCGAATTTACGTTAATACGCTTAACACATGAAAAAACAATATAAAAAGCATATATATATATTATTTAGAAAAACATATAATAACTTAGTTTTAAGAATAATAGAAAATATTCTAAAACGTATTTATATATAAATATATATAACATTCTTGATATCTATAAACAAATTTGAGAAAGAAAATTTTCAACTTTATTTTTTTAATATTTTAATTTATTTCGTTCCTTCTCTCTCCATTTAATAAAGGCAACTTTTGCATTTTTACTTAGAAAATTGTTTTTTTCTTCCTACCTTTAAGAAAAGTCGATATTTGGCGAGCAAATTTATTGGGGATACTTTTATAACAAAGTCGAGTTAAGTGGAAGGTTTGCAATTTGGTGGATAAAAGTTATTTATATACTTTCTTTAAGATACCTCATAAAACGCCCTTTTACTATACGTATATGACTAAAAAAAACTTATAACAGAAATAATCGTTATATCGGGATAATCTTTAAATAAAGAAATAAACAATGAAATTTAACCTCCTTATTTAATTATATACCTATATAAAATTATTATATTTCTAATGATAATATATCATAATACTGAGATTAAAAAACTTAAAGAAGTGAAAAGTCTTTGATGTCGACGGTTTTTTTTTAGGAGGGGCGGGGGGGAAGACGGAGTCAATTTTGTTCATACTTGGTTATCTCGTGTCTATAATAAAGGTCACTGTGTGTCAAATATCTTTCAGAGTTGTTTGTCTTTTGCTCCATGGAAAGGGGGATGCCATTGCCCCGTTAGTCAGCCACATTTCAGAGTTCCTTGTAGGCCTTCACTTGAATCCCGATATACATGGTAAAAGGTACAACCTCCCTAAGTTTTAGATGGAAATTTTGCCGGGACGATATTGATCTAACGAGACAAAGGTCGCCTCTCCCGTCAAAATAGACGTCAAAACTAGACGCCATCTATTGACCGTCACCGCAAACTAGCGGCTTCGGGTCTCAAAACTAGACGCCATCTACCCGAGACAGCTAGTTTACGGTGACGGTCAATAGATGGCGTCTAGTTTTGACGTCTATTTTGACGGGAGAGGCGACCTTTGTCTCTTTAGTTCCCTAAGTTTTGTTCATGTGTGTATTCAGTTTGAAAGCGACTACTTTTACTGTGAGTGTGGTATTGGTCAAAAAGAATTAAATGACCGAAACTACCTTCTTATTCTGAAGAAGTTCATCTGAACATCAACCTTTTTTCAATTGGTCTCACATGGTTTTTAATTATATCTTTGGTTTTTATATTTTGGCTTTATATATATAATCTTATCATATCTAAGGAATCAATAATACAATAAAATCAAACATATACAGATGGAAAGTAAGGTTTTGGTAACAATTCTATGCCATATTAAGTCATGGTCATCACTTCGTATGGTCCCCTTCCCTTTTTTGACATTTTCTTTTGAATATATTTTTATTCGAATTATTATTTATAAATGTGTTATAACTGAATAAACGAATTATAAGAAAATCTGCGCTAACAGTTATTATACTTCTGTTTTCTACTTAAACAACAAAAACAAAACAAAACAACTTTATTAGGGCGTCTTGCCCTATACGGATTCGCCGTTGAATTACAAACAATATTAAACACAGGGGGGAAAAGGGAGAGATAAAGTATTTACAATTGAGGTATGGCAAACAGGGTGACTTTAAACATATATTACACATATATCATTAATGGGGAAGAGAAATAAAATGAATGATAAATACAAAGGTATAACATGAGAATATGAAGAACATTGAAAACAATATGAAAATTACATTAACAAAGGATAAGTGGAAAACATTTGGTGATTATAAGAAAAATAAAAGGCATTTGTGAAAAGGCAATAATCAGTAGGCAAAAGGTAATATATACAAAAAGGAAAATATGTAAATAAGAATGAACATGTAAATCTTTTTTCTTTTTTAAAAAGTAATGGCAGGAATAAAGAATGGTCATTTTGAAGAAAAAGAATCAAGGTGGACAAAAATAAAAGTTAAAATTTACATATATGTTGGTAATGATAAATTTACATAGTTAGGTGCGCTTTTAGATATAATTACATATGAATAAGGTAAAGTGCGTAAAAATACAAATCCTAAAAACAAAAACATTGTGAAATCAAATTAAATAAGAAAAGATCAAAATACTAAAAGTTTGGGAATTTAAATATAAGATTGCAATGTGAAGCTATAGGGTATTGTGGTTATTAGCGAAAAAAATATATATAGTGGAAATATGATTTAAAAAAAACTGTTTTAGCTATATCTTATTTCCATTAGTATTGACAACTTGGCCATTTACAGCTTCATAAACTACACCTTTTACAAAAAGTTTGTTATCTCTCAACTTTGATCGAGTGCCTTTTTCAAAAAGTTCTTTCCTTTTAGCAATAAGAATAAGCCGTTGATCTCTAATCTTTTTACTGTAGTCTTTGCTTATGTAAATTTTGCTATCTCTAAGTTTAGTCGTATTTTTGAATAATTTAATTCTGTCCTCATATTCAGGCAATGAAATCAAAATAGGCGATTTATTAGCCTTTCCAAGTCTATGGCATTTAGTTATACTTATATTCTCTAGAATCAGCATTTTTTCTTTTATAATAGATTTAACTTTTTGAAGACTTTCAGCTGGTCCTTCATTCGCTTCTCCCTCAACTCCGTAGAAAACGAGATTTGGCTCCCGCAGCTTCATCTCCAGAAAGTCGGTCCTGGCTTCAATTTCCCTTAACTTAGTTACATTCTCAGAGACTTTCTCGTTCGTAGCAGCCGAGGTTTCCACACAAGTTGTTAACTTCATTTCAACTCCAAGAAGTCTCTGGTCCCACTCTATTATTCTTTTCTCGATGTTTGACAATCTCGTATCTATTCTCTCGCCAAGATTTCTGATCTCTGATGACATTTGGACGATCATTGTCTTCAACTCAGAATCAGCCGATTTCTTCCCTGTGGGGGTTGGCTCTGTTAACAAAGTTGTCTGCTTTTTGGGGCCAGGGTTAGGCTCAATACCACTGATCATTAGAAGTAACCAAATGACCTGGATACAATAGCCACTGGATATGTTCAGTAGTAGTAGTATAGGAGTGCCAACACATCCAAATCCATCGTTTGATTTCCGATACATTCTCCGTTTACATTTAACAAACTCTTGTATTAGGTATTCTGGCCGTTTGAAACAAATTATGATATGGAGAACTAGCAACAAGTATGCAAATTTCGGAATTTTCATCTCGTCCTTACAACTGTTTTATTATTATTATCTTCTAAATAAGTTATAACTTAGCTTTCCCCTTTTTTCAGTAATTATCCGCTTTAACTAAAAAAAAAAAAACATAAATTACTTACAAATTGTTCGGGAGCATTTTTCAATGCGGCCGCTTGCCTTGGCCTCCTGGCGGCGAATCCTGTTTTCTACTTAAAATTAAAGATACTTCGGCCAGTAAATCTTTTTATTACCTCGACATTTCGACAAAAAAAAATATTTTGTCTTCGTCAGGAAAAAAATTAAAATCAAAACATTCGGCAAGGCGTTAAAAATTATTCTACAGATTTTAACGTCTTGCCAAATGTTTTAATTTCTGTTTGCTCCTGATGAGGACAAATGATTTTTAGCGAAACGTCGAGTTAATAAAATAATTTACTGGCCGAAGTATCTTTAATTTGAAGAACTATGAATCCCGGCTTAGCAACCTCTATCTTTGTGATTTGTCTTCTATGATATCCCGACACATCGCACGTAATGTAAGTATTTGAGAAACTGTATAATTGTGTAACTTTAAATTTATTAACAAGTATTAAATTATATAATCTTTGTGGTCTGTGTCAATTCCCTTACTTAAGAAGAGATTTAATTATTATTCTATCTAATTGTTAATACAATTTGTAGTATTGCAATTATACTTTTCGAAACACTTATTTATAATTAGATTAAGTGAGATATGTGTTTAATTGAATATATTTTACAGGTGGTATTTATTATTGATATACTCTATATTTTTCTACTCTATTCCTTAAAGTTTTAAACAATAGCATCCTTTTTTTTCACATTGTGTCGCGGTCTCACGCAATTCTGGCCTTAACTACCCGTTTCATGATTTTACAGGATGCCTGAAAGACCAATATTTTGGTCGTTGAGGTTCAGCTTGCACCACGCTGATGAGGGCCACCAGCCCGAAACGCGTCTTTGGTTAGCTTTTCTTGATTAATCAAGAATGGGTATTTGGCCAATTCTGGAATAATTAAAATTCAACGAGAATAGTTGGTATTTATTCCGATAGATGGCGCAAGCCATCGGCAACTTTCAGTTGCACGATAAGGAGATGCCTTTTTCATAAAATATTTTCCTTGTTATAATAAACACGCACAGAGAGAAAATATTTAAATAAAAATTATTATTTCTAATCAAGAGAGAGAGAGAGAAGACGGGAAAATCATGATTCGGTCTTTGCTCTTTTTTCTATAAACTTTTCGTGATATAAAACAAAAAGGTATCTCCTTATCGTGCAACTGGAAGTTGCTGATGGCTTGCGCCATCTATCGGAATAAATATCAACAACTCTCGTTGATTTTCAATTATTCCAGAATTGGCCAAATACTCATTCTTGATTAATTCGTTGTTAGCTTTTCTTGAAATATCAAAAATGGGTATTTGGCGAATTCAGGAATAATTAAAAATCAACGAGAATAGTTGATATTTATTCCGATAGATGGCGCAAGCCATCAGCAACTTTTAGTTGCACGATGAGAGATGCCATTTTACTTTTCATAATTTATGCACCTTATCGCAGTACAATATCACATTTGTACTAGTTTTTCATGAAGTATTCCTTTTTTCACTCAGCATATGACGCGTAACTGCCGAAGCTCCTCTGGAAGGTTTTATTACTATATGTATATTTTATTAAATATACTTATAATCAAAAACAAATCAAACCTCTCATTTAAAAATTTCTACCATACTTAATATCTAGATTAAAAGCTTTATTTTATATGAATATATATGTTATATAAAAAAAAAGATATTTTCTGCTTGATTTTGGTATGCAGTCGTGGAAAAGATTATAATAAAATTAGTTATCAAAAATAGATTTAATTGATCTTATGGTATATATAAAAACATAATTTGATAAAACTCCTGCCTGGCTTGAGGTGTAAGAATAAAAAAATAAAAAACTTATTTACATAATCTACAAAAGATTTGAGCCGGCCATCGAGAAACAACAACAATGAGTTTTTATAGGGGAAGCGTGACCTCTAGAGGTCGATTTAGCAGAGTATTTGAATCTATGAAATATAATTTTAAATAAAATAATATTTTAATATAACATATATAACATAAAGTGTTGCGGGAGGATGATATTCATGTACTTGAGGCACCTCTCCCTTCAATTATGCATCATAAGAAGGCATTATACAAGGTATGTCCCATAAGTTCCCGGACTGGGTCCATATATAAAAATGGTAAGATATATATTTTTTTAATTATTAAAACTTTTCAAAGTAATCCCCCCCCCCCTTGCTTCAACGCACCAGCGCTATCCTTTCTCCCAATTGTCGAAATAGTTTTTATAGGCCTCTTTTGGAATGCTCTTCAATGCCAACAGCGATTTTTCTATTATGTCATCCCTAGTGTCAAAATGTCTTCCTTTTAGAAATGATTTAGGTTTGGGGAAAAGGGTCATTTGGTGCGATGTCTGGGGAATAGGGTGGTTGAGGTAGGATTTGTGTCCCGTTTTTCGCCAAAAACCTCGTCACCAAGTGCTCTGTTTGAGGGTGGGCATTTTCATGGTGTAGGATCCAGTCACCATTAGTCCATTTTTCTGGCCTTTTTTTTTTTTTTTTTTGAATCGCTTCCCTTAGAAGGCGAAGAATGCCCAAATACATTTCCTTAATAACCGTTTGGCCTTCAGGAAGATATTCGTGATGAACAATGCCCTTGTTATCCAAAAAAAGCGACCAGCAACACCTTGTTTCTGGATTTCAATATCCTGAATTTTTTGGGTCTAGGCTCACCCTGACCTCTCCACTCGGCAGATTGACGCTTGGTTTCAGGGCCATAGCCATAGACCCATGTCTCGTCGCCTGTGATTATCTTGTTTTTACATTCAGAATCCGTTCTTGTTATTTCCAACATGTCTTCACAGGTTGCAAGCCGACACGGGTTTTGCTCATTAGTGAGGAATCTTTGGATGAATTTTGCAGGAGTCTTTTTGAGCTTCAAATCTTCGGTTACGATCCTTCCAATCGTTGTTTTAGAGATGCCGATGTCTTGCTCTAGCTCCAGCAAAGTGTTTCGAGGATTTTATTTTATGTTTAAAAAAAATGCTCCAATGGCCCCCGATTCTTGCAAAAGTCCAACCCCACCAGCGAGTGCAAGTAACTAAACGGGGCTCTGGCATTTGTAAGTGCAAAGTCGAACTGCTTTTCACATGTGTAGACATGTGGTGCGCTTACAGTAAAAGCAGTCGCTAACTACCCACCATGATTATCATGGCCTGTACCACGTGTACTAGGGATAAGCAAAAAAAAAAATTTAACAAATCGGTGATTTTTTGCCCATTTTCATAAGTCCTTTGAAATTTTGGGCGTCCTTGACGAGGATCATCTTCAATGGAAATTCTGACCGCTTTAAATCTAAAATGCCATTCAAAAACAGTTGTTCTCTTTGGGGCGTCATTGAGGAATGCTTTATTAAGCATTTCAAAAGTTTCGGTTGCTGATATTTGAAGTTTCACACAAAATTCTATGCAAATCCTCTGCTTCAATTTTTGTTCCATCGTAAAATCGCCGCAGCGTTAGGTGTAACCTTTAAAAAAATTAGAATGACCTTGGCGCGCGCGCACGTACCGCCTTGATATTGTTACCACCGTGTTACCAAATATTTTTTCCATAATAAACAGTCAAATTTATTTATTTTTTTTATTTTTATGGACCCAGTCCGGGAACTTATGGGACATACCTTGTATTTATCACTTTAGTAAAAAAACTTTACTAATGGTGATAAGGAATGAGTCAATACACCAGCTCAAACATCTTTCTGGTAAATTCGATCGATTAATAGCATTTCTCTTAAGATGTAATGAAATCGGACCCCCCCCCCCTTGTACTGATAAGAGCAATAGCCCGAAACCATGGTATACAGATTGGATTTTTGTCTGAATTTTCCAAAACTGGTGTTGTATCAAATTTCTAATCACCACCAGTAAATTCCTTTTACTGTGGTGATGAATCTAATGCATAGTTCTTATACATAATTATAGGGAGAGATTTTTCAAGATATATATTTCATATAAAAAATATTATTTTATTTTAAAAATTATAACATTTAGAACAAACTACTTTGTAAAGACGACCACCAGATTTTATGGCTTTCCCTATATAAACCTATTGTTGTTGTTTCCCGTTGGCCGGCTCAAATATTTCTGTAGATATGTAAATAAGGCTTTTGCTTTCTTTATTCTTACGCCTTAATTTAGGCAGTACTTTTTTCAAATTATGTTTTCCATATTCCATAAGCTCAATTAAAGCAAATTCTATCTAAACAAAAATATTATTATTATAACATAAACATATATAATACAAAATTATATTAAAAAATAAAATTTTACATCAGTCGTTTTTTCTTGCATTACTAGACTTTCAGAGTAACCCTCGTGAACGAAATAAAGACACCGTTTATTTTTCAAATAAAACAAACTTTCTACTGTCCTTATTACGATTAAAAATCTTGGAAGGGCTTGGCTCATCAGCGGTTTCAGCAATTTAATCCACCTTATCACTTTTTAGAGCTGTAATATTGTATTGGATGATTCTGCTCATATATATGACACTGTAGATGGAGTCCTATTTATGATATTTGAGCAAACTATGAACATATAAGCTTATATGACTGTATAAATATGAATTTATCTGAAAGACATCATTATGAGGCAAGCTAAAAGAGCCATGAGATTTCTGAAAAATCGAGTTATGTCGTTAAACAGACCGTGAAGAAGACATGATGACAAAACATTTATGTCAAGTGCGTTGACAATCTAATTTATTATTTATTTAATTAACTCAACAAGCAGGTTCTCGGACAAACGTGCAGATATAGCTAACTACCTGGTTCGTTATTTACACAGAATTCTATATTTGAATATTAAGCAATCCATATTTAAATCTTTAGAATATAAAAAGGCATATATTGGCAAATAAATATTTATTACAATCCAATATATGGCTTTTTAATATTACATATTTAAATATTTTGTAATAAAGAGGCATTGGATTGAATTAAGGATATATTTGCCAATATTTTATTCAATACAATATATCCCTTTTTATTACTACATTTTCAAATCTTTAGTAATAAAAAGGCATTGGATTGAATAATATATTTATTTGCCAATATTTTGGATGGCTGAACGCTAACCTTTATAATAAAATGTAATGCCTTAACAAAGGTTGGCATTCAGCCAACCGAAATATTGGTAAATAAATATTTTATTCAATTCAATATATGCCTTTTTAATATTACATATTTAAATCTTTGGTGATAAAAATGCATATATTGGATTGAATAAAATATTTATTTGCCTATATTTCGGTTGGCTGAACGCTAACCTTTGTAATAAAATGTAATGCCTTGACAAAGGTTGGCATTCAGCCAACCGAAATATTGGCAAATAAATATTTTATTCAATCTAATGCCTTTTTATTATCTAATAATTCTATATTTATGATAAACCGTCTATACCGGTGTTCTATTCAAGTAAATCTTCTTCTTTCTTAAATCCACCCAATCATATTAGGATATCAAGCTTGTTGAGTTTGAGACTTGACAACCATCATGACTGGGTGAAGTAGAATGCGTCTGCCTTTGCCATTAAGACTGGGAGCACTACTCAGTGGCAGACCGATTCAGCTCCAAAAGAAATGGCCGCCTCTGACAGAGGAACAGACACGATGTTAAGTCACTCATAACATGAAATAAAGACACTACTAATTATGTATCCCTGGATCAGGAGCCTTTACAGGGTGTTATCAGCCTGACCAGCTAAGCCCAGGTTTTTTTAGTGAGTTTTTTACTGCTCCCCCCTCCTCCTTTTTCATCCGGGCTTGGGACCTGCAAAGGCGGAGTTATACAAGTGGGTAATTTAACCTAACATTTTACCATTGTGTGTGCTTGTATAGTATAATGCGAAGTAGTATAAAATATTTGAAGGTTGTGACAGCCGTAGAGAGATGACAATGTACTACAGTATAAAAATATATATATATATATAAACAATAGCAATACGTTTCTTTATTCGTTAAAGGTGCAAGTTTTCGGATCTTTATAATCATTCAACAGACATAGCTATAGGTTGAGAGAATGTGAATATATAAAATATATTGTTATGAAAATAGAGCAATCCATACTTAAATTATTAGATAGTAAAAAGGCATATAGTGGATTGAATAAAATATTTATTTGCCAATATTTCGGCTGGCTGAATGCCAACCTTTATTGAGGCATTACATTTTTGTATACACGAACCACCTACTTTGTATTTTAAATGATTTCAACTGTGATATTATAACGCTATGTGGCTCTGAGTTTGTGTATACAAAAATGTAATGCCTTGATAAAGGTTGGCGTTCAGCCAGCCGAAATATTGGTAAATAAATCTTTTATTCAATCCAATATATGCCTTTTTACTATCTAATCAAATATATTATAATCTATGCCTGTGTGAAAACATTATAAAGATCCGAAAGTTTGTACTTTTAACAGATATAGAAACGCATTGCTACTATTTATATTTTCTTTTATATTTTATAGCAATTTTCTCTTTTAATGTATCATAGTGTCTGTAGGGATAAGGAATAAGTAGACAGAATTGGATAAAAGTATAATAGGGACTGAACCTAGCTTATAGGTAGGATATCAATCATTCCAGCAAATTCAGAACATGGTCCAATCCGTAGTTGTTACCTGCTGTCTGTCCAGAAACTAACAGATAACCAAGAAGACTTGTTGTTCTTAGAATCACTCTCATAGTTTAATGGTTACAGAAACTTAGTTTCCCATAAGTCAATATTATCAACCTGTTTGCAATATCTCTGTTCCTATTTATTAATGACTTCAAATATACATACAACATATTTTAATACAAAATGTATTTGTAACATTATTTGTGTTTATTTGTGTAAAATATTTGATTATTCTTTAATTTTACTTTATGATTGGGCAGTCTGCAACACTGTACTTTTGGTAATTTTGCATAAGTATGTTTTGTTGATATATATATATATATTGATTAACCTTGTTGTAATCGGGTAAAATAAAGAAACACAATTAATTGTTATAAAGTAAATAAAGCTTCCAGGGTTAAGTTTCTTGTTCATTTTTTTTATTTTCAAGCTTTCGGACTTGTCAGTCCTTCTAGAGGAGTATCACGTTAATAAATTGATGATATATACTATTTTCATATACAATTTAATTTTTACATATTTAAATATTAATGATATTAAAGGGGGAGAAAATAAATATTATATTCTTTGTGTGTTATAAACAATTTTTGAAAATATATATACGTGCATGGGAGGAAGATACGTGCTGGTCGAATGATATCTCGAGATCTCAAATTAAACACAAAATATTTGTGAACTATTGTGGTGGGTAGTTGGCGACTTCTGTACGCTCCAGGAACCTGGGTTACTTAAATAAAAAAATAAAAAACTATTGTGGTATATATAGAAGACTGCCTACATCTATGGGGTAGTATTTGTCCATATTGTATGGTACAATGTATTGTAAGTATATCTTATTTTTAAATAGGAAACGTTACAGTATTTATGAAATAAATAAAATGTTTGATTGCATTTTTATATTATATATACTCCAATATAGACAATTTAGAGAGGGAAGCGTAGATATATTAGAGTAGATTTATTTGTAAGGCAATAATCAAAATACAAAAAAAAATATCTAAGAATCTTTTGATAAAATTGAAATTGAACTAAACAAACATTCATATACGTCAATGTTTAAAATATGTAATTATCGCTTATCTAGTTTTGAGTATGTCAGACCAACAAATGTATAATGCGATGTTTGATTAAAATTGAAGGAAATTTTGGAGTAAATTTGGTCTTAATTATATTAATTCAAATCTTGGTAAAATTGATTAAAATAAAATAAAAAGGATTAGTATATTAATTTGTTTCAGAATTGTGTAGAATTTTGTTACAAGATTTGAATGTTGTTGGCATATCGAATATATGTAAATATATCAGGAGATGATTATTCTCAATTTCAGCACCTTATTCGGTTCATTCTTCTATTTGTCCAGTTTTCAAAGAGTTTTGTGTTTTAGATTGTTAAATAAATACTTGAAAGGAGTTTAGTAGCAAATTAAATCCTTTAATTCCATATATCAAATAGACATCACACATTTTTGACATTAATGCTTCTTTTCGTACTGCTTTTAAATGTATACACATCTTCAGTTCTTGAATCTTATTTCCGTAAATATCTTCTTCTTACGTATCTCTACTCAATCATATTATAGTATCAAGCTTGTAGAGCTTGAGATAATGTCTGATAGGGACGAGTAAAGTTCATCAAAGAAAATTTGACATTCACAATGATTGGGTGAAGTAGAATGCGTCTGCCTTTGTCATTAAGACTGGGAGCACTACTCATTGGCAGGCTGACTTAGCTCCAATATGAAATGACATCTTCTGATATTGAGGAACCGACACCATGTGCAGCCGCTCCTAACATGAAGTACAGACACTGTTAATTTTGTATCTCTGGATCAGGAGCCCTTACAGGGTACTATCAGCCGGGACAGATGAGCCCAGGTTTTTTAGTGAGCTTGTTACTGCTCCCCTTCTCCTTTTTCATCCGGACTTGAGACCGGCGAAGACGGAGTTCGTAGATATCTTGAATATCCTTAACATGGCACCCAGCATTCCTATACTATAGTAATGCGATCTGGTGATTAATTTTTCTCAACCCCTGATCAGATTCACCACTGATGAGCCAAGTCCTATAATATTTTCTATTATTGAAGTGTATGGTTTGAAGAAAAATAAATTGAATGTGATGCATTAGCGCGCCATTTGTTAAAAGAAATTTAAGCTATTTTACGTTTATGTTTCTTTTATAATAAAACAAATTTCTATTGCCTTTACAGAGATGATAAACCATTTTTAGCATAATTTCGATATCCTAGATCATTAATAAGTTTGAAAACACTTCCTTTAAAGAAATAAGTATAAATTCTTAAATAGGTTAGAGTTTTAACTGTACACCTATTCACCGATTTACACGGTAGATACGTTCCTGAGAAAAACGTGTAAATCGGGGGATAGGTGTACACAGAAATAAAAATAAAATGCATTGACAGGTTAAAATATGTAGTCAGCACATAAGCTCGGGATTCCTCGTGAGATGTATACACAGCGCATGTGTTCAATCACAGTAGCATTTAGTATAGTGCGATAAAAAAAAACCTTATTTGGAAAACCGTGTAAAAGCGAAAACGTGTAAAACAATTACCGTGTAAATCGGGGGATAGGTGTATTGTAATTAATTATTAGTTCTAATTCAATGAAGCTAAATGTGTTTTGTGATATTCTGATGTTAAAGAGTAGGTAAGCCATATCTAGCTCATACCGCGTTGACAAGATGACATATGGACATGTCAGAAAGAAATGAATATTTCAACAGGACAATTCACTCTGGTGGTTTGTACATGTTGTATGGAGGTTTGTTGTCAAGGTTTCTCTACATGTCAACAAGCTTTTACGTGTTGAAACTGTTATTTACAAAGTTACAATAGGGCTATGAATATTCAAGTGAATTGTAAATTGTTGAAAATCGTTAGATGAAGAGTTCATTGTAAGGTTTGCTTTATTTATCCAAACTTTAGAGCATTTTTGCCCTTCTACACTATTAAAACCTCATTTTTATTCTTGTAGTAGGGCAGAACTGATAAAAAAACTCGGCTAAATAAAAACCCTTACAAAAATATTTCGCCTCACAATTTTCTACTTTTTACAATATACTGAGATTGAGAGAAAACAAGGTGAGAAAAATAAAATTATATATACACACCTACATACAGCTTTATTAAGACCACCAGTCTTATACACATTCACCACAGAAAGGAAGCATAGATGGAGATCCTATACTCCAGGCAGCACAGAACCCAACAGCCTCCAGGTCCGACGCATGTCTAGTGGCCGCAGAATTCACAGTGCACACACATAGCTTAGCGTATTTTTCCTTTTTTTAATATTGATAATCAACGTATATTTATTACTTGTTTCAACATATTCTAAACGGTCTAAATCGTTGTTCGATTTAGTATGCTAGAGTTTCTTTCATGATCTTTTTTGCTATATAGCAATCATGATCAAACAAAGAGTTCGACATTGGGTTATCCATTTTTGTCTGAATTTGCATACCAGTTTTTGAAAAATTGAAATTTTGATCTGCTTTAACATGTTATTAATTATATTCTCTATCGATTTATATTATTTATAATTATATAAATAAAAGATAATTCTCTGAAGGAAGAGTTTCTTATAGAGTTCCTTATATAATTATAAATTCTATATCTTAATTACGCATAATTCCCATTCTAAGAACAGTTTTTCTTTCTATATTCTGATTGACTTTAAGGAAAAAATAGCCTGAGTATTGTATTTGTTGTCATAAAGATAGAGGCTGCCTGGCCGGCATTCATAGTTCTTCAAATGAAATATATTTGGGCTAGTAAATCTTTTTATTATCTCAATCTTACTGGCCTAAGTATCTTTAATTTGAAGAACCATATTTGTTGTGTAAGGCTCCTATATACGTTTTTTTAATGAAATTTTAAAATACAAAAAGATGAGTGTTCGTTAAATTAATCCCTTGTATCAATAAAAATGACTTTTGAGATAAGTTTTAAAAGAAAATTTTCCCATATTTTCATCTAAATAATTAGTGTGTTACGTTTTAGAGTGAATAAAATTGTCAATGTTTGTTATTTTTATGTAGCATTCGCTCTGGAGAATATAGAATATGTATGTAGAATAGGTATATAGAATATGTGATAAGAAAATTAAGGTTGAGGAACCTGTAAAATCACAACCTGGAGTAACAATAAACACTCACCAGTATGGTAGATGAAAAAGCTTAAATACTTCTTCTCTTCTTCTTCTTTTTTATCTCCACTCAATCATATTAAGTTATCAAGCTTGTAAAGCTTGAGACTTTTGATGGTGTCTGCCGGGGATGAGTAGAGCTCATCAATGGATGAGTCAATACAGTCAATAATGTGTTTTGAGGTTGTATAGATTCGGAATTACACTTAGAACACAGTGATTAAACCATGCAACCATTCTGGAAAGTCATTGTCCGTAGATGATCAGACTTAAGTCTGGAAATCAAAGACTGTTGTTCTCTTAGGAGGACAGAACCGGTGCGTGTCCCTCCTGCTCTGTACCAGAGCTTAAATACTAACCTGGTGAAACTGTTGAAAGGGTCTCCCAGTGATGAACCAAGCCTTTATATCATTTTCCTTTGTTGAATAGGGATAGGACAAAGAAGGTTGTTAGAACATACAACATATATATATATATTTGTTATATTAAAAATAATTTTCCATTTAAAAAATAAATTATAATTTCATAGATTCAAATACTCCGCTAAATCGACCGCCAGAGGTTACTCTTCCCCTATAAAAACTCATTGTTGTTGTATCCCGATGGCCGGCTCAACCCTTTTGTACATTATGCAAATAAGTTTTCATTTTTTGATTCTTACGCCTTAAGCCAGGCAGTACTTTAATCAAATTATGTTCTTATATATTACTTTAGCTCAATTAAAACAATCTCTGATCAAACCTATTTTTATTATTATTCTTTCAAGATTTTAACCACGACTGAATTACCATAATCATCAACATGGTCAGAAATTCAAGCAGAAAATCTCTTTTTCTATATAATATATACATGTATAAATAATAACAACTGTATGGTATATTAAGCTGGCGAAACCGCTGGGAGGGTTCACCACTGATGAGCCAGGCCCTCCCATTAATTTTTCCATCGCAGTAAGGGCAGTAGAAATTGTTTTATTTTTAAAAGAATCATACGCGTCTAAAATAGTTTCGAATTTTCATAACAGATGGCACGCTAATGCATCATAGTAAAGAACATATGCATTCTGAAATTATAATGTGAAATTGATTTTTCATTCGATTTAAATTCAAATTTGAATAAAAGGTAGAAAAGATATTCTCTAAATATATATAATATGATTTGAAAATCAAATATATATTATTTATTAGTTTAGTATTTTATTATTTATATGTATTTTTAAAAAATATATTTTTATACTCTATTTTTATAATTTTTTTGAAGGAGTATTTTATAAATAGTTATATATTTAAAATGCAGACGATATAATCATTGTATAAAACCAAGATGGCGAATTTAGATTTCAAATCAGACGCCTTCATAAAAAAAGATATGTTAAAATTTAGAATAGGGAAGAATAAAATAGTTTAATAATGCCTCGACTTAAATCTCAGTCGTGGAAATTAATCCTGGCGAGACTTAAAATGCAAATTTTGTAACACTGAAAAGCTTTTTGTGAGCAGCCGATTATTTTAACTGCAGATTAGATAAGTAAAATGTGAGGTATCTGTAAAATAGAAGTTGTAATACTTTTACCATTTGTGTATAACATTGTAAAATACAGAATTAAATAACTAACAACATGCGATTATATACATATAAATAAATATGTAATTAATTTATGGTATATTTATTGCATCCTTTTTTGTTGAATTAATTTCGCGGAAAATATATTTTAAAATTCTAGTCTCAAATCTTATTATATATTCATGTTTACGCCTTCAAAATTTATTAGATATAATATATTTATAATGCTATTTATATTTAATAGATTTAATTGCACACATATATTATATGAAAAAAATAGTACAAATGTGATATTGTACTGGGATTCTGGCCTTAACTACCCGTTTCATGATTTTTCAGGATGCCTTAATGACCAATATCTTGGTCGTTGAGGCACAGCTTGCACCACACTGATGAGGGCCAACAGCCCGAAACGCGTCCGTGGTTAGCTTTTCTTGTTTAATCAAGAATGGGTATTTGGCCAATTCTGGAATAATTAAAAATCAACGAGAATAGTTGATATTTATTCCGATAGATGGCGCAAGCTATCAGCAACTTTCAGTTGCACGATAAGGATATGCATTTTTCTTAATATATATATATATATATATATATATATATATATATTATATATATATATATATATATATATATATATATATATATATATATATATATATACAGCGCGAAACGCGTTCGTGGATGGCTTTTCTTGGTTTCTCAAGAAATTGGGTTGGCCAAATATCAGGGAACAGGTTAAATCAACGTTTTGTTGATTTCTGTTCCACTAGATGGCGCTCTGCCATCTAAAAATCACATATGCTCCTGGTCAGAATATGCTTTCTTTATTTTTAATATATTATATTGTTATTGTTTTCTTTCTTCATTTTTATTTATATTTTGTTAGATTTATCCAGGTTACTAGAACATACAATGTCGAAAACTACCTGGTCAAGAACCGTGTTATAGATTTAAATTTATATATATAATATGGAATTTAAATTAAGTTAATGATTATCAATTATTATGACATAATTAAATAGAACGACGTTTGGCAATTATACCGCAAATGTTTCTTTTGAAATAATCGTTATTTCTCCTTAAAATAAATTTCGATTTTTCGTTCAACATAAACATTTGCGGTATAACTGTCAAACGTCTTTCTACAATCATAAGCCGCATTATATTGTATTATAAACATTATTGAATATTATAACATGGTTATACCTGGGGGGGTCTCTCCTGGAATTGGTCGTTTATTAGAGGTTAAATTGGATC
>CP092868.1:41623861-41662792 GCA_030710605.1 Cordylochernes scorpioides | reverse complement strand
TTAATTGAAATGCATACCCTCATTTTCAATAACAGCTACTCATCTTTTTGCCAGGTTTTCGAACGTGAGACCAAAAATATATTTATTTAAACTTTATTTATATTGGTATATATTTAAATAAAATTTGATATTATATTAGGCTTACGCGTTGGGCACGAACTTCATATATAGCCTGGTATATCGACACTCAAGGTGTTTATTACATAGTAGAAATGAGATATATTATATATATATCTTTCTGAAAATAGAGCAATCCATACTTAAATCATTAGATAGTAAAAAGGCATATATTGGATTGAATTTGGGGGAGATGTTCGACCATACCAGTCCCCCCTGGACCCTTGGAATATTTGAACAAATTCTGGTTCGTTTCCAAGGTGACTAACGTGGCAACAGCACCCATTTTATAATGAAGAGCAAACCCAAGATAGAAGACATTGCGACTGCTGTGATAGAGATGCATGGGGACATCTGAGGCTCTTCATTGGACACGACAACAACAACAACAATAAAATGTTTATTTACCAATATTTCGGTTACCTGAACGCCAGCCTTTATCGAGGCATTACATTTTTGTATACACAAACTCAGCGCCGCATAGTGAAACGTAGAAAATTGGGAAAGACAAACTTCAGGATGACACAGCAATTTAAGGCTAAAATCAAAATCAACATTTATAAGATACAAGATAAACAATGAATGAAGCTTCCAAAAAGTAGCAAAATATAAATAATATAAATATCAAAAATTTAAAAAATGTATATATATATGATAAAATAAATACTTTGCTACAATATTGTGACCCTTCTGATATTGTTTCAACTATTTATTGATTCTTGTAAAAAATCTCATCAAAACTTAGATAATAAAACGACATAAATTCAACTTACATATAATGCTATTATACTAGGTCACCACATAGAATCAATATTCCTATTTCAAAATTATACTCGAATACATCATTTCTTTCAATCAAAAGAATCAAATGAAATTGAAATATTTTTTTCAAATAAAAGTAAAATAAAATTTATTCATAGAATAACTACTCTGTATATCGATAATGTTCCATGTTAAATATATAAAGAAATGAGGTCAGATTGAATTCGTTAAAAAACAAACACAAGTTCGACGTACACAAAGGGAAAAAAGCGCTTGGTTCATACATTATTAAAAGCAGAGTAATAAATTCACTGATTATTTTCTCGAAGAATTGTTTTCAAACTTTTTATCGGGTAACATCGACTTAGAATCAATAAAGTTGAAGGTTATTGAGATAGTGCGATTCTATTTTGAACTTTTATAATCTGTATTCCATCAATAGCCATGTTGGATAGATATACTGTATTTGCTTAATACTTATCTTTTGATATAATAAAAGGACATCACATCTAATCGTTCAACTGAATGTTGTTGATGGGTCACTGCCATCAATTGAAATATATATCGACAATCTTTACAGTTTATCAATAAAACCCTTGAGAGATTTCAAGAAAATGGTACAGGCAAAACTCTGAAAATAAAACTAGTAGATAGTTTATAGATTTTTCGATAGATTAAATGGGCCTTCAGCAACGTTGAGTTCCATGATCAAATCATGCCCTTTTTCATTATATTATACCAAATCTACCTGATCTTTTCTTCTGTATTTACTTTTAAGCTCATTTTTAAACACTGTATTTTATAAGTAATAGAATCATAAAGCCTGGATGTGTTTTTAAGAACAAAAGAAACTTCTACTGCCCTTACTGCGATGAAAATAGAGTAGGATGGCTTTGCTCATGAATCCTCCCTGGGGTTTGGCCAATTTAATCCACCCGACCACTTTTTAGAGCTCTAATACTGTATTGGAGGATTCTGCTTATTTACGCTACAATGAAGGACCTACTAATCTTAGTAATGTTATTTTAGCAAACTATGGACATAAGCTTTTAGGACACCGATGAATGACATGCTACCTAAGCAAAAATGCTTGAACGCCTGCAGCCGTAGATACACCACCGCCATCAAGTTTTTCATCCAGTAGGAACTGATGCAATCTCCTTGCACCGAGAAGCCATAGGGTATGGTCCCTTGCGCCCTTCTTTAAGGTCTATCTCCATGTGCTCGACATATCAGGCGTCTACAGGAGTTGATCATAGCTAGGTTTCTGTCTGGGCCTTACTTCTTGGACTTGGGTAAACCCATCCAACGCGTCAATAAGACTTCTCTTCTTTGGCCATCGCACTTTTAGCTTTTAGGACAGTAGAATTAACTACAAACCAAATACATGAATACTATATTCAGATATTTTTCGAAAATACAGAAGAATACAAATACTTGTATGTTAGGAGAGATTCCGCTAAATATAGAAATACTAAACAAATGACCTGACTTGACCCAAATTCTTTCTCAATGAATGTTTCCCCATACTAACATTGGTTTAATAAAAATATTATTAGTATTAGTAGTAGTATTGTAGTTCGTATAGGAAAGGATGACAGAAATTCATGCTAGAAAATATCGCTTTTTGACTAGAACCTCCATCAAATCACAGCACTCTAACTTTTGATAGGGAAAACACCTAAACACGTCTTTGGCAGATTGTGAATATTTCATTTGATCTCTTTATGATTTCATGAAATAAAGTCCGCACTGGGCTGAAAAGGGATATTAGACCAATACCATGGTCTCCTTGGCTTTTTCACCGACCTGAGTCCACTAGTTTGTTGATACAGTTAATAGATGGCGCAAAGTTTTAGCGTATTTTTTGACGGGAGAGGTGGCCTTTATTTTCACATATTTATGTATGTCATAATTTGTATATAATTAAATGCAACCCCGACCCACTATGTATGTACCATGTATGATTTTCAAAGACTTAATAAAGAACAAGGTAACTGGAGGAAAGAAAGTAACAAAAGATATAGGAAGTAAGACTAAAGCGGGCACGACTATTTTGGCACCCCTGTGTCAACATTGCAGGGGCAGAGACCGGTCGTCTCTAGTGACCGCAGAAGTTATATTAGACAAGAAGCACTCGACACTTCCTGGAAAAACAGGATGTATTCGGTGACCAGAAGTTATAAATATTAAGCTAACGCCCAACATTTCCGGCAAAGATAGGACGTATTTGATAACACGGAAGTAAATAAAGTCAAAATGGCACTCGACACTTCCTATCAAAGCAGATCATATCTTTCACCAAAGGAAACCGCCGGCCTATCAGAAGATAGCACCTTAAGTAGGTCAACCAATAGGGAAAGATCATGTGAGATCTCTCAACCAATCAGAGAGAAACTGACTCGTGGTGTTAAATCGAAAGACAAGAATTGTCAGTTAGGTTTTTAGCTCTCATAGGAACAACACCTGCAGTTACGCTTTGGCTCCCAAGGAGGTGACATCGGCTTTAGACCTCTCTCCCTCGGCTCATCCCACAGCTAAGTACAATCACCGCCATGTGATCAGTTAATTAACAATCAAAATCGCTCCGCCTTCTCAAGCTTTCTTCCCTCCAATCCAGTTGCCTTTTATTTTCAAACCTCACCATGTGTCCTGATTATTCCTAACTGTGTGCTTCACTTACCACTCAACGACTGCGCTTCAACCCAATCTCACCATTCGCATCCAACAACAAGAAACCCCGCAACGAAATTGCCACATGTATATATAGAAAGAAAAATATATTTGATAAATAAATAAATTTAAAAAGGTAAAAGTAGATTAGGACTATATTTTAAGAAATTGCAAAAACGTTTTTATTTCAAGTATTAATTCAGCACAATAAGTTTATTTTAAAGCTTCGGCTGTTACGCGTCATATAAAAGGAACATAAGAAGTAAAAAAAAGCGAAAATTGAAAGAAAATTATAATTAAGAAGCAAAGAAAGTTAAAGGAAAAATCAGATAAACACTATATATATATTTATTTAAATGTTTTTATTTCTAGTAACAAATTAACACAATAAGTTAACTCTGAAGATTCGGCAGTTGCGCGTCATATAAGAGGAACAAAAGAAGAAGAAAAAAAAATTGAAAGAAAATAGAATTAAGAAGCAAAAAAAGTGAAATATAAAAAGTAGTTTAGGACTAATATTTTTAAATGTTTACATTTCTAGCAACAATTTAGCACAATAAGTTCACTCTAAAGCTTAGGCTGTTATGCGTCATATAAGGGGAATATAAGAAGAAAAATGGGAAAACATTTGAAGATATCAAGAGTAGAAAAAGAATAAAATGTTGAATAATATTTTTTCAGTTATTGTGCCATGCTCTCATTTTTTTTCTCCCTATCGCATCGTAAGTAAACATGTTGGGCGCATGTTGGTCATAAACAACATTGAGGCAGCAGATTCATGATATCATTCTGTCTTTATTGATAGGGGTTGGGAATTGCCTCCCTCCATCTCCCCCTTTCCCACTTTCACCCCCTCCCCCTAACTGCAGGGTGGGGCGTACTGTATGTGAATGGGGAATGGAGTTTGTCTTTCTCCATCCATCAATAAAAATACAATTTAAAAAAACTCACACAATTATTGTTTTGAAGCAATTTATCAAAAATATTAACATTTTTATTAGCGTTAATCACACTCATGGACAAAATTAAGAAATTGGAATGTTTTTGATGTCGTCTGGTGGCGTTTTGGTGGCGTAGTGTGTAATTGGGGCATGGAGTTTGTCTTTCTTCTTCCATCAATAAAAATACACTTCAGGAACTCACACAATTATTGTTTTGAAGCAATTTATCAAAATATTAACATTTTTATTAGCGTTAATTACAATCATGGACAAAATTAAGAAATTGGAATGTTTTTGATGTCGTCTGTTTTTTGTTGTTTTTTTAAAGGAGACAGAAACAATTTTGTTCACACTTGGTTATGTCGTGTGACTTCAATAAAGGCCACTTTGTATTACTGTGTTATTGTCTGAATCATGATATACATGCTAAAAGTTAAAACTTCCTTTAGTTTAGTCCATGAGAGTGTTTATATTATTTTTAAACAAACACGAAATATTAACACCCACTAAGAGATATTCGAATATTTATATTTCCATATTTTTCTTGTTTGATGGTTCTAGAAAATATCTTTATTATTATTATTATTATATATATTTCAGGTGATTCAGAATCCCAGTTGGAATATTAAACAGAGTAGCAATAGCAATAGATGAGCTCTCGTGTTTGAAAATGGTATCTCTTGTATATAATTATTGTTCTTTGTTTCACATATACCAAGTTTGTTTTGTATACTTACTATTAACAATAAACAATATTAGATAATAAAAAGGCATATATTGGATTTAATTAAAGATTTATTTTGCCAATATATGCCTTTTCTTATCTAATGAATTAAAAATGGATGGCTCTATTTTCAAAATAAACACCTTACTCTTAATTGTAAATAATATGCAAAGTTAAAAGGTAACGAATTCATTCTCTTCATACTAAGTTTAATTATTTATTTCAATGTAACTGTTTTAATGTCCATCCATACAGAGTTCAAAACAACCACTGACTCACCCGTGCAGCCAAGGTCACGCTCCGCTGCGTCACGTGGGAAAACATACGTACATGTTTTCTTACATGTTCTCAGCACATCCCCCTTTTTATGATTTGAAATATATATTTACATTACAAACTTTAAATGCATAATATAATTAATAATGAAGGCGATCCACAGGTTTAACAATTCGTCCACTCCGGGTTCTTATCTGTTCTTAGCACAGTAACAATCTCAAATATATATATGTGGTACTTTTTCTCGATCATGCTCCTACAAACTTTCGATTCTTAGTTATCAACTGGTGGTAAAACCATTTGTTTTTCTCTTCAGTTAATCCTCAAAGTTAGTACAAGAACGTTCTCTCTTTTAATCTTTTACCTTCAATACGTATATCAATTAATCTCTTAATAGTATTTTCAATGTTTTAGTAAACGACTTATTCCAATCAAATTTTAAATCATTATTTTAAAATAGTTTATATTTCTTATAATTGATGGGGCGCGCTAATGCATTAAGATTATGTATCTTTGTTTTAACAAAAATATTGATAAATACAATATCTATTGATAATGCAAATATAGATATTTTGTCAAATTATTGGCATAATTTCTTCTGTTTTATAAGCAGATTTTCTAAATATATTGCCTGTTTGAGAACTAGCATCTTATATTTCATGTTGAACAATTGTGTGTTTATGTATTGTCAGAATAAAAAAATAAAATTTAAAAAATCAAAACATTCCCGAAATGCACCAATAGCGATTCCCAACTAGCCAGTCCTGAAAATCTATTGAATTGTATCAAATCCTCCAAAAAAAGACCTCTGGGAAAACCCCAGGACTATAATAGAAAAGCTGAGACAATGAAACCTTATGGAGATCGTTTAAACGACTTGAGGAACAAACAACAACAACAACAAAAAACTAATTTATAATAAAATAATAGATAACTGAAATCATATTCTGATATATTGACTTTCTTGAATATTCCCAAACATTTTTCTTGAAAAAAAGATACTTCGGCCAGTATTAATCTTTTTATTACCTAGGAGGTAATAAAAAAATTAATACTGGCCGAAGTATATTTTTTTCAAGAAATATGAATGCCGGCCAGGCAGCCGCTATCTTCACGATATTCCCAAACATTATTTTGATCATTGAATTATTATAAACAAGTATCAAACATAGCTGTACAATCTCTCATATCAATTGTCTACTAACTACATACTAGTCCCTAACTATTGAAACTCCACGCAAAGTAAGATAATTCTAGAAGTGTAATCTTAATCAGAAATAATAAAGTATAATATAATATTACGGCAGGATGAAAATCATGTAACAAAAGTATCACCTCTTCTTTAAAATTGCTTTTTGATACATCACCCCGGGAAAAAAACGTTATAGTGTTGATCAAGAATAACCCTCAACACCAATTTTGGCAAATTCAAACAAAAAGCCAACTTGTTTATATAATGATTTCGGGCTTTGTCTCTGAAACATCTAGAAGTTTTGAGAATAGAGCCATCCATAAATAAATCTTTAATTAAAAAGCCATATAATGGATCAGAATATCATTTATTTTCCCTATATTTCATTTTCTGAACGTCAACCTTTTACAAGGTGTTATAACATATTAATATGTGTTGTTGACACACTTTATTATATAATATAATACACTGCGGCCTGTGATTGCAAAACGACACTTGAAGTTACACCGCATGAGTTTCTTTTCAATGAAAAATCAAAATTTTATTTCAAGGTGAAATACTGACTATTTCTAACCTTTTTGGATGAGGTATGAAAGGGTAAATTATGAAGAGTATTGATGAACGGAAAAATAAAAGTGTCCAGGGATGGGAATCGAACCCACAATGTTCCGCTTACCGGGCAGATGCCATGTCCACTAGACTACCCTGGACGTATTTTTCCGTTCGTAAATGATACATAAAGTAACTTATAATACAATATATAACACTGCGGCCTGTGATTGCAAAACGACACTTGAAGTTATTATGTTATGACACCTTGATAAAGGTTGGCGTTCAGCCAACTGAAATATAAGTAAAATAAATGATATTTTGATCCAATATATGCCTTTTTAATTGAAGATCTAGTGGTATTATGGTGAAAATTATGAATAGTTAAACAATACAGATGAATTATGTAAACATATCGTTAATTGAAAACTTAAATTCGATTTTAAGATCAAACTAATACAAGGTTTTCCCCAAAGGTTCGTAAACACTTGAAAAAATTTGAAATACCAATATTATTCTCCGTTATTGTATAATGTCTTTGTATTATATATAAAGTAATTGTATTATGTATTATTTATTATATGTATTCGCCCTAATATAATTATTCACCAAGTAATAAGAAAAACACAAAATTTTGGAACAACCGTATAAGATTGTAAAAAGGGTTTAATTGAATATATATTCAAATAGGGGACTAATTAAATGCATAATTATACAGAAAGGTATTCGTTTATTTGAGAAGTCATAATGAATTTTATAAATTATGTAAAAAAAATAGTACAAATATGATATTGTACTGGGATAAGGTGCATAAATTATAAAAAAGGCATCTCCTTATCGTGCAACTGAAAGTTGCTGATGGCTTGAGCCATCTATCGGCATAAATATCAACTATTCTCGTTGATTTTTAATTATTCCAAGAATTGGCCAAATACCCATTCTTGATTAATGTGGTTAGCTTTTCTTGATTAATTCTGGCCAATTCTGGAATAATTAAAAATCAACGAGAATAGTTGATATTTATTCCGATAGATGGCGCAAGCCATCAGCAACTTTCAGTTGCACGATAAGGAGATGCCTTTTTTATAATGTATAAACTATGTTCTCTCTAAACTGATATATATATATATATGATAACAGAGAATTTATAATGATTTCCATTAATTCTACATTACGTTATTCCTTGATAATTTAATTTTCATTCAATTTTTTTCTTAGTAATAATAAGAAAAATATCGACACAGAGAATTTTAATTAAATTCGGAATAAAAAAAAATATTTCTCTCAATACTCATATATATTTATAAGTTCTTTTGAGAGAAGGGGAAAAGATTGAAAAAAAAATCATCATTAAATATTCAGTGAATAAACAAAAATAAATAAAGTCACAAAGTCAACAAACCAACGTCTTCCCTATAATAATAATAATCTTTTTGGAAAATGTTTAAAATTTTTTAAAGTTTTTAACGTCTGAAATATTGTGCGCCATTTGCGAATCAATGATCCGAAACTTTAAAGTGATCCCAAGTTTACATTCCACCCTGCAACCCGGTAAATAAATACCAGTCGTATGACGTCACTTCCGCTGAGGAAGAACAAAGTGTTGCCGAATGCTTTTGTTGCTTAAATTAAATCGGTTTCATTGATTTTATTCAAATGTCGACAGAAGGTTGTGTAGCAATCGGCTGCCCGATTCCCTTAGGCCTTTTTTTTTATTAGACTATTATCTTCTTTTTCATAAATTTTATTTCATATAAACAAACGACATTTTAAAAACTTCTAACATCTTTATAAAGTGTATGAATAAAATACGAAATGCGGGCTCACATTTAATAATAAAGGTGTAATATTGAATTATATAAAATATGTAAAATTTATTTTTAAGAAATAATATGTCATTGAATATTAGCTTTATATTTTTCAAGCATACAAGCAAAAATTATGAAAAAGGTCGATTAAATTACATTTTAATTATCACAATTTATTTATTAACAGACACGATAAACTTATTTTAAAATTTTAAATTTATTTAAGAAATATATTTCAGAGATTAAAAAAAGAACTTTTCCAGATTTTATTAAAAAGATTTTTAAAATTTAATTTACAAAAGAACCTCTCTTTAGCGCCTTTTCCTTTATCCGTTAAGCTATTCATTTTTTTATCTAATTTTTTTCTATCTAATTTTCAATTTTCAATAAACGACTATTATATTTAATTTCATTAATGACTCAGGATTTTATAATTAACAGAGTAATTTAAAGATATGTTTAAGCACCTTCAGTATTTGAAAAATAGAACTATTGCATTGTTTTTTTTTTGGGCTAAAAAATGCTAACACTGATTTTACATATTTTTTATGCTATTAATATATATCCACTGGAGAATTCTCATTTAACATTTTTATAAAATAAATAAATATCACTGATAGATAAAATCGTCAACACCGGAGCCTTACAAGCAATAGGAATGTAATGGAAACTTATCAGAATCATTGTAAAGAGTAAATATCAATATTTGGGATATATACGTTATGAGAGAAATGGCAAATACAACAACAACAAAAACCTTTATTAAGATACTATTGTCTTACAAGGGGATTCACCTAAAAAGTTATATATGTACATGAGTGAGGAGGAAAAGCAATTTAAAGGGGAGGGAGAGCAATCAGCTGTTGTCTGTGGAGTTGACCACTTCTTCCCTCATTTTATCAATCGCCTTGAAAATTAGAAATGGCAAATATTGTGGTTGATACTACAAGGTAATATCTTGTTCGAAAAATATCATTTTTATTCGTTGTACATAGATACTCTCTTTTTTAATACTGATGACTTGTGGCCAATGTGAGTAGAAATATAAAGATTGTTATTGGTAGATGTAAAAACTACTTTGATCAATTACATCAGGAAATGGCTGAACTTACAATAATTGCAAAGATATTTCACTTTGCATACGGCATGATCTTTTGGCCTTTTATGGGTTACAAGTATAATAAGTAGTTAAAGGTACATGGATTACCTACATCAGGAAATAGCTGAATGGCAAACTGTATAGATATTTGACTGTTCATATGGCATGATCTTTTGGCCTTTTATGAGCAGAAATATAAAGATTGTTATTGAAAGATGGAAAAGTACATGGATTAACTACATCAGGAAATGACTGAACTAGCAAACTGTGAAGATATTTCACCTTCCATATGGCATGATCTTTTGGCCTTTTATGAACAGAAATATAATTATTATTATTGAAAGAAGGAAAAATACATGTATCACCTACATCAGGAAATAGCTGAAATGGTAAACTGCAAAGATATTTCACTTTGCTTACGACATGATCTTTTGGCCTTTGTGCGCGTAAATATAAAGATTGTTATTGGAAGATGGAAAAATCCATGTATCAACTACATCAGGAAATTGCTGAACTGACAAGAACTGAAAAGATATTTCACTTTATATACGGCATGACATTTGGCCTTTGTGAGCATAGATATGAATATTTTGTTGAAAGATGGAAAAATATATGCATCAACTACATCAGGAAATGGCTAAACTGGCAAACTGTGAAGATATTTCACTAAGCATACGGCATGATCTTTTGGCCTTTTGTGAGCAGAAATATAAAGATTGTTATTGAAATATGGAAAAGTACATGTAAGAACTACATCAGGAAATAGATGAAATGACAAACTGTGAAGATATTTCACTTTGCGTATGGCATGATATTTTGGCCTTTTTGTGAACACAAATATAAATATTGTTATTGAAAGATGGAAAAATACATGTAACAACTATATCAGGAAATAACAGAACTGACAACAACTGCAAAGATATTTTACTTTGCGTATTGTATGATCTTTTGGCCTTTCTGAGCAGAAATATAAAGATTGTTTTTGAAAGATGGAAAAGTACATGGATTAACTACATCAGGAAATGACTGAACTGGCAAACTGTAAAGATATTTCCTTTTGCATACGGCATGATCGTTTGGCCTTTTGTGAGCAGAAATATAAATATTGTTATTGAAAGATGGAAAGGTACATGTATCAACTACATCAGGAAATAGCTGAACTGAGAAGAACTGCAAAGGTATTTCACTTTGCATACGGCATGATCTTTTGGCCTTTTGTGAGTAGAAATATAAAGATTTTTATTGAAAGAAGGAAAAATACATGTGATAACTACATCAGGAAATGACTGAACTGGCAAATTGTGAAGATATTTCACTTTGCGTATGGCATGATCTTTTAGCCTTTTGTGAGCAGAAATATAAAGATTGTTATTGAAAGATGGTAAAATGCATGTATCAACTACATCAGGAAATGGCTGAACTGAAAACCTGCAAAGATATTTCACTTTGCTCACGGAAACTGACGCGACAGGTACAATTTCTAATAAAGAGTAGTTGACGTTTTATGTTAGCATAAAATATATGCTTTAATATTCCAATTTGCTTGTTTTTATATAATTTTGTTATTTATAATATCTTAAGTCCTGTACCTTCATTAATTGTCCAATTTTAGGCTTTCCCAAGTTTGGTTTCAATTGGAAGTTTTAGTTTAAATGAGTAGTATATTATTGCTATTATTCTTTGTGATATTTTGGTACTTTTTGACTTGATAACACACACACACATACAGCTTTATTAAGACCACTGGTCTTATGATTTGAAAACTAAATATATGTTGGTTTATAATACGACAAAGAAAATATATCATTCTAATTCTAAAAATGTGTCTAAAGATTGTAAAGGAGAATTTAATAAAATAAAATAATATATCGTTATACAGACTCTATTAACTTTGCCTTTCAATTTTGTCAACGGGGAGTTAGCGCGTAGGTGGAACAAATAATCCCAATTTCTATAAAGATAGCGCATTAAAATATTATTTTCTGCGTTAGTATTAATGTTTGTAGATATTTCCTTACTGTGATCTCTTTTTGATATGATTCCTAGCTGAAGAAATACAGGTTTTGTAGGTTACCTACTATCTTCACAATAATGATCTATGAAAGCAATGCATCAATAAACGAGTTTATCTCGGCTACACAGTTAATGTTTTCACTTATCCTTCAACATTGTTTAGTCGAATTTCTGTTCAGACTTGACGAATACTTCTAGATAAATAAAGAGATCTATGTGTTGATTCCTGGTTTATCAGAAATCGAGGTGGTAGATTCATATACAATGAAAATACAATACAAATGCTATCCCACAAATTGATCTACAAAGTGAAGTTCTGATAGACGAATACAAGGCTATATTCTCTAATTACTGCTCTTAATGCTATCAGACATTCATCATGACTCCACCTAAACAACAATAAGATTGATCATTGTTGCCGCCAGGATGACTATGCAATGGTATTCTGAAAGAAGTTCCTCCTTTTTCCAAAGTGAAGACCAAACCTCGGACCACCTTATCTTCAATTGATCATCTTTACAGTACCAAAGATATCAGAAAGCGTAGTCTACCTAATATTCATAATTCACGGCAGATTCTGTGGCCACTGGACATGTATCGGACCTGGAAGCTGTTGGGCTGTGCTCTACCTGAAATATAGGAGCTCCATCTATGCTTCTTTCATGTAGTGAATCTGTATAAAACCGATGGTCTTAATAAAGCTGTGTGTGTGTATATTCACAAATCATATCTAAGAATTCCAGAAAAATCTTACAAGAAATAAATCTGCGCATTAATTGGACCTCACATTTGACAATAAATAAAATATAATCAGGTATATAAACGACAACTCAGTTATTTCTCTACATTTGTACGCTCCAGGAACCTGGTTGAACTTAATGGATATTAATAGTAAAAATAATTAATTATCACCTCGACTTTACTGTCATCATCAATAAATCTTTTAATTATTTACATTACTAACGAGTCCCCCATTTTATTACGCTACAATAGTTTAATTTAGTTCGTTCTCTATCTCTCTCTCGAAAGCTACCATCTACAAGTACCATCTTGGTCTTGAGTTGGGTAATGCTAGCCATCTTATCGACCTGCCCACTCTGTGGGAAAGAACTCTCGCAGTCAATCGGTGGCGGAGTCTTTCTCGAGGTGGGCGCCACCAATGAGGACTTGTATATATATATATTCTTATATATATGTATCAAAAATAAAAATGGCATATCCTGACCAGGAGCACATGTGCTCTACAGAAGGCAGAACGCCATCTGTTGATTTCTGTTCCACCAGATGGCGCTCTGCCTTCTGTAGAGCACATGTGCTCCTGGTCAGGATATGCCATTTTTATTTTTGATTTCAACACCTGATCTTTTTATCTTTTATTTCTTTCGTTTTTTCATATATATGTATATTAATCAATTATCTTTATCTATTTATATCTATTTATTCCTACATTTATCATTATATAATCTTATTTATTTATATTTATTCAATTTTGTAATTAACCCTATATAATCTTATATGAGCATTGTAATAAATCAGTTTCAATCTCAATCTCTCTCTCATCATTTCTTTACTGACTCGGTGAGGCGGAAAGCGGTCTCGTACCGGCATTCTAGAACTAAATCCCCACTTCTGGTGGGGGCGATCCGCTCCCAGGACAGTTTCAGGCGGGGAGCTTGGCTGGGGCGGTACATCTGTCAAAGGGTAACGCAGGTGTCCTAAGGCGAGCTCAGCGAGGATGGAAACCTCGCGTGGAGTGAAAGGTCAAAAGCTGGCTTGATCTTGATTTTCAGTATGAATACGGACCGCGAAAGCGTGACCTATCGATCCTTTTGATATTCGGGTTTGTCTTTCTCTCACTCGATATAGAAAAATCAGTTTTACATTCAAACATCAAAATATTATATTTGGTGTTATAATATCTTTAACACACTCGTATATTGGTATATACGCTATACACCTTTGCTAAGAGAATAAATGCTTCAAATAGTCTGATATTTTTTATATATTATTCAAATATTATGAAATTCTTATAAACGTAAGCTTTTTTTAACACTTATGTCTGTATATATTATGTGTCCTCACGAAAATAATTGGCCTTATAAGGAACCAACGCGTGAAAGATTGCCATTTCAGGCAAATAAAAGAATTCTATGCAAAATGTCTCATTGAAATACTGTGTGTTTGAAATAATCCATTATTACAATTTTTCAATGCGACACGCATCGACAAAATTTAAGGAAGTTGTATATTTTAAAATGTATATATACCAGGATTCAAACAATAACTCTGAAAGATATTTGATACACAGTAACCTGTATTGAAGACACACAGGATAACCAAGTGTGAACAAAATTGCCTCTGTCTTCTTAGGTTTTGTCCATGAGTGCATGTGTATGAGTGCATGAGTATATAACAAATTGATTGAACATTTATGCCTGAAAAGACTATATTTCTCTCCAATCTTCTACTTCAATTGAAAAGGTTCTTTGTTCAACAAAGGATATACTGGTTATTTTTCCACAGCATCCAAATAGAAAATCGTAATAAAGACTTACAATATGTTTATGCGGAGATAATATTCAATTTGGATATTACTTCCCATTCTTTATTGTTCCCAGAATTAAGGCGAAAGACAAACATTAGCAGTTTCTTATCACACTTAACATTATGAAAATTAAAGATACTTCGGCGAGTATAAATCTTTTTAATACCTTAACGTTTCGACAAAAATCTTTTGTACTCGTCAGGAGCAAACGCCTTGCCAAATGTTTAAATTTTGTTTGCTCCTGACGAGGACAAAAGATTTTTGTTGAAACGTCGAGGTAATAAAAAGAATTTTACTGGCCGAAGTATCTTCAATTTTCAGAATTATGAATGCTGGCCAGGCAGCCTTTATTTTTACGAAAACGTAACATGTCAAAGATTTAAAGGTTTTTATCCTTTCAGTGGCCAACGAGAGGTTTGTTTACCTATAATACCAGTTTTACAGTTGGGTAGGGTAGATGAGAATATCATTTGAAAATAAAATAAAAAGAAGATGACTACAAGACACGTAGTAACAAATTTGCCTCTCCACCAAGACTGTATATAGCTGATCATCTTTACACCTATACTTTACATCATTTTCAGCTTTTATCTTTCTAAAACTCCGAGATGAATTTATGTAAGGCGAAATGACTTAATTAAAGGCTATTTTTATAATAACAAATAGATTCAAAAAGGATTACCCTTTTTGAATCTATTCGTTATTATAATTATTGAATAGATTATTCGTCTTAAAGGCTATTTTTGTTGTTTTTATACAAAATAGAAAATTAACAATAATATTTTCCCATTTTTATATTCTTGTAAGACATCTTGCGTGTGAATTTGGTGTCTTTAGATTCACATGATCAGCACAATCGTTTTAGAACCATAGAATAGTTCACAAAACACTTTATTATCCTTAAGAATGATCAAAAAGAGGTATTTTCTGATAAAAAAAGGTTCCGTATTTTGTAATAGAGTCGTCACACATAATAGTTGATAAATAGTGGAAAATTATTAGAGAAAAAAAAACTTATGCACAAAAGAAAATCGTAAAGGAAGAGTTGAAGCATTGATTTTATTGTCAAAGATAAATGTCCTCGTGTACGACACGGAAAGGCATACGTACCGCACGTGTTCCCGTCCATTACGTCAATGGAATGATGATGATGAAAGGGTCACGTAAGAGAAAGGATGAGTGAGTCACTGATGGGCAGAGAAATGCTCAGCATTAGATCATCTGTCAATTAAAGAAGAGTAGGATAGTCCAATTGTCCTGAGTATTCAGCCATTAGGATTGGAGTTCCTCTCAAATAAAAAAACAACAACAAAAAGGCTTTATTAGGGCTCATTGCCCTGTATGGATTCGCCATACAACAACAAAATAATACAGAAATTTTCCTCCCTTTCCCCATGTGCACGTGAGCCTATGTTTGAAAAGGGATTTATTTACACATTTATTCTAAAACTTTCCTCACTACCGATTTTGCATATGAATCTATTTACAATTGATCTGTAGAAATTATAGAGTTATATTGCTATATTTTTCTTTTCTGAAATAGTTCTCAGCGTCTGCAGTGGGTTGCTAAATCTCCAGAAGGTGTTTTGACGTGACAACGTCTTAAATTAGGTTGCGGCTGGGAGTCACTTATGAAAAAGTGTAACGCCCGGTAACGTTACGATGAGTCATCGAACGAGAGTGCTGCGCGCGCAGCTGCGCGCGCAGCGCTAGAGAATTAGGCGCATTGAATCGGCGCATGCTTGTCTCTGTCTTTGTCTTTCTCGAACGTTCTTGGCGTTGGAAAAACAAGAAAGCGTCATAATACAAGTTCACACGTGTGGTTAAAGTATCGTCAGCTGTGTCTGTAGTGAAAATGTGGAGTGCTTAGATTCGTCATTTACAACAACTACAACAATAAAGGTAAATAATTGTACACTGAAATTTCATTATCGTAAACTATGATTGATTGATTAATTGTTAGATTGACACAAAAGTTGAGAAACTGAGTTTATAGGTTATGTCATACTATTGATAAATGTTGATAGTGTTAAGTAAATTATTAGTTTAAAATTAATTAATTAATTAATTATTATTTTACAAATTTTAAATAGTTTCAAATTTATTTAGCAAAAATTTGAACCTTCGATCTGAATAAATGTTTTGATTTTCGAATTGATTCTTTAAAATTACAAATATTAAGAAAAAGTGGCAGATATAAGAAAACTTTATTTAAACTGTGTTGAGCAAGAATTTTAACATCTAATTTAAGTAAATGTTTTAATTTTCAACTTCATCATTTACAATTACAAATTTTATTTAATTTCAAATTTATTTAGCAAAAATTTGAACCTTCGATCTGAATAAGTGTTTTGATTTTCAAATACCAACGCGGCTGGTGGAGTGGCGATCTATCGTAAATTATCATCGACATCTACGGCGGAAGTGTTCCAAGTTGCGATTACAGACGTAACTCGTGTCATTAAAACCAAGGGTGACATGTGCATGACTGAAGTTACTTGCTTCGCCGCTAATACTAGCTTCAAGTTTATACTCGGTGCTGTATATATTCATCCAGGAGCTAGTATGCAGGATATTGGAATGTTACTATGGCAAGGACTCGGTCCGTACATTCACAACAGCCAGTACGTGCCACCGTTCGTGCAAGTTGATTCTAGTATACCGATTCTTCTGTGTGGTGATTTTAACAAAAACGTAAAGCCTGACAACTCGTTTCTTAAATTCATGAAAAATACGTATAATCTTGATTGCGTATCAAACGTTTCTAAGTCAACTACGTTAAAAGGAACAACTATCGACTTGACTTTCGCAAGACACATTACAGCAGAAACACTTCCTTTCATTTCATATTTCTCCTATCATCGTCCTATCCTCAACAAAATCACTCAAATAGGAATTAGTTAAGTTTAAGTTTACATGTACAATGTTTTAGTAAACAAAATATATTTCTATAGTTAAAATTTGTGCAATTCTTATTTTCATTCAATTCCTTGTTCCTATTGTGCAATTTAATTATATTCATATCAATAAATATTCTACCGTTGTCACGTAAAATCTTCGCCCGTAAAACCGACTTTACAGGCAACCATTGTTTTTTTTATGAGTTTTCTCTCTTTATTCACCTAAATATTTGCAATCTATGATATAGTGGGAGATTTCATCAGAAAGTTCCTCTCACACTTTTTTATTACAATTATGAATTCGTCTTGACTTGGTCAACGGATCTGGTCCCAAGAGGTCTAGGGGAGGAAAGCGTTTCCAAACAACATTCTGTCAGAGTATTTGATTGGATATTTTGACTGGATTTTCATAATGCCGTTTGAAAGTAAAAGTTCAAACTGCTTTCATGTGTTTTATATTTTCTTAACGTGTCTATAAATCACAACCATATTTTTTCTTTTAGAGAGTGCAATGAAATAATATTTTTGGAAGGATTCATATAACATTATTGGTTAATCCTTCCAACGATTTCACCAGTTTAATCTGCCATACTGATTTACTTTTGTATTCAGCTGTATAGTGCTATGTTACTATTCTAAATCAACAACAACAACAGCTTTATTAGGACATTTCCGTCCTGTAAGGACTCTCCATACATCATTTTCATGAAGAAAGGGGAAAAAAAAAACATAAACAAAGTAGAGAAGGGAAAAATGAAAAGGAAATCAAAGTATTCAACATAACTATACAAATTAACTATGGATGTGGAAATTGTTCTGTAATTTTAGTTCTTAGAGATTACCTTGTTCTCTAACGCTTTATGAAATTAAACAACTCTATCGCTATATATTTTTCCTCGGACATTATTCTGATTAGCTGAACTGGGTTCATGTAGACTTGGATAATGTTCTTTAAGATCTTATTCCGTTCCTCATTAACAATAGTGCATTCAGAGATGTAGTGAGTCATTTCTTCTATGCTTTCAGTTTTGCAGAATTTACAAATTACATCTTCCTTTTTAATTATTTGAATGTGACTTTCTCTTAGTAAAGTCGTAGTGATTCTTGTTTGGGTAATGTAACCTTTTATACTATTGTAAATAATCATTAATTGATCATTGATCATTGATCCAATATATGCCTTTTTATCTAAAAATTTAAAGTTACATATATTAAAATGAGATATTTATGGCTATTTACATTTATTTATTTGTACTTTTAAGCAGACGAAGAAATGCTCCCCATTATATAAATAAAAAACACAAATAGGGTTAAATGTCTTCTAATTTTAATAAAATATAGGTATGCTAATTTCTAAATTTATATAAATAAACACATATATATTTTTGTATCGTAAAAAATATTTTCAAATTATTCAAAAGATACATAAGTTATTCCATGCTTTAAAGTTATCGTCAAAACATCCTTTTTAATAAATATATATTGCTTCGAAAGTTAAAAAAACAAATAAAAAAGAACTATCATTTTAAACAGAGAGAGTTTTTTTAGTTACATATATGCTAAGAAATAAAATTAATTAGGATATATTTATATCTCATAGAATTAACTAATTAGTTTTGTAAATATTTTCTGATTATCGATTAATTTTATGAAAGAATAATTTTAAGAAAGAAGATTAAAGATATAAATAACTAACGGATAGCAAGATATTCCAAATCACTATAGAACTGCATTAAGAGAAGGATCAGCAGCAAAGAAAGAAAGATAGAAAAAAAAAACTTCTCACATGAGATGACAAAATAATTAGGGATAGGAGAAGAAAATGAATCTCCATTCAGTCGTAAATGGAAATTTGCTTTTCTGAAAGCAGAAGAAGTCTATATAGCTAATTAAGAAATAGGGGTTAAGAAAAGGCTATGCTTAGTGTGCGAAAGAAAAATCTGCAAGAAAAAAAATATTTATTAAAGAAGTAAATAAAAATAAAATGGTAAATTAGAATTGAGAATGCAAAAATGGGGGATGGCGTAAATATCATTGGAAGATTTCTGGATTTGAATCTTTAGGGAGGGGGTGAAAAAAAGTCCTTAACAAATTAACCCTTCTGTCCCTATTAGGGCTCGACCTAAATTTAATTATAGAGGGGGTCATCAATCTTTGTTAGTGCTCAGCTAACTTTCGCCGCTCGCATATTTTAAAATAGTGTTTATCGATTCTATGTTGACCGCTAAGAGAGATTCTTGTAAATATGGAGGTTGTTTGTTGGTAGAATGTGTTAATAATGATGGCTTAGTGATAGGATATGATATACTGGAATGTGTTGTTTATTGTGAGGTTTGTGAATGTTGAGATATATTCTATGTTGACCGCTGAGAGAGAGTCTTGTAAATATGGAGGTTGTTTATTGGTAGAATGTGTTAATAATGATGGCTTAGTGATAGGGTATGATATACTGGAATGTGTTGTTTATTGTGAGGTTTGTGAATGTTGAGATATATTCTATGTTGACCGCTAAGAGAGAGTCTTGTAAATGTGGAGGTTTATTGGTAGAATGTATTAGTAATGATGGTTTAGTGATAGGATATGATATACTGGAATGTGTTATTTATTGTGAGGTTTGTGAATGTTGAGATATATTCTATGTTGACCGCTGAGAGAGTCTTGTAAATATGGAGGTTGTTTATTGGTAGAATGTGTTAGTAATGATGGCTTAGTGATAGGGTATGATATACTGGAATGTGTTGTTTATTGTGAGGTTTGTGAATGTTGAGATATATTCTATGCTGACCGCTGAGAGAGAGTCTTGTAAATATGGAGGTTGTTTATTGGTAGAATGTGTTAATAATGATGACTTAGTGATAGGATATGGTATACTGGAATGTGTTGTTTATTGTGAGGTTTGTGAATGTTGAGATATTTTCTATGTTGACCGCTAAGAGAGAGTCTTGTAAATATGGAAGTTGTTTATTGATAGAATGTGTTAGTAATGATGGCTTAGTGATAGGGTATGGTATACTGGAATGTGTTGTTTATTGTGAGGTTTGTGAATGTTGAGATATATTCTATGTTGACCGCTGAGAGAGAGCCTTGTAAATATGAAGATAGTTTGTTTGTAGAATGTGTTATTAATGATGGCTTATGATAGGATATGATATACTGGAATGTGTTGTTTATTGTGAGGTTTGTGAATGTTGAGATATATTCTAGGTTGACTGGTTGAATGGGTGTTAAAAATGTTAAAATGTTGTTAGTAGACCAGAGAGGTGTTGAAACTGTGTGTATGTGTTGTTGGACGTTAAGAAGAATTGTTAATGTTGAGATATGTTGGTGGTTGGTTGTTGTTGTTTTGCTTTTCATTGAAAAATGGGTGCCGTTGCGACGTTAGTCCTCTTGGAAACGAACCAGAATTTAGTCGAATATTCCAAGGGTCCAGAGGGTACCGCAGGGAGGTGTTGTAAATGATTGGATGTGTTGTTAGTTGGTGATAAATGTTTATGTTGAGATATGTTGTTGGTTGAAGGTGATGTAAATGTTTGTTTGTGTTGATAGTTGGTAAAAGGTATTGTTAATGTTGGGATATGTTGTTATTTAGTTGAAGGTGTTGTAAATGTTTTGATGTGTTGTTGGTTGGTGATAAGTGTTTATGTTGAGATATGTTGTTTGTTGAAGGTGATGTAAATGCTTGTATAGGTTGATAGTTGGTAAAAGGTATTGTTAATGTTGGGATATGTTGTTGGCTGATTGAAAGTGTTGTAAATGTTTTGATGTGTTGTTGGTTGGTAAGAGGTGTTGTAAGCATCAAATTTGATGTTGATTGGTCGAAGCTGTCCTAAATATTTATAAATATTTTAGTTGGTTGGATGTTGCAAATGTGTGTTAAGATATGCTGTTGGTTGGTTATTTGGAGGTGTTGTAAATGGTGAGATATTTGCTGCTGGTTGGTTGAGGGTGTTGTAAATATAGAGATATGTTGTTACTAGGTTGAATTTGTACATTTTTAGATATATTTCGAGTGTATTGAAAGTGTTTTAACTGTTGTAATAGGTTGTTTTTTGGTTGGAGGTTTTGTAAATGTTAAGGTATGTTGTTAATTGGTTGGAGGTGTTGTAAAGATTGATTTTTTGGGGATTCGTCAAAATTGGAAACTAAACATATTTTAGTTATATAAGAAAGAGCTTAGATCGACAAAACTGACTTTTTGAGTGCATAAATTTGAAAGAAAAGGTGCTGGAAATCATAAAAATGTACACTTTTTATACACTGGTCCGCAAAATTAAAGGAACAACATATTTTTTTCATTTATCTCAAATTTTATTGAACATTTATCAATGAATTTTTATACACAAATTTATTATTCCATTATTTATTAGAATACCCGAAATCAAAGAATTCTAAGATGTATTTTATGCAAATTAGCCGGCAAGCAATGATCTTCTTGCAGTCAGTGTATAAATATCTTGGAAATTGTTGTTAATATGGGGTGTGATCGCCTTTAACTGATAGACAGGCTCTACATCGGTGACCCATACTAAGAATTAGGGAGTTTATAAGCTCCTGTGGAATCAACGCCCACTCTTTTTTTAAAGTGTGTTTCTAGCTCATGACTATTTCTAGGAGGGGGTTGGAGGGATGAGATCCGCCGTCCTAGGTTGTCCCATACATGTTCAATGGGATTTAGGTCTGGGGATCGAGCTGGCCAATTCATCCGAGCAATTGCATGGATTTGGAGAAAAGTGTCGACCACACCAGCCCTATGTGGACGGGCATTATCATCCATTATACGAAGGTTTTCTATCATTTCTAATGATTGAGGCATCACATATGCTGCCAAGATCTCGTCCCGATACCTCTGTCCAGTCAGGGTTCCTTGCCGAAAAATGTGGAGTGCTGTGTGACCGCCCAAGAAGATTCCAGCCCAGACCATGAAACATTGGCTTCTGTAGGGATCCCTTTCAACTATATTTCGGGAATTATTTCTGGTTCCTACCTCTCTCCAGACAAAGACACGACGATAATAGCTGTTTAGAGAGAATCTGGACTCATCAGTGGACATTACATGGCTCCATTCATCTGGATTCCAAGCGACATGTTGTCTGCGCCAAAGTTCCCTTGCTCTCTTTTGAGGTGGTGTCAACGGCACACAAATTATGGGTCGTCGAGCATAGAGGCCCTTCATGTGAAGCCTTCTGCGTATTGTATCAGTTGAAATGGGAGAAAACCTTCTTCTACTGGATGATAATGCCCGTCCACATAGGGCTGATGTGGTCGACACTTTTCTCCAAAATCATGAAATTGCTCGGATGAATTGGCCAGCTCGATCTCCAGACCTAAATCCCATTGAGCATGTATAGAACAATCTAGGACGACGGATCTCATCCCTCCAACCCCCTCCTAGAAATAGTCATGAGCTAGAAACACACTTTAAAAAAAGAGTGGGCGTTGATTCCACAGGAGCTTATAAACTCCCTAATTCTTAGTATGGGTCGCCGATGTAGAGCCTGTCTATCAGTTAAAGGCGATCACACCCCCATATTAACAACAATATCCAAGATATTTATACACTGACTGCAAGAAGATCATTGTTTGACCGGCTAATTTGCATAAAATACGTGTTCGATTTCTTTGATTTCGAGTATTTTAATCAATAATGAAATAATAAATTTGTATATAAAATTTCATTGATAAATGTTCGATAAAATTTGCGATATTTGGAAAAATATATGCTGTTCCTTTAATTTTGCGGGCCAGTTTATATACACTTATGGACAAAACTTAGGGAAGTGGTACTTTTTAGCATGTATATCAGGATTCAGACAATAACTCTGAAATATATTTGATGCACAGTGACCTTTATTGAAGACACACGAGATAACCAAGTGTGAACAAAATTGTTCCTGTATCCCTTAAAAAAAAAAGACAATCGTCGACATCAAAGAGCCTTCATTTCCTGTATTAGATTGTTTATATACATTTCTTAAATAGTACACGTTTTAGATGAATGAATAAAAAAATTAATAATACATTTGGTTTTTACGTCAATAATAAAAAGGAAATTAGTTCCATATTTATTTCAGAAAATACCAATACCTACATTTTCTCTGGTGGTGGTGGTGGTGTCTTGTCCATGGAGCAGATCAGATCGGTCCGTGCACCTTGATCACAATACCGATCAACTGAAGTGCCTTGTCCGTATGGATGTTCTCTTCTGGATTGATATCTGCCATATAAAGGGCTTGCAAGGATGGCCGGGAAACTGTATATATGGTCCGGAGTTAGTTGGGTGTTGTGACAGTTGTTGCAGTTCCTGTAGGATCTAGTCATGTCTGGGTTTATCTTCATTCCTTTAAAATGTCCTGTTCTGATTTTTGAAAAAAAAAAATTGTTGTTTTTAATTCTCTTTCAATGTTGAGGTTGCATATGGGCAGACGTATTTGGGTTTTTGTATTTCTATTTTCTCTAAACTTCCATATAGATTTATTTTATTTATTATTGCAAAAGCACGAAGTCCAAAGGACTATTGTGCTGTGCTAGTATTATTTACATATATATGATTAATTATTTACACAATGGATTATTAGTGTTTTATAAATTATTGTACAAATATTTCTAAACTTAACAAAGTTCTCATAAGATATAGTATATACACAAAGAGAATTTGGTAATGTTTCAAAGTATCTACATACAATTTGATTAGTCAGAGAGCAAGTTAAAAGAAGATGTTCTGGTAATTCAACATCTAAGCGGCATTCACATGTTGGATCATTGATAACATTCAGTTTGAATAGGAAACGTATTCCATATAGATGCACTAGAATAACCTGACCAAAACGCTGCAATGTTTAACCATTAATGAACCAGGCCCTCCCTATATCCTTTTCATTGCGGTAAAATTTGCTTTTTTTTTTTTACTTTATCGTATAGATTTCAGCTATATACAGTCATGGACAAAAGTCTTTGTTGTTGCCAGTCGTCCATTTTTTTTAAGAGGACACAGGCAATTTTGTGCACACTTTGTTATTAAAAATAAAAAGGCATATCCTGACCAGGAGCCCATGTGCTTTTCAGAAGGCAGAGCGCCATCTGGTGGAACAGAAATCAATTAAACATTGATTTAACCTGTGCCCTGATATTTGGCCAACCCAATTTCTTGATAAATCAAGAAAAGCGATCAACGAACGCGTTTCGCGCTGATGGCGCTCGTCAGCGTGGAGTAGGCTGTACCACTGTGACCAAAAATATTTTTGGTCCCAGAGGCTTCTTGAGAAACCAAGAAATGGGTATTTAAGGCCAAACTTGCGTAAATACGCTTAACACATGAAAAAACAATAGAAAAAAAAACATATATAGATATTATTTATAAAACAGATAATAACTTAGTTTTAAGAATAATAGAAAATATTCTAAAAGGTATTTATATATAAATATATATAACATTCTTGATATCTATAAACAAATTTGAGAAAGAAAATTCTCAACTTTATTTTTTTAATATTTTAATTTATTTCGTTCCTTCTCTCTCCATTTAATAAAGGCAACTTTTGCATTTTTACTTAGAAAATTGTTTTTTTTTTCTTCCTACCTTTAAGAAAAGTCGATATTTGGCGAGCAAATTTATTGGGGATACTTTTATAACAAAGTCGAGTTAAGTGGAAGGTTTGCAATTTGGTGGATAAAAGTTATTTATATACTTTCTTAAAGATACCTCTTAGAACGCCCTTTTACTATACCTATATGACTAAAAAAAAACAATAAACAGATATAATCATTATATCGGGATAATCTTTAAATAAAGAAATAAAAACATGAAATTTAACCTCCTTATTTAATTATATACCTATATAAAATTATTATATTTCTAATGATAATATATATCATAATACTGAGATTAAAAAACTTAAAGAAGTGAAAAGTATTTTATGTCGACGCGTTTTTTTTTTTTTTAGGCGGGGGGGGGGGAGACGGAGGCAATTTTGCTAAACTTGGTTATCTTGTGTCTATAATAAAGGTCACTGTGTATCAAATATCTTTCAGAGTTGTTTGTCTTTTGCTTCATGGAAAGGGGGGGGGGGGTGCCATTGCCCCGTTAGTCAGCCACATCTCAGAGTTCCCTGTAGGCCTTCACCTGAATCCTAAAATACATGGTAAAAGGTACAACTTTCCTAGGTTTTAGCTGGAAATTTTGCAGGGAGGATATTGATCTAACGAAACAAAGGTCGCCTCTCCCGTCAAAATAGACGTCAAAACTAGACGCCATCTATTGACCGTCACCGCAAACTAGCGGCCTCGGGTCTCAAAACTAGACGCCATCTACCCGAGACCGCTAGTTTGTGGCGACGGTCAATAGACGGCGTCTAGTTTTGACGTCTATTTAGAGGGGAGAGGTGACCTTTGTCTCTTTAATTCCCTAAGTTTTGTTCATGTGTGTATTCAGTTTGAAAGCGACTACTTTAACTGTGGATGTGGTATGGGTCAAAAAGAATTAAATGACCGAAACTACCGTCTTATTCTGAAGAGGGTTATCTGATCATCAACCTTTTTTCAATTGGTCTCACATGGGTTTTAATTGTATCTTTGATTTTTATATTGCCACGTGGAAATTTATGGAAGGCCAACTTCGGGATGAGACAGAAATTTATTTGAGGCAAGTACAAACTATGAATGATAAACAGAAGATAAGCAAAAGAAGGAAGTGTACAGAGTATAGCAAAATATAAACATGAAAAATAATACTCTGCTAAAATTATAAATACTTTGTAACAATATTTTGGCTTTATATAAATAATCTTATCATATCTAAGGAATCAATAACACAAGAAAATCAAACATATACAGATAGAAAGTAAGGTTTTGGTAGCAATTGTATGCCATATTAAGTCATGGTCACCACTTCGTATGGTTTCCTTTCCCTTTTTCTTTTGAATATATTTTTATTCGAATTATTCTTTATAAATGTGTTATAACTGAATAAACGAGTGTCAAGAAAATCTGCGCTAACATTTATTATGCTTTTGTCTTTTCCTTAAAATTAAAGATAATTCGGTCAGTAAATCTTTTTATTATCTCGATAATTCGACAAAAATCCTTTGTCCTCATCAGTAGCAAACAAAAATTAAAACATTCGGCAAGGCGTTAAAAATCCGTAGAATAATTTTTAACGCCTTGCCAAAGGTTTTAATTTCTGTTTGCTCCTGACGAGGACAATCTTGTCGAAACGTCGAGGTAATAAAAAGATTAACTGGCCGAAGTATCTTTAATTTTAAGAACTATGAATGCAGGCCATGCAACCTCTATCTTTGAGATTTGTCTTCTACGATATCCCGACACATCGCACGTAATGTAAGCATTTGAGAAACTGTAAGTGTGTAACTTTAATGTTATTAACAAGTATTAAATTATATAATCTTTGTGGTCTGTGTCAATTCCCTTACTTAAGAAGATATTTAATTATTATTCTATCTAATTGTTAATACAATTTGTAGTATTGCAATTATACATTTCGAAACACTTATTTATAATTAGATTAAGTGAGATATGTGTTTAATTGAATAAATTATACAGGTGGTATATACAATTGTTATAATAATATTTTATAATCTATTCCTTAAAGATTTAAACAATATTATACTTTTTTCACATTGTGTCGCGGTCTCACGCAATTCTGGCCTTAACTACCCGTTTCATGATTTTACAGGATGCCTGAATGACCAATATTTTGGTCGTTGAGGTTCAGCTTGCACCACGCTGATGAGGGGCCACCAGCCCGAAACGCGTCTTTGGTTAGCTTTTCTTGATTAATCAAGAATGGGTATTTGGCCAATTCTGGAATAATTAAAATTCAACGAGAATAGTTGGTATTTATTCCGATAGATGGCGCAAGCCATCGGAAACTTTCAGTTGCACGATAAGGAGATGCCTTTTTCATAAAATATTATCCGTGTTATATTAAACACACACAGAGAGAAAATATATAAATAAAAATTATTATTTCTAATCAAGAGAGAGAGAGAGAGAGAGAGAAGACGGGAAAATCATGTTTCGGTCTTTGCTCTTTTCTATAAACTTTTCGTGATGTAAAACAAAAAGGCATCTCCTTATCGTGCAACTAAAAGTTGCTAATGGCTTGCGCCATCTATCGGAATAAATATCAACAACTCTCGTTGATTTTTAATTATTCCAGAATTGACCAAATACCCATTCTTGATTAATCAAGAAAAGCTAACCACGAATTAATTAAGAATGGCTTTTTGGCCAATTCTGGAATAATTAAAAATCAACGAGAATAGTTGATATTTATTCCGATAGATGGCGCAAGCCATCAGCAACTTTTAGTTGCACGATAAGGAGATGTCTTTTTATTTTTCATGATTTATGCACCTTATCCCAGTACAATATCATATTTGTACTAGTTTTTCATAATGTATTCCTTTTTACTCAGCATATAACGCGAAATACCAAAGCTCCTTTGGAAGGTTTTATTAATATAATTATATTTTATTAAATATACTTATAATCAAAAACAAAATCAAATTTCTCATTTTATAAATTCTACCATACTTAATATCTAGATTGAGAGCTTTATTTTATATTAATATATATGTTATATATAAAGCAAAGATATTTTCTGCTTGATTTTGGTATGCAGTCGTGGAAAAGATTATAATAAAATTAGTTATCAAAAATAGCTTTAATTGAGCTCATGGTATATATAAAAACATAATTTGATAAAACTACTGGATGGCTTAAGGCGTAAGAATAAAAAATAAATAAAAAACGTATTTACATAATGTACAAAAGGTTTGAGCCGGCCATCGAGAAATTCAATCTTCAATTATGCATCTGTTGTGTTCTCTACCTAACAAAAATAGCACTTGACGAACACTATAAGGTATAAGCCATTTATTTCTATAAATAAGATACTTTCACTCTCCTCTTACACTCTATATACATCCAATCATTTTACATATTTTATTTTCTATCAGAAAATCAATACATATCTACATATATGCTGCATTTTTTCTTTAAGAATAAAATTTGCATATGGAATCATTACAGCATCATAAGGAGGCATTATATTTATCACTTTAGTAAAAAACTTTACTAATGGTGATAAGGAATGAGTCAATACACCAGCTCAAACATCTTTCTGATTATTTTGATCAACTTCATAACCTATCTCTTAAGATGTTATTATTATTATTTTTTTTAAACATGGAAACTTTCTCCTTGGATTATAAATACTATAGAATAAAGCGATAGGAGAAAAATTAAAAATTATTTTCTCCTATCGCTTTATTCTATAGTATGTTATTATTATTATTATTGCTTATCCCTAGTACACGTGGTACAGACCATGATAATCATGGTGGGTAGAAGTAGGCGACTGCTTTTACTGTAAGTGCGCCACATGTCTACACACGTGAAAAGCAGTTCGACTTTGCAATTACAAATAAATATGACAGAGCCCCGTTTGATTACTTGCACTCGCTGGTGGGGTTGGACTTTTGTAAGAATAGGGGGGGGACATTGGAGCATTTTTTTATCAGAAAAAAAGTGCCCAATGCGGGAATCGAACCCGAGTCGTAGTGGTCGAAAACCAACGGTTTATACCAGCCTTCCACCGATACCCCCTCCCCCCCCTTAGGATGTTATGAAATTACCCCCCCCCCCTCTCGTATTAATAAAGACCATAGCCTGAAACCATGGTATACAGGTTGACACTTTCTGAATTTTCCAAAACCTATGTTGTGTTAAATTTCTAATCAACACCAATAAATTCCTTTCACTGTGGTGATAAATCTAATGCATCGTTCTTATACATAATTATAGGGAGAGATAACTCTCTTTCAAGATATATATTTCATATAAAAATAGTATTTTAGTTTAAAAATTATAACATTTATAACAAATACTCTGTAAAGACGACCACCAGATTTCATGGCTTTCCATATATAAACCTATTGTTGTTGTTTCCCGTTGGCCGGCTCAAATATTTCTGTAGATATGTAAATAAGGCTTTTGTTTTCTTTATTCTTACTCCTTAATTTAGGCAGTACTTTTCTCAATTATGTATTCTATATTCCATAAACTCAATTAAAGCAAATTCTATCTCAAAAATTATTTCTATAACATATATATAAATAATACAATATTATTGTTTAAAATCAACAGCCGTTTTTTCTTGCATTACTAGACTTTCAGTGTAACTCTTGTAAACTAAATAAAGCCATTGTGCATCATTTTTTTCTAAATAAAACAAACTTTACACCGGCCTTACTACGAATTAAAAATCTTGGAAGGGCTTGGTTCATCAGCGGTTTCGACAATTTAATCCCCTTTATCGCTTTTAAGAGCTCTATTATTGTATTAGATGATTCTGCTTATATTCCAAAAACTGTAGATGGAATTATTTTTATGATATTTAGGCAAACTATGAGCCTATAAGCTTATATGACTGTATAAATATGATTAATCTGAAAGACATCATTATGAGGCAAGCTAAAAGTGTCTGAGATTTCTAAAAATAAAATCGAGTTATGTCCTTAAACAGACCGTGAAGAAGACATGATGACTAAACATTTATGTCAAGCGCGTTGACAATCTAATTTATTATTTATTTATTTAATTAACTCAACAAGCAGGTTCTCGGACAAACGTGCAGATATAGCTAACTACCTGGTTCGTTATACATATGGAATTCTATATTTGAATATAGAGCAATCTATATTTAAATCTTTAGAGAATAAAAAGAAATTGGATAAAATAAATGATTTATTTTCCAATATATCGGTTGGCTGAACGCCAACCTTTATAATACAATGTATTGCCTTGACAAAAGTTGGCTGAACGCCAAACTTTGTAATAAAATGTAATTCCTTGACAAAGGTTGGCATTCAGCCAGCCGAAATATTGGTAAATACATTTTTTATTGAATCCAATGCTTTTTTATGATCTAATAATTCTATATTTACAATATAAACCATCCATACCGGCGTTCTATTTAAGTAAATTATTTAACCTAACATTTAGTGTTATACAATATAATACACTGCGACTTATGATTTTAAAGCAACACTTGAAGTTACACCGCATGAGTTTCAATTCAATTAAAATTCAAAATATATTTCAAGTGAAATATTGACTATTTCTAACCTTTTTGGATGAGGTATGAAAGGGTGAATATGAAGAGTAATGATGAACGGAAAAAAAAAAGTGTCCAGGATGGGAATCGAACCCACAATGTTCCGCAACCGGCAGATGCCATGTCCACTAGCTACCCTGGACGGTATTTTCCGTTCATAAATAATACATAAAGTACTTATATACAATATAATACACTTGCTGCTTGTGATTGTAAAACAACACTTGAAGTTACACCGCATGAGTTTCTTCTCAATGAAAAATCAAAATTTTAATTTCAAGGTGAAAAATATTGACTATTTCTATTTTAGTATTATGTGCAGGGTAGTATAATGCTAAGTAGTATAAAATATTTTGAAGGTTGTGACAGCAATAGAGAGATAACAATGTACCACAGTATAAAATAAAAATAAAAACAGTAGCAATACTCTTCTTTATTCATTAAAAGTGAAAGTTTCCGGATCTTTATAATCCTTCAACAGGCATTGCTTTAGGTTGAGAGAATGTGAATATATAAAATATATCGTTTCTGAAAATAGAGCAATCCACATTTAAAACATTAGATAGTAAAAAGGCATTTATTGGATTGAATAAAATATTTATTTGCCAATATTTCGGCTGGCTGAACGCCAACCTTTATCGAAGCATTACATTTTTGTATACACAAACCACCTACTTTGTATTTTAAATGATTTCAACTGTGATATTATAACACTATGCGGCGCTGAGTTTGTGTATACAAAATTATAAATGCCTCGATAAAGGTTGGCATTCAGCCAGCCGAAATATTGGCAAATCTTTTATTCAATCCAATATATGCCTTTTTATTATCTAATAAAATATATTATAATCTATGCCTGTGTGAAAAGATTATAAAGATCCGAAAGTTTGTACTTTTAACAAATATAGAAACGCATTACTACTATTTATATTTTATTTCATAATTTATAGAAATTTTCTCTTTAATGTACCATAGTGTCTATAGTCATAGAAAATAAGTAGACAAAATTGGATAAAAGTAGAACAGGGACTGAACCTAGCTGATATGTAGGATATCAATCGTTCCAGCAAATTCAGAACAAGGTCCAATCCGTAGTAGGTTACCTGATGGCTGTCCAGAAACTAACAGATAACCAAGAAGACCTGTTGTTCTAAGAATCACCCTCATAGTTTAGTGGTTACAGAAACTTTTGTTAGCTACCCATAAGTCAATATTATCAACCTGTTTTGCAATATCTCTGTTCCTATTTATTATTGATATCAAATATACATACAACATATTTTAATACAAAATGTATTTGTAACATGCTTTGGTGTTTATTTATGTAAAATATTTTATTATTCTTTAATTTTACTTTATGATTGGCCAGTTTGCAACACTGTACTCTTCTTTGAGTAGTTTTGCATAAGTTTGTTCTGTTGATATTGCCACGTGGAAAATTAGGGAAGACCAACTTCGGGAGGAGACAACAATTTATTTCAGGCAAGAACAAACTATGAGTGATAAAAAAAAAAGATAAGCAAAAGAGGGAAGTGTACAAGTATAGCAAAAATATAAACATAAAAAATAATACTCTGCTAATAAAATAATAAATACTTTGTTATAATATATATATCTATTGATTAACCTTGATTTTTTTTTTTGCTTATCCCTAGTAGACGTGGTACAGTCCATGATAATCATGGTGGGTAGAAGTAGGGCGACTGCTTTTACTGTAAGCGCACCACATGTCTACACATGTAAAAGCAGTTCGGCTTTGCACTTACAAATGTGCCAGAGCCCCGTTTGGGTTACTTGCACTCACTGGTGGGATTGGACTTTTGCAAGAATCGGGGAACCATTGGAGCAGTTTTTTATTTTTTTAAACAGAAAAAATTGTCCAATGCGGGTCGTAGTGATCGAAAACCAAACGGTTTAACCAGCCTTCCACGACCCCCCATCCTTGTTGTAATCGTGTAAAATAAAGGAATAAAGGTATTTTAACTATCTCTTATTCTTAAATAGGAAACATTACAGCATTTATAAAATAAATACAATTTTTGATCGAATTTTTATATTATATATATACTCATATATAGACAATTTAGGGGGGAAAGCGTATATTAGGGTTAGATAGATTTGTATGGCATTAATCAAAATACAAAAAAAAATATCTAAGAATCTTTTGATAAAATTAAACTTGAATTAAACAAACATTCATATACATCAATGTTTAAAATATTTAATTATCGCTTATCTAGTTTTGAGTATGTCAGACCAACAAATGTATAATGCGATGTTTGATTAAAATTGAAGGAATTTTGAGTAAATTTGGTCTTAATTAATAATTCAAATCTTGTAAAATTGATTAAAATAAAAAGAAAGGATTAGTATATTAATTTGTTTCAGAATTGTGTAGAATTTTGTTACAAGATTTGAATGTTGTTGGCATATCGAATATATGTAAATATATCTAATGATTTTTTTCAATTTCAGCATCTTATTCGGTTCATTCTTCTATTTGTCCAGTTTTCAAAAGATTTGGTTGTTTTAGATTGTTAAATAAATACTTGAAAGCAGTTTAGTAGCAAATTAAATCCTTTAAAGCCATATATCAAATAGACATCACACATTTTTGACATCAATGCTTCTTTTTGTAATTTATTTTCAATGTATACACATCTTCAGTTTTGGAATCTTATTTACGTAAATATTATATTCTTACGTATCTCTACTCAATCATATTAAAGTATCAAGCTTGTAGAGCTTGAGATGATGTCTGCTAGGGATGAGTAGAGCTCATGAAAGAAGATTTGACATCAACTATAATTGGGTGAAGTAGAATGCGTCTACCTTTGTCATTAAGACTGGGACCCCTACTCAGTGGCAGGCCGACTTAGCTCTAAAATATAATGCAGCCTCATGACATGAGGAACAGTCTCCATGTGCAGCCGCTCCTAACATGGAGTACAAACGCTGCTCATCCTGTATCCCTGGATTAGGAGTCCTTACAGGTTACTATCAGCCGGGCTAGCTGAGCCCAGGGTTTTTAGTTAGGTTTGTTACTGCTCCCCTTCCTCCTTTTTCTTCCGGGCTTGGGGACCAAAAAAGGCGGAGTTCGTAGATATCTTGTATATCCTTAACATGAGAGACATCCAGCATTCCTATACTATAAGTAAAGCGATTTGGAGATTAATTTTTTCTCACCCCTGATCAGATTCACACTGTTGAGCCAAAGTCCTATAATATTTTATATTATTGACGTGTAAGGTTTGAAGAAAAATTAAATTGAATATAATGCATTAGCGCGCCATTTGTTAAAAGAATTTTAAGCTATTTACGTTTATGTTTCTTTTTAAAATATAAACAAATTTCTACTGGCTTTACAGCGATGATAAACCCTGTTTAGCATAATTTCGATATCCAAGATCATTAACAAGTTTAAGAACACTTCCTTTAATGAAATAAGAATAAATATTTAAATAGGTTAGAGGTTTGGCCTGTATTGTAATTAATTATTAGTTCTAATTCAATGAAGCTAAATGTGTTTTGTGATATTCTAATGGTCAAAGAAGGCAAGCCATATCTAGCAGAGTTCATACCGCGTTGACAAGATGACATATGGACATGTCAGAAAGATATGAATATTTCAACAGGACAATTCACTCTGGTGGTTTGTACATGTTGTATGGAGTTTTGTTGTCAAGGTTTCTCTACATGTCAACAAGCTCTTACGTGTTGAAACTGTTATTTATAAAGTTACAATTGGGCTATAAATATTCAAGTGAATTGTAAATTGTTGAAAATCGTTAGATGAAGAGTTTTATTGTAAGGTTTGCTTTATTTATCCAAACCTTAGAGCATTTTTGCCCTTCTGCACTATTAAACCTCATTTATATTCTTGTAGTAGGGCAGAACTGATCGAAAACTCGGCTAAATAAAAAACCTTACTAAATATTTCGCTCACAATTTTCTACTTTTACAATATACTGAGATTGAGAGAGAACAAAGGTAAGAAAAATAAAATCATATACACACACATACAGCTTCATTAAGACCACCGATCTTATACAGATTCACCATTAGAAGAAATCATAAATGGAGATTCTATACTCCAGGTAGCACAGAACCCAACAACAGCCTTCAGGTCCAACGCATGTCTAGTGGCCCACAGAATCTACCGTGCACATACATAGCTTAGCGTATTTTTCCTTTTATATATTGATAATCAACGTATATTATTCCTTGTTTCAACATATTCTAAAAGGTCTAAATCGTTGTTCGATTTAATATATTGTTACACCAAGTTGCAGCTTTGCAGGGTCGTCAACCTTGGTTTCTTCTTTCTTGGTGTTATACACGTTTCCCGAGCGGGTTTCCATATTCAAAGCAATAAATAAAAGTAAAAGTAAATAAATAATAGTAAATAAAAATAAATTACCTTTCAACGTTTATTGTGTTTATTTATTCGTGGTCTTCCTCGTAGGTCGTGATTCGCAGTCCTCGTCTAGGTCCTCTCTCGCTCCAAAAACCAATCAAGATATATGTACAATAAAATATTACAAAAGAAGTGAAACAAATAAAAAGGAATGATGATAATCTAAATATTCTGTGTTAAATAAATATTAAATATCATAGAATATTTTGAATAAATGTAAGGCGCATCAACATTGATGTAACATTATTTTGCCAGAGTGTTTCTTTCATAGTCTTTTTGCTATGTAGCAAATATGATCAAAGGGTTCGAAATTGGGTTATCCGTTTTTGTCTGAATTTGCATACCAGTTTTTAACATTGAAATTTTTGATCTACTTGAACATGTTATTAATTATATTCTCAATCGAGTTATTTATATATAATTATATAATTAAAAGACAATTCGCTTAGGGAAGGGTTTCTTATAGAGTTCCTTATGAAAAAAAAAACAATAAAAAAATAAAAGATAAGTGGGTCAGGTGTTGATATTAAAAATAAAGAAGGTATCTCCTGACCACGAGCACATGTGCTTTTTAGATGACAGGCGCCATCTAGTGGAGCAAAAATAAACTAAACGTTTATTTAGCTTGCTCCGTGATATTTGGCCAACCCAATTTCTTGATAAATCAAGAAAAGCCATCCACGAACGCGGTTCCTTATATAATTATAAACTCTATATCTTAATTCCGCATAATTCCCATTCTAAGAAAGTTTTTATTTCCATATTCAGATTGACTTTAAGAAGGAAATAACCTGAGTATTATATTTTTTGTCGTAAAGATAGAGGCTGCCTGGCCGGCATTCATAGTTAATCAAATTAAAGATACTTCGGTCAGTAAATCTTTTATTATCTCAATCTTACTGGGTCGAAGTATCTTTTATTTGAAGAACCATATTTGTTTGTGTAAGGATCCTATATACGTTTTTTAAACGCTAGTTGACTGGATCACAAGCCCGTTGAAGAGCGATTAACGCTTGAAAGCTAGCGTTTTTTAAATAAAAAGATACTCATTGTGAGAAATATAATTTGTAATTTTAAAAAGATTAAAGTACAAAAAGATTGTTGTTCGATAAAATAATCTCTTGTATCAATGTTAAGGTGAAAATAGAAGACTTTTAGGATGAATTTTAAAGGGAAATTTCCCATATTTTCATTTAAATAATTAGTGTGGTATGAAAGAAGATAAGAAAGAAGAGTGTGTTACGTCTTAGAGTGACTGAAATGCCCAATATTTATTATTTTTATTTGGTATTTCGCTCTAGAAAAAGTATATATATATGGGGATAAGAAAATTAAGGTTGAGGAACCCGAAAAATCACAGCCTGGTGTAACCAATACACACTCATCCCAGTATAGTAGATATAAAAGTCTAAATATTAACCTGGTAAAACTGTTGAAAGGGTTTCCCAGTGATGAACCAAGCCTGTATATTATTTTCCTTTATATTAATTAGGGATAGGACAAAAAAGGTGTTTAGAGAGAGAGAGAGAGAGAGGCGAAAAGAACATATTCATTTGAAATTAATATGTGAAATCGATTTTTCATTTGGCTTAAATAAAAATTTAAATAAAAGGTAGAAAAGATATTGCCTAAATAAGTATATAATGATTTGAAAATCAAATATATAATATTTATTAGTTTAGTATTTTATTAATATATATACAAATCTTTAAATATACTATTTTTATATATATTTTTTTAAATGAGCATTATAAATAGTTATATATTTAAAATGCAGACGATATAATCATTGTATAAAACCAAGATGGCGAATTTAGATTTCAAAATCAGACGCCTTCATAAAAAAAGAAATGTTAAAATTTAGAATAGGACAGAAATAAATAGTTTTAATAATGCCTCGACTTAAATCTCAGTCGCGGAAATTAATCCTGGCGAGACTTAAAATGCAAATTTTGTAACACTGAAAAGCTTTTTGTGAGCAGCCGATTATTTTAACTGCAGATTAGATAAGTAAAATGTGAGGTATCGTGTAAAATAGAAGTTGTAACACTTCTACCATTTGTGTATAACATTGTAAAATACAGAATTAAATAACTAACAACATGCGATTATACACAAATAAATAAATATTTAATTAATTTATGGTATATTTATTGCATCCTTTTTTGTTGAATTAATTTCGCGGAAAATATATTTTAAAATTCTAATCTCAAATTATTTTATATATTCATGTTTACGCCTTCAAAATTTACCAAATATAATATATTTAAAATGCTATTTATATTTAATAAATTTAATTGCACACATATATTATATGAAAGAATAGTACAAATGTGATATTGTACTGGGATTCTGGCCTTAACTACCCGTTTCATGATTTTTTCAGGATGCCTTAATGACCAATTTTTGGTCGTTGAGGCACAGCTTGCACCACGCTGATGGGGGCCAACAGCCCGAAACGCGTCCGTGGTTAGCTTTTCTTGATTAAACAAGAATGGGTATTTGGCCAATTCTGGAATAATTAAAAATCAACGAGAATAGTTTGTGATTTATTTCGATAGATGGCGCAAGCCATCAGCAACTTTCAGTTGCACGATAAGGAGATGTATTTTTTCTTAACATATCTATATATATAAAAATGAATGTTTGTATGTTTGTCTGTTGGTTGGTTGGTTTTGTATGTCCGGTATACAAATTCGCAGTAGTGCACTAATTCAAACCAAAATTTCAATACATAGGTAAAAAATAACGAGGATGACGATAGGCTATTTTAAAATATATATAAATCAATTATTAAAACTATATTTTCAAATTATTCTAAATAGCTCATCTAGAACGCGGTGGAACTGATGGCGGGGCACGCCCATTGGCCGCCTGCGACACGTGGCTTCCCTGTGCGCGCGCATGCGCCGGGAAGCCACTCGCACGCCGGCAGTCCGACGGGAGCAGTCGCTTGCTCGCCGGGAGTCAACGGGCCGCCGACAACCCTAGGAAGCAAGGTGTAGACAATTAAAACGTTTTTAAAATATATTCGCACTCGGTAAAACCCGGGCGGACGCCCGGGCCATTCGTCTAGTATTATATATATAGCGCGAAACTCGTTCGTGGATGGCTTTTCTTGGTTTCTCAAGAAATTGGGTTGGCCAAATATCAGGGAACAGGCTACATTAATGTTTAGTTGATTTCTGTTCCACTAGATGGCGCTCTACCATCTAAAAATCACATGTGCTCCTGGTCAGGATATGCTTTCTTTTATTTTTAATATATTATATTGTTATTGTTTTCTTTCTTTATAATTTATTAATATTTTGCTAGATTTATCCAGGTTACTAGAACATACAATGTCGAAACCTACCTGGTCAAGAACCGTGTTATAGATTTATATTTATTATATGAAATATGGAATTGAAATTAACTTAATGATCATCAATTATTATGACATAATTAAATAGAACAACGTTTGGCAAATATACCGCAAATGTTTCTTTTGAAATAATCGGTTATTTCTCCTTAAAGATAAATTTCGATTTTTCGTTCAAAAGAAACATTTACGGTATATTTGTCAAACGTCTTTCTACAATCATAAGCCGCATTATATTTATTTAAACATTATTGAATATTATAACATGGTTATATATACCTGGTCTCTCTTGGAATTAGTCGTTTATTAGAGGTTGAATTGGATCAAGACACGATGAAGAGTTGAGACGAATAGGTTGAATTCACCTACAAACTATGGTCCATTAAGTATTCAGTTTAGACCAGTTCGAGATAAACAAC
>CP092868.1:41556086-41623761 GCA_030710605.1 Cordylochernes scorpioides | reverse complement strand
TTCAGACAATAACTCTGAATATTTGATGCACGTGACCTTTATTGAAGACACACGAGATAAACCAAGTGTGAACAAAATTGTTCTGTATCCCTTAAAAAAAAAAGGACAATCGTCGACATCAAAGAGCCTTCATTTCCTGTATTAGATTGTTTATATACATTTCTTAAATAGTACACGTTTTGATGAATGAATAAAAAAAATTAATAATACATTTGGTTTTTTACGTCAATAATAAAAGGAAATTAGTTCCATATTATTCAGAAAATACCAATACTACATTTTCTCTGGTGGTGGTGGGGGGTCTTGTCCATGGAGCAGACAGATCGGTCCGTGCACCTTGAATCACAATACCGATCAACTGAAGTGCCTTGTCCGTATGGATGTTCTCTTCTGGATTGATATCTGCATATAAAGGGCTTGCAAGGATGGCCGGGAAACTGTATTATATGGTCCGGAGTTAGTTGGGTGTTGTGACAGTTGTGCAGTTCCTGTAGGATCTAGTCATGTCTGGTTTATCTTCATTCCTTTAAAATGTCCTGTTCTGATTTTTGAAAAAAAAAAATTGTTGTTTTTAATCTCTTTCAATGTTGAGGTTGCATATGGGCAGACGTATTTGGGTTTTGTATTTTTTTCTCTAAACTTCCATATAGATTTATTTATATTTAATTGCAAAAAAGCACGAAGTCCAAAGGACTATTGTGCTTGTGCTAGTTATTTTACATATATATGATTAATTATTTACACATGGATTATTAGTGTTTTATAAATTATTGTACAAATATTTCTAACTTAACAAAGTTCTCATAAGATAAGTATATACACAAGAGAATTTGGTAATGTTTCAAAGTATTACATACAATTTGATTAGTCAGAGAGCAAGTTAAAAGAAGATGTTCTGGTAATTCAAATCTAAGCGGCATTCATGTTGGATCATTGATAACATTCAGTTTGAATAGGAAACGTATTCCATATAGATGCACTAGATAACTGACCAAAACGCTGCAATGTTTAACCATTAATGAACCAGGCCACCTCCCTTATATCCTTTTCATTGCGGTAAATTTGCTTTTTTTTTTTTACTTTATCGTATAGATTTCAGCTATATACAGTCATGGACATAAGTCTTTGTTGTTGCCAGTTCGTCCATTTTTTTTTAAGAGGCACAGGCAATTTGTGCACACTTTGTTATTTAAAAAAAAAAGGCATATCCTGACCAGGAGCCCATGTGCTTTTCAGAAGGCAGAGCGCCATCTGGTGGAACAGAAATCAATTAAACATTGATTTAACCTGTGCCCTGATATTTGGCCAACCCAATTTCTTGATAAATCAAGAAAGCGATCAAACGAACGCGTTTCGCGCTGATGGCGCTCGTCAGCGTGGAGTAGGCTTGTACACTGTGACCAAAAATATTTTGGTCCCAGAGGCTTCTTGAGAAACCAAGAAATGGGTTATTTAAGGCCAAACTTGCGTAAATACGCTTAACACATGAAAAAACAATAGAAAAAAAACATTATAGATATTATTTATAAAAACAGATATAACTTAGTTTTAAGAATAATAGAAAATATTCTAAAAGGTTTTATATAAATATATAACATTCTTGATATCTATAAACAAATTTGAGAAAGAAAATTCTCAACTTTATTTTTTAATATTTTAATTTATTTCGTTCCTTTCTTCTCCATTTATAAAGGCAACTTTTGCATTTTACTTAGAAAAATTGTTTTTTTTTTCTTCCTACCTTTAAGAAAAGTCGATATTTGGCGAGCAAATTTATTGGGGATACTTTTATAACAAAGTCGAGTTAAGTGGAAGGTTTGCAATTTGGTGGATAAAGTTATTTATATACTTCTTAAAGATACCTCTTAGAAACGCCCTTTTACTATTACCTAATATGATAAAAAAAAACAATAAACAGATATAATCATTATATCGGGATAATCTTTAAATAAAGAATAAAAAAATGAAATTTAAACCTCCTTATTTAATTATTACCTATATAAAATTATTATATTTCTAATGATAATATATATCATAATACTGGATTAAAAAACTTAAAGAAGTGAAAAGTATTTTATGTCGACGCGTTTTTTTTTTTTTTTTAGGCGGGGGGGGGGGGAGACGGAGGCAATTTTGCTAAACTTGGTTATCTTGTGTCTATAATAAAGGTCACTGTGTATCAAATATCTTTCAGAGTTGTTTGTCTTTTGCTTCATGGAAAGGGGGGGGGGGTTGCCATTGCCCCGTTAGTCAGCCACATCTCAGAGTTCCCTGTAGGCCTTCACCTGAATCCTAAAATACATGGTAAAAGGTACAACTTTCCTAGGTTTTAGCTGGAAATTTTGCAGGGAGGATATTGATCTAACGAAACAAAGGTCGCCTCTCCCGTCAAAATAGACGTCAAAACTAGACGCCATCTATTGACCGTCACCGCAAACTAGCGGCCTCGGGTCTCAAAACTAGGACGCCATCTACCCGAGACCGCTAGTTTGTGGCGACGGTCAATAGACGGCGTCTAGTTTTGACGTCTATTTAGAGGGGAGAGGTGACCTTTGTCTCTTTAATTCCCTAAGTTTTGTTCATGTGTGTATTCAGTTTGAAAGCGACTACTTTTAACTGTGGATGTGGTATGGGTCAAAAGAATTAAATGACCGAAACTACCGTCTTATTCTGAAGAGGGTATCTGATCATCAACCTTTTTTCAAATTGGTCTCACATGGGTTTTAATTGTATCTTTGATTTTTATATTGCCACGTGGAAATTTATGAAGGTCCAACTTCGGGATGAGACAGAAATTTATTTGAGGCAAGTACAAACTATGAATGATAACAGAGATAAGCAAAAGAGGAAGTGTACAGAGTATAGCAAAATATAAACATGAAAAATAATACTCTGCTAAAATTATAAATACTTTGTAACAATATTTTGGCTTTATATAAATAATCTTATCATATCTAAGGAATCAATAACACAAGAAAATCAAACATATACAGATAGAAAGTAAGGTTTTGGTAGCAATTGTATGCCATATTAAGTCATTGGTCACCACTTCGTATGGTTTCCCTTTCCCTTTTTCTTTTGAATATATTTTATTCGAATTATTCTTATAAATGTGTTATAACTGAATAAACGAGTGTCAAGAAAATCTGCGCTAACATTTATTATGCTTTTGTCTTTTCCTTAAAATTAAAGATAATTCGGTCAGTAAATCTTTTATTATCTCGATAATTCGACAAAAATCCTTTGTCCTCATCAGTAGCAAACAAAAATTAAAACATTCGGCAAGGCGTTAAAAATCCGTAGAATAATTTTTAACGCCCTTGCCAAAGGTTTTAATTTCTGTTTGCTCCTGACGAGGACAATCTTGTCGAAACGTCGAGGTAATAAAAAGATTAACTGGCCGAAGTATCTTTAATTTTAAGAACTATGAATGCAGGCCATGCAACCTCTATCTTTGAGATTTGTCTTCTACGATATCCCGGACACATCGCACGTAATGTAAGCATTTGAGAAACTGTAAGTGTGTAACTTTAATGTTATTAACAAGTATTAAATTATATAATCTTTGTGGTCTGTGTCAATTCCCTTACTTAAGAAGATATTTAATTATTATTCTATCTAATTGTTAATACAATTTGTAGTATTGCAATTATACATTTCGAAACACTTATTTATAATTAGATTAAGTGAGATATGTGTTTAATTGAATAAATTATACAGGTGGTATATACAATTGTTATAATAATATTTTATAATCTATTCCTTAAAGATTTAAACAATATTATACTTTTTTTCACATTGTGTCGCGGTCTCACGCAATTCTGGCCTTAACTACCCGTTTCATGATTTTACAGGATGCCTGAATGACCAATATTTTGGTCGTTGAGGTTCAGCTTGCACCACGCTGATGAGGGCCACCAGCCGAAAACGCGTCTTTGGTTAGCTTTTCTTGATTAATCAAGAATGGGTATTGGCCAATTCTGGAATAATTAAAATTCAACGAGAATAGTTGGTATTTATTCCGATAGATGGCGCAAGCCATCGGAAACTTTCAGTTGCACGATAAGGAGATGCCTTTTTCATAAAATATTATCCGTGTTATATTAAACACACACAGAGAGAAAATATATAAATAAAAATTATTATTTCTAATCAAGAGAGAGAGAGAGAGAGAGAGAAGACGGGAAAATCATGTTTCGGTCTTTGCTCTTTTCTATAAACTTTTCGTGATGTAAAACAAAAAGGCATCTCCTTATCGTGCAACTAAAAGTTGCTAATGGCTTGCGCCATCTATCGGAATAAATATCAACAACTCTCGTTGATTTTTAATTATTCCAGAATTGACCAAATACCCATTCTTGATTAATCAAGAAAAGCTAACCACGAATTAATTTAAGAATGGCTTTTTGGCCAATTCTGGAATAATTAAAAATCAACGAGAATAGTTGATATTTATTCCGATAGATGGCGCAAGCCATCAGCAACTTTTAGTTGCACGATAAGGAGATGTCTTTTTATTTTTCATGATTTATGCACCTTATCCCAGTACAATATCATATTTGTACTAGTTTTTCATAATGTATTCCTTTTTTTACTCAGCATATAACGCGAAATACCAAAGCTCCTTTGGAAGGTTTTATTAATATAATTATATTTTATTAAATATACGTATAATCAAAAACAAAATCAAATTTCTCATTTTATAAATTCTACCATACTTAATATCTAGATTGAGAGCTTTATTTTATATTAATATATATGTTATATATAAAGCAAAGATATTTTCTGCTTGATTTTGGTATGCAGTCGTGGAAAAGATTATAATAAAATTAGTTATCAAAAATAGCTTTAATTGAGCTCATGGTATATATAAAAACATAATTTGATAAAACTACTGGATGGCTTAAGGCGTAAGAATAAAAAATAAATAAAAAACGTATTTACATAATGTACAAAAGGTTTGAGCCGGCCATCGAGAAATTCAATCTTCAATTATGCATCTGTTGTGTTCTCTACCTAACAAAAATAGCACTTGACGAACACTATAAGGTATAAGCCATTTATTTCTATAAATAAGATACTTTCACTCTCCTCTTACACTCTATATACATCCAATCATTTTACATATTTTATTTTCTATCAGAAAATCAATACATATCTACATATATGCTGCATTTTTTCTTTAAGAATAAAATTTGCATATGGAATCATTACAGCATCATAAGGAGGCATTATATTTATCACTTTAGTAAAAAACTTTACTAATGGTGATAAGGAATGAGTCAATACACCAGCTCAAACATCTTTCTGATTATTTTGATCAACTTCATAACCTATCTCTTAAGATGTTATTATTATTATTTTTTTTAAACATGGAAACTTTCTCCTTGGATTATAAATACTATAGAATAAAGCGATAGGAGAAAAATTAAAAATTATTTTCTCCTATCGCTTTATTCTATAGTATGTTATTATTATTATTATTGCTTATCCCTAGTACACGTGGTACAGACCATGATAATCATGGTGGGTAGAAGTAGGCGACTGCTTTTACTGTAAGTGCGCCACATGTCTACACACGTGAAAAGCAGTTCGACTTTGCAATTACAAATAAATATGACAGAGCCCCGTTTGATTACTTGCACTCGCTGGTGGGGTTGGACTTTTGTAAGAATAGGGGGGGACATTGGAGCATTTTTTTATCAGAAAAAAAGTGCCCAATGCGGGAATCGAACCCGAGTCGTAGTGGTCGAAAACCAACGGTTTATACCAGCCTTCCACCGATACCCCCCCCCCCCCTTAGGATGTTATGAAATTACCCCCCCCCCCTCTCGTATTAATAAAGACCATAGCCTGAAACCATGGTATACAGGTTGACACTTTCTGAATTTTCCAAAACCTATGTTGTGTTAAATTTCTAATCAACACCAATAAATTCCTTTCACTGTGGTGATAAATCTAATGCATCGTTCTTATACATAATTATAGGGAGAGATAACTCTCTTTCAAGATATATATTTCATATAAAAATAGTATTTTAGTTTAAAAATTATAACATTTATAACAAATACTCTGTAAAGACGACCACCAGATTTCATGGCTTTCCATATATAAACCTATTGTTGTTGTTTCCCGTTGGCCGGCTCAAATATTTCTGTAGATATGTAAATAAGGCTTTTGTTTTCTTTATTCTTACTCCTTAATTTAGGCAGTACTTTTCTCAAATTATGTATTCTATATTCCATAAACTCAATTAAAGCAAATTCTATCTCAAAAATTATTTCTATAACATATATATAAATAATACAATATTATTGTTTAAAATCAACAGCCGTTTTTTTCTTGCATTACTAGACTTTCAGAGTAACTCTTGTAAACTAAATAAAGCCATTGTGCATCATTTTTTTCTAAATAAAACAAACTTTACACCGGCCTTACTACGAATTAAAAATCTTGGAAGGGCTTGGTTCATCAGCGGTTTCGACAATTTAATCCCCTTTATCGCTTTTAAGAGCTCTATTATTGTATTAGATGATTCTGCTTATATATCCAAAACTGTAGATGGAATTATTTTTATGATATTTAGGCAAACTATGAGCCTATAAGCTTATATGACTGTATAAATATGAATTAATCTGAAAGACATCATTATGAGGCAAGCTAAAAGTGTCTGAGATTTCTAAAAATAAAATCGAGTTATGTCCTTAAACAGACCGTGAAGAAGACATGATGACAAAACATTTATGTCAAGCGCGTTGACAATCTAATTTATTATTTATTTATTTAATTAACTCAACAAGCAGGTTCTCGGACAAACGTGCAGATATAGCTAACTACCTGGTTCGTTATACATATGGAATTCTATATTTGAATATAGAGCAATCTATATTTAAATCTTTAGAGAATAAAAAGAAATTGGATAAAATAAATGATTTATTTTCCAATATATCGGTTGGCTGAACGCCAACCTTTATAATACAATGTATTGCCTTGACAAAAGTTGGCTGAACGCCAAACTTTGTAATAAAATGTAATTCCTTGACAAAGGTTGGCATTCAGCCAGCCGAAATATTGGTAAATACATTTTTTATTGAATCCAATGCTTTTTTATGATCTAATAATTCTATATTTACAATATAAACCATCCATACCGGCGTTCTATTTAAGTAAATTATTTAACCTAACATTTTAGTGTTATACAATATAATACACTGCGACTTATGATTTTAAAGCAACACTTGAAGTTACACCGCATGAGTTTCAATTCAATTAAAATTCAAAATATATTTCAAGGTGAAATATTGACTATTTCTAACCTTTTTGGATGAGGTATGAAAGGGTGAATTATGAAGAGTAATGATGAACGGAAAAATAAAAGTGTCCAGGGATGGGAATCGAACCCACAATGTTCCGCTTACCGGGCAGATGCCATGTCCACTAGGCTTACCCTGGACGTATTTTTCCGTTCATAAATAATACATAAAGTAACTTATAATACAATATAATACACTGCTGCTTGTGATTGTAAAACAACACTTGAAGTTACACCGCATGAGTTTCTTCTCAATGAAAAATCAAAATTTATTTCAAGGTGAAAAATATTGACTATTTCTATTTTAGTATTATGTGCGAGGGTAGTATAATGCGAAGTAGTATAAAATATTTGAAGGTTGTGACAGCAATAGAGAGATAACAATGTACCACAGTATAAAATAAAAATAAAAACAGTAGCAATACTCTTCTTTATTCATTAAAAGTGAAAGTTTCCGGATCTTTATAATCCTTCAACAGGCATTGCTTTAGGTTGAGAGAATGTGAATATATAAAATATATCGTTCTGAAAATAGAGCAATCCACATTTAAAACATTAGATAGTAAAAAGGCATTTATTGGATTGAATAAAATATTTATTTGCCAATATTTCGGCTGGCTGAACGCCAACCTTTATCGAAGCATTACATTTTTGTATACACAAACCACCTACTTTGTATTTTAAATGATTTCAACTGTGATATTATAACACTATGCGGCGCTGAGTTTGTGTATACAAAATTATAATGCCTCGATAAAGGTTGGCATTCAGCCAGCCGAAATATTGGCAAATCTTTTATTCAATCCAATATATGCCTTTTTATTATCTAATAAAATATATTATAATCTATGCCTGTGTGAAAAGATTATAAAGATCCGAAAGTTTGTACTTTTAACAAATATAGAAACGCATTACTACTATTTATATTTTATTTCATAATTTATAGAAATTTTCTCTTTTAATGTACCATAGTGTCTATAGTCATAGAAAATAAGTAGACAAAATTGGATAAAAGTAGAACAGGGACTGAACCTAGCTGATATGTAGGATATCAATCGTTCCAGCAAATTCAGAACAAGGTCCAATCCGTAGTAGGTTACCTGATGGCTGTCCAGAAACTAACAGATAACCAAGAAGACCTGTTGTTCTAAGAATCACCCTCATAGTTTAGTGGTTACAGAAACTTTTGTTAGCTACCCATAAGTCAATATTATCAACCTGTTTGCAATATCTCTGTTCCTATTTATTATTGATATCAAATATACATACAACATATTTTAATACAAAATGTATTTGTAACATGCTTTGGTGTTTATTTATGTAAAATATTTTATTATTCTTTAATTTTACTTTATGATTGGCCAGTTTGCAACACTGTACTCTTCTTTGAGTAGTTTTGCATAAGTTTGTTCTGTTGATATTGCCACGTGGAAAATTAGGGAAGACCAACTTCGGGAGGAGACAACAATTTATTTCAGGCAAGAACAAACTATGAGTGATAAAAAAAAAGATAAGCAAAAGAGGGAAGTGTACAAGTATAGCAAAATATAAACATAAAAAATAATACTCTGCTAATAAAATAATAAATACTTTGTTATAATATATATATCTATTGATTAACCTTGATTTTTTTTTTTTGCTTATCCCTAGTAGACGTGGTACAGTCCATGATAATCATGGTGGGTAGAAGTAGGCGACTGCTTTTACTGTAAGCGCACCACATGTCTACACATGTAAAAGCAGTTCGGCTTTGCACTTACAAATGTGCCAGAGCCCCGTTTGGTTACTTGCACTCACTGGTGGGATTGGACTTTTGCAAGAATCGGGGAACCATTGGAGCAGTTTTTTATTTTTTTAAAACAGAAAAAATTGTCCAATGCGGGTCGTAGTGATCGAAAACCAAACGGTTTAACCAGCCTTCCACCGACCCCCCATCCTTGTTGTAATCGTGTAAAATAAAGGAATAAAGGTATTTTAACTATCTCTTATTCTTAAATAGGAAACATTACAGCATTTATAAAATAAATACAATTTTTGATCGAATTTTTATATTATATATATACTCATATATAGACAATTTAGGGGGGAAGCGTATATTAGGGTAGATAGATTTGTATGGCATTAATCAAAATACAAAAAAAAATATCTAAGAATCTTTTGATAAAATTAAACTTGAATTAAACAAACATTCATATACATCAATGTTTAAAATATTTAATTATCGCTTATCTAGTTTTGAGTATGTCAGACCAACAAATGTATAATGCGATGTTTGATTAAAATTGAAGGAAATTTTGGAGTAAATTTGGTCTTAATTATTAATTCAAATCTTGGTAAAATTGATTAAAATAAAAAGAAAGGATTAGTATATTAATTTGTTTCAGAATTGTGTAGAATTTTGTTACAAGATTTGAATGTTGTTGGCATATCGAATATATGTAAATATATCTAATGATTTTTTTCAATTTCAGCATCTTATTCGGTTCATTCTTCTATTTGTCCAGTTTTCAAAAGATTTGGTTGTTTTAGATTGTTAAATAAATACTTGAAAGCAGTTTAGTAGCAAATTAAATCCTTTAATGCCATATATCAAATAGACATCACACATTTTTGACATCAATGCTTCTTTTTGTAATTTATTTTCAATGTATACACATCTTCAGTTTTGGAATCTTATTTACGTAAATATTATATTCTTACGTATCTCTACTCAATCATATTAAAGTATCAAGCTTGTAGAGCTTGAGATGATGTCTGCTAGGGATGAGTAGAGCTCATGAAAGAAGATTTGACATCAACTATAATTGGGTGAAGTAGAATGCGTCTACCTTTGTCATTAAGACTGGGACCCCTACTCAGTGGCAGGCCGACTTAGCTCTAAAATAAATGGCAGCCTCTGACATGAGGAACAGTCTCCATGTGCAGCCGCTCCTAACATGGAGTACAAACGCTGCTCATCCTGTATCCCTGGATTAGGAGTCCTTACAGGTTACTATCAGCCGGGCTAGCTGAGCCCAGGTTTTTTAGTTAGTTTGTTACTGCTCCCCTTCCTCCTTTTTCTTCCGGGCTTGGGACCAAAAAAGGCGGAGTTCGTAGATATCTTGTATATCCTTAACATGAGAGACATCCAGCATTCCTATACTATAAGTAATGCGATTTGGAGATTAATTTTTTCTCAACCCCTGATCAGATTCACCACTGTTGAGCCAAGTCCTATAATATTTTATATTATTGACGTGTAAGGTTTGAAGAAAAATAAATTGAATATAATGCATTAGCGCGCCATTTGTTAAAAGAATTTTAAGCTATTTTACGTTTATGTTTCTTTTTAAAATAAAACAAATTTCTACTGGCTTTACAGCGATGATAAACCCTTTTTAGCATAATTTTCGATATCCAAGATCATTAACAAGTTTAAGAACACTTCCTTTAAAGAAATAAGTATAAATATTTAAATAGGTTAGAGGTTTGGCTGTATTGTAATTAATTATTAGTTCTAATTCAATGAAGCTAAATGTGTTTTGTGATATTCTAATGTCAAAGAAGGCAAGCCATATCTAGCAGAGTTCATACCGCGTTGACAAGATGACATATGGACATGTCAGAAAGAAATGAATATTTCAACAGGACAATTCACTCTGGTGGTTTGTACATGTTGTATGGAGTTTTGTTGTCAAGGTTTCTCTACATGTCAACAAGCTCTTACGTGTTGAAACTGTTATTTATAAAGTTACAATAGGGCTATAAATATTCAAGTGAATTGTAAATTGTTGAAAATCGTTAGATGAAGAGTTTATTGTAAGGTTTGCTTTATTTATCCAAACCTTAGAGCATTTTTGCCCTTCTGCACTATTAAAACCTCATTTATATTCTTGTAGTAGGGCAGAACTGATCGAAAACTCGGCTAAATAAAAAACCTTACTAAAATATTTCGCCTCACAATTTTCTACTTTTTACAATATACTGAGATTGAGAGAGAACAAAGTAAGAAAAATAAAATCATATACACACACATACAGCTTCATTAAGACCACCGATCTTATACAGATTCACCATTAGAAGAAATCATAAATGGAGATTCTATACTCCAGGTAGCACAGAACCCAACAACAGCCTTCAGGTCCAACGCATGTCTAGTGGCCACAGAATCTACCGTGCACATACATAGCTTAGCGTATTTTTCCTTTTTATTATATTGATAATCAACGTATATTTATTCCTTGTTTCAACATATTCTAAAAGGTCTAAATCGTTGTTCGATTTAATATATTGTTACACCAAGTTGCAGCTTTGCAGGGTCGTCAACCTTGGTTTCTTCTTTCTTGGTGTTATACACGTTTCCCGAGCGGGTTTCCATATTCAAAGCAAATAAATAAAAGTAAAAGTAAATAAATAATAGTAAATAAAAATAAATTACCTTTCAACGTTTATTGTGTTTATTTATTCGTGGTCTTCCTCGTAGGTCGTGATTCGCAGTCCTCGTCTAGGTCCTCTCTCGCTCCAAAAACCAATCAAGATATATGTACAATAAAATATTACAAAAGAAGTGAAACAATAAAAAGGAATGATGATAATCTAAATATTCTGTTTTAAATAAATATTAAATATCATAGAATATTTTGAATAAATGTAAGGCGCATCAACATTGATGTAACAATATTTTGCCAGAGTGTTTCTTTCATAGTCTTTTTTGCTATGTAGCAAATATGATCAAAGGGTTCGAAATTGGGTTATCCGTTTTTGTCTGAATTTGCATACCAGTTTTTAACATTGAAATTTTGATCTACTTGAACATGTTATTAATTATATTCTCAATCGAGTTATTATATATAATTATATAATTAAAAGACAATTCGCTTAGGGAAGGGTTTCTTATAGAGTTCCTTATGAAAAAAAAAAACAATAAAAAAATAAAAGATAAGTGGGTCAGGTGTTGATATTAAAAATAAAGAAGGTATCTCCTGACCACGAGCACATGTGCTTTTTAGATGACAGAGCGCCATCTAGTGGAGCAAAAATAAACTAAACGTTTATTTAGCTTGCTCCGTGATATTTGGCCAACCCAATTTCTTGATAAATCAAGAAAAGCCATCCACGAACGCGTTCCTTATATAATTATAAACTCTATATCTTAATTCCGCATAATTCCCATTCTAAGAACAGTTTTTATTTCCATATTCTGATTGACTTTAAGAAGGAAATAACCTGAGTATTATATTTTTTGTCGTAAAGATAGAGGCTGCCTGGCCGGCATTCATAGTTAATCAAATTAAAGATACTTCGGTCAGTAAATCTTTTTATTATCTCAATCTTACTGGTCGAAGTATCTTTTATTTGAAGAACCATATTTGTTGTGTAAGGATCCTATATACGTTTTTTAAACGCTAGTTGACTGGATCACAAGCCCGTTGAAGAGCGATTAACGCTTGAAAGCTAGCGTTTTTTAAATAAAAAGATACTCATTGTGAGAAATATATTTGTAATTTTAAAAAGATTAAAGTACAAAAAGATTGTTGTTCGATAAAATAATCTCTTGTATCAATGTTAAGGTGAAAATAGAAGACTTTTAGGATGAATTTTAAAGGGAAATTTCCCATATTTTCATTTAAATAATTAGTGTGGTATGAAAGAAGATAAGAAAGAAGAGTGTGTTACGTCTTAGAGTGACTGAAATGCCCAATATTTATTATTTTTATTTGGTATTTCGCTCTAGAAAAAGTATATATAATATGGGATAAGAAAATTAAGGTTGAGGAACCCCGAAAAAATCACAGCCTGGTGTAACAATACACACTCATCCCAGTATAGTAGATATAAAAGTCTAAATATTAACCTGGTAAAACTGTTGAAAGGGTTTCCCAGTGATGAACCAAGCCTGTATATTATTTTCCTTTATATTAATTAGGGATAGGACAAAAAAGGTGTTTAGAGAGAGAGAGAGAGAGAGGCGAAAAGAACATATTCATTTTGAAATTAATATGTGAAATCGATTTTTCATTTGGCTTAAATAAAAATTTAAATAAAAGGTAGAAAAGATATTGCCTAAATAAGTATATAATGATTTGAAAATCAAATATATAATATTTATTAGTTTAGTATTTTATTATATATATACAAATCTTTTAAATATACTATTTTTATATATATTTTTTTAAAATGAGCATTATAAATAGTTATATATTTAAAATGCAGACGATATAATCATTGTATAAAACCAAGATGGCGAATTTAGATTTCAAATCAGACGCCTTCATAAAAAAAGAAATGTTAAAATTTAGAATAGGACAGAATAAAATAGTTTAATAATGCCTCGACTTAAATCTCAGTCGCGGAAATTAATCCTGGCGAGACTTAAAATGCAAATTTTGTAACACTGAAAAGCTTTTTGTGAGCAGCCGATTATTTTAACTGCAGATTAGATAAGTAAAATGTGAGGTATCTGTAAAATAGAAGTTGTAACACTTCTACCATTTGTGTATAACATTGTAAAATACAGAATTAAATAACTAACAACATGCGATTATACACAAATAAATAAATATTTAATTAATTTATGGTATATTTATTGCATCCTTTTTTGTTGAATTAATTTCGCGGAAAATATATTTTAAAATTCTAATCTCAAATTATTTTATATATTCATGTTTACGCCTTCAAAATTTACCAAATATAATATATTTAAAATGCTATTTATATTTAATAAATTTAATTGCACACATATATTATATGAAAGAATAGTACAAATGTGATATTGTACTGGGATTCTGGCCTTAACTACCCGTTTCATGATTTTTCAGGATGCCTTAATGACCAATTTTTTGGTCGTTGAGGCACAGCTTGCACCACGCTGATGGGGGCCAACAGCCCGAAACGCGTCCGTGGTTAGCTTTTCTTGATTAAACAAGAATGGGTATTTGGCCAATTCTGGAATAATTAAAAATCAACGAGAATAGTTGTGATTTATTTCGATAGATGGCGCAAGCCATCAGCAACTTTCAGTTGCACGATAAGGAGATGTATTTTTCTTAACATATCTATATATATAAAAATGAATGTTTGTATGTTTGTCTGTTGGTTGGTTGGTTTGTATGTCCGGTATACAAATTCGCAGTAGTGCACTAATTCAAACCAAAATTTCAATACATAGGTAAAAAATAACGAGGATGACGATAGGCTATTTTAAAATATATATAAATCAATTATTAAAACTATATTTTCAAATTATTCTAAATAGCTCATCTAGAACGCGGTGGAACTGATGGCGGGGCACGCCCATTGGCCGCCTGCGACACGTGGCTTCCCTGTGCGCGCGCATGCGCCGGGAAGCCACTCGCACGCCGGCAGCCGACGGGAGCAGTCGCTTGCTCGCCGGGAGTCAACGGGCGCCGACAACCCTAGGAAGCAAGGTGTAGACAATTAAAACGTTTTTAAAATATATTCGCACTCGGGTAAAACCCGGGCGACGCCCGGGCCATTCGTCTAGTATTATATATATAGCGCGAAACTCGTTCGTGGATGGCTTTTCTTGGTTTCTCAAGAAATTGGGTTGGCCAAATATCAGGGAACAGGCTACATTAATGTTTAGTTGATTTCTGTTCCACTAGATGGCGCTCTACCATCTAAAAATCACATGTGCTCCTGGTCAGGATATGCTTTCTTTATTTTTAATATATTATATTGTTATTGTTTTCTTTCTTTATATTTATTAATATTTTGCTAGATTTATCCAGGTTACTAGAACATACAATGTCGAAACCTACCTGGTCAAGAACCGTGTTATAGATTTATATTTATTATATGAAATATGGAATTGAAATTAACTTAATGATCATCAATTATTATGACATAATTAAATAGAACAACGTTTGGCAAATATACCGCAAATGTTTCTTTTGAAATAATCGTTATTTCTCCTTAAAATAAATTTCGATTTTTCGTTCAAAAGAAACATTTACGGTATAATTGTCAAACGTCTTTCTACAATCATAAGCCGCATTATATTTATTATAAACATTATTGAATATTATAACATGGTTATATATACCTGGTCTCTCTTGGAATTAGTCGTTTATTAGAGGTTGAATTGGATCAAGACACGATGAAGAGTTGAGACGAATAGGTTGAATTCACCTACAAACTATGGTCCATTAAGTATTCAGTTTAGACCAGTTCGAGATAAACAACCATCCAGAGTACACCAAGGCTGGTCACGTAGGATCAAGATCTACGTGCAGGATGTAAATTAAGACTAAGATGGATTGCCCCATGTGATACATTGGAATTGTCATAGCGATTCATACCATATTAATTAATAGGATCGTGGTCACCCATGCTCTGTAAGGTATATCATACCTAGAATACTACACGATCTAAACAAATATACATGGTGTAGGTCGTAAATTTCATATTGAGTAGTATTAGGTCTACTTATATTGTAAGTGTAATACTAGTCCACACATGTGTAATTGTAGTATGTGAGAATAAAATGTGTAGAGAGTTTGCGAATGGTTATATTATAAGTGTATAATTAGTCTGCAAAAATGTATGTGTATTAGTAGTACGTCAGAATATGAATAGGCAGAGGGTTTGTGCGAATGGTTATATTGTAAGTGTAGTAATAGTCTACAAATGTATGTGTATTAGTAGTACGTCAGAATATGAATAGGCAGAGGGTTTGTGCGAATGGTTATATTGTAAGTGTAGTAATAGTCTACAAATGTATGTGTATTAGTAGTACGTCAGAATATGAATAGGCAGAGGGTTTGTGCGAATGGTTATATTGTAAGTGTAGTAATAGTCTACAAATGTATGTGTATTAGTAGTACGTGAGGATATAAATAGGTAGAGGGTTTGTGCAAATGGGTATAATGTAAGTGCACTACATATAGTCTCGGAACAGTAACTTCACACACCCAAGATAGAAAACTTCGCGACTGCTGTTATTGAGATGCATGAAGACATCTGAGGCTCTTTATTGGACAAGACAACAACTACATATATCACAAATGATACAAGGTCATGACAAATAATAATAGTTAGAATGTTTGTGAATAGTTATATTACAAATAATACAATGGCATGGCAAAAATACTTGTTAGAAGGTTTTCGAAATTTTTGTAGGTGAGAGCCGCTTGTTTATAGTACAATTCGTATAAGGACGAGAAAATATTAATGGGTGCTAGTTTGTAAATGGTTTTGTTGTATGTGTACCACATATGTTCAAATATAGAAGAAGTAAATATTTTGTATTTACAAGGTGACATAGAAAATAAAAATGTTAAGTATAATGATGAATGAAAAGTTGCATTCTAAATAGTTTCCAATTGAAACGAGGAAGGGATTTCAAAACTTTCATATAAGTCGTTGATCTCTAATTAATAAGAATGATTAAATAAATTCGCCTTATTCTTCTATGAGATAAACCCCGCTAGTGGATGCAAATAAACCAAGAAATGTTGAAATTCAAAATCAAACTGCTTCAATATACATGTAGTGTAACAAAAGAGTAAAAGGTAATAATACAATATTTCAATTTATACTACAAAAACCTTCGTGAATGCCTTTTTTAGCTAACAAAAAAAAAACGAATTGACTTATTTTTGCCAAGTCAATACCTTCTTACACACATTTAGCTCAATAAAATTATTCTCGAAATCTTTTCAAAATTCTTTTTAATAAAAGAAAAACCATTGTGTCGTTATCATTAAATTTTTCGTTATTATCTCAAAACCCGCAATCTCTTGACAAAAAGACATGTAGTAGATTTAGAGTAATGGCATCCTCTTAAACATGGAAAATAACCGAAATCTACCATTGTATTTTCTATTTACTTTTGGGATGATCAATGATAAACCATGGACCCTTTCTCTATGGAGGATGACGTAGAAATTTCCTATTTCCTATAACGTAGAATTTTTGACACTTCATATAGTATATCGCTAGAGACTTAATAAAATTAAGTATTCCCTAAAATTATTATCTTCCATTTTACTATCTATTTCATATCTGAAAACTATTTAGTTCTTTCATATATGTACCTAGATCAATAAAGGTAATTAAAATGACTAATGTAAAGAGATAAAGAATTAAAAAAACTATCTTTGTATTTAGGGGGGTAGTGAGGATATTGATTTTAACAAATTCAACGATAAAATATACATAGGCATATTTTCTCTTAATTTATGCCTGAAAGGGAAAAAAGGTATTAAAATGGTTATAGGACTCTTGGGAGCTATTGAGGGCAAAGTTATGGGTAGGTTTTATTGCCGTTTTAAACCTCTACGTGGTTTAGAGAATTTCTTTGAATTCTTAGATTTTTGGCTAGCTATACTGATGGTGTATGATACTAGATTGCTACTGAGTTTATGCTGTTTTGAATACTCTATGTTAGAGTGTTAGATGTGTTAGACTACTGTAGATGCCTTTTACTATTTACAATAGAATGAATCGCAGTATATAATTGTTGTAAAAGACAAAGGTAGACGTGATGCGTTTCTTTATTTAAAGGTTTCGAGCTTTCGGATAATGACGTCTTTAAACAGACGCGAATACAAGAAATTATAGAAAATACATATATATGTATATATATATTAAAATCAAAATAGGCATATCCTGACCACGAGCACATGAGCTTTTTAGATGGCAGAGCGCCATCTAGTGGAAAAGATATCAACTAAACGTTGATTTAGCCTGTGTTCCCTGATCCAAGAGAATATAACACTCCTAATTACGATTTTGAATGTTGTATTATTGTCTTATGTTGTTTTCAATCATTTTAGTCGATTTTACTTAAGGTTGGTGAGCCACTTCAATCGTTTTCTTCTATATCATACATATATCTAAACCGATATTATACTCATGGACAGAAGAAGAGACAGAGGAAATTTTGTTCACACTTGGTTGTCTCGTATGTCTTCAATGTCACTGTGTATCAAATATCTTCCAGAGTTATTTTCTGAATCCCGATATACACGTTGAAGGTTCAACTTCCTAAGTTTTGTCCATGAGTGTATATTTTCTGTAATTTATTTTGTTGACTTCCAAATAAATATTTAAAATTTAATTGATGCCAAACAACTTGTGTTTGAAATGGGAATAATTTCATTGCGAAAATATAGTAAATTGTCAATATTATATAAAATACAATATAACATAAAACAATAAATAATTTTACTTTCGATATATATCAATTTCTTTTTTTTCCTTCACACACACAATTGAATATATATAAAATCATAGAATATTAAAATAAATATGAATTAATTTGAAAGTAATCCAATTATAAATGTAAGGTGTCTAAAATAATTGTGCTGATATTTTGATTAAAATCGCAAAAATATGATTAAAAAGAACCATTTTTAAATGCAACATTTTGCGATCAGATTGTTAAATGATGTTTTATAAAGTACTAGTAGAAAAGCCCGTCCAAGGACGGAATCGGCTAGAGCAGGTGGATTCCTAATTTTATTTCTCACATTCCTTTTTGATAAAAATATAAAGTTAAGTGCCAGGAGAAAATGTTTTTTATTAATCGAATACACGAGCTTTCGGGCAGTCACGCCCTTCAACTGGTAATGATACATGATGGCAATAGCCTTAAATAGGATTCCGTTTTTAAAGAGATATTTTTACATATGAGAAAAATAATATAGGACGGCTAAAAAACAATTTAGTTAAAAATATTTGCAAATCTAAACTATTATATAATATATTTATGCAACTATGCTAATCCTGTAATGGCGGTTGACAAATAAATGGTAGGTTTGAAATTGGATAAATCATGTGACTATATAATGAAGAGAGAACAAGTATTAGGATATCGACTGTTCAGCCCGCCATCAGCGGCCCTATTGGAAGTATACTGGGGGAAGGGGGGGGGGGGGTTTTAACGGTTATTCAAGTTACTACATATATCCTGATATTGTGCTGGTAAATCTATATGTCGGTTAATGCTATTTTTTGATATGGATATTATGGCTTCTATGATCAGTCTTTGGTATTTATTAGTGATGTTATTGTATAATGTGGTGGGTGAAGTTAAATCAAAGGAGTGGCCTGTGTCGAGAATATGGTTGTAGATGAGGGACCTATTGTCTTTGTTATTGACGCACCTGCCATGCTCAGTCATCCTGATGGCCACGGACCTACCAGTCTCACCTATATAGGTTGCACTACAATCGTTGCATGAGACTGAGTAGACCGAGCCACCCGATGACTGCGCACTGGCAGGTCTCGGCAATCGGGTAATTGGATGTCTTAGAATGGTGGCCAAGCTTCTATTGTTTGTATAGTAGGTGTTAATGCCATGAGGCTTAAGAAGGTGGGATATTGCAGCGGATTGTGTTGAGTATGGTAAGATGCAGGTATTTCTATGGGGTAAATTGGGTTTCGTATGGGCCGGGTTGTATTGATATTTATATATGAACTGGTGTGGGTATTGGGAGAGGGCAAGTTGTTTCTTAATGTTAGCGAACTCTATTGATCTGAAATGGGCAGGGAGCAATGTGTAACCAATCTCTTGGTAAGCGTTCTAACTGTATTAATTTTATGGGATAACGGACAGTAAGACTTGAAATTGGTGTAAAAAGTTGGGTTATTGATTTTATGGTATACTGTAGTATGGTAGTGTGATGGGGTACGGATGATCAGTATGTCCAGGAAAGGTATTACATTATTGGCTTCTGATTCAAAGCTAAAGGAAATGTCTGGGTGGAAGGAGTTTAGAACAGATAAGATACTGTTCTCCTGTCCGGTTTCACATATACAGAGGATATCATCAATATATCTCCTCCATATGTGAATGCCCGGTATGAATTGCTGTACTTGATACTTAATAATATGTAATCGGAAGCGTTCGAGGTAAAATAACGTTCATGGTCCGTCAGGGATCGATCCCCTTCCGATCGTTGCAACATTTTACCTTTCGGGTCATTTTATTGATATTTTTTTAATTAACATTTTTACTTTAAAAGAGGTGAACTTACAATGAATAAATTTCTTTGTAAACAACATTTTTGGTGAAGCAAGCTGAACTATTTCCAAGAAGTCTTCCTTGCTTGCTTCCGTGGATTATTTTTATTTTAACACACTTAGAGCTTTTCACCCTAGAAAAAGCAACATATAACTGACCATGGCTAAAAACTGGTTCAGGTAAATAGATGCCAACCATTTCAAGGGTTTGGCCTTGTGATTTATTTATTGTCATAGCGAAGGCTAATTTTACAGGGAACTGTCCCCTTCTGAGAATGAAAGGAATCTCAGAATGTATTGGGGCCAAGTAAACTCTCGGAATAAATACAGATTGATCTACTGCAGTGCCAGTCCGAACTTTTGCAATAATTAAATTAGGTAACAATTTAGTTACTACTAATCTCGTCCCGTTACAAAGACCTCGCTTTGTGTTTAAGTTTCGAAGAAGCATTATGATTGCTCCAACTTTTAGCTTCAGCTTATGAAGTGGCATTCCCGAAGGGTTAAGGCTGTTGATAAATTCCGGTGGATAGCTCTCATTATCTTCAGGTGTCGCATCATCTATTGAGTCTGAGCTGAAATACGTTATGGAGTCACCTTCAAGGATATCTAAAACTCGGTTGTTGATATCATCAACATCCACATTTCTGGGACAAAGTATAGCCTTATCGGTACACTGTTCACTCTTGAAGGAAGCAATTTATCTCCATAAATTTCTTTGACTAAATCGCCATTGCAAACCATTTCAGATGGTATTTCAAATGTATCGGAGTCTAAGCCAAGATCATTTGTTAGCTCGCCATTTCCAAGCTTTAAAAGCCAGGCACTAAACTCTGGGTCAATTGACCTAATATTATTGTCTAATTTCAAAATATGAATTCTTTTCCACAGAGGATGAAATTTAATACTTGATTCTACAATTGCAGCTTGAGTTCCATGTGGAACAACAGGCAAAGTCTGTCGGAAGTCCCCTCCAAAGACAATGGTTTTACCACCAAGTGGTTTTTCATTTTGCATGATTTCTTTCAAGAGATTATTAATGCATCTAAGAGCATCTTTTGGTGCCATGGTAGCTTCATCATAAATTATGACATTTGCTTCTCGAATCTGTTTGGCGTCATCTGAAGTCATTCGCATTGATGATGTAGATGTATCCAACAGAGGAACAGGAAGTTTAAACTGCGAGTGATAGGTTCTTCCACCTTCTAGTAAATTTGCAGCTATTCCTGTTGACGCAACTGGTAATGCAATACCATTGTTGCCACGAATAGTGCTCAGCAGTGTCTTATAAAGAAAAGTCTTGCCACTTCCACCAGGGCCGTCCAAGAAAAATAACCTTTGTGGAAGGCTGTTATCGTCTATTGTAGACATAATGGCTTCAAAAGCTAATTTTTGTTTTGCATTTTGATCGAATTTTTTCGCATTTCATCTGCTTTATTCTTTTCAGCTTCTGCATTATAAGTACTGACAGAAAATTCTGACACGTCAGATGGAACTGGCAAATCAAAATCCCGGCAACTTTTGCCATTTGCTGTAAAGATATTCTGAATGTCTCGTAGGACACAATCAGTACAATATTGGCAATCTGATGTGTGTCCTTCGTGTAACCTTGCAAAGTCTTCGCATAAAGGCTTTTTGTATTTAGAAAACAGATCAGGGATATTGTGAGGCACAGCTAAAATGCAAATATGTGCAAACAATTCCCTTAATTGACGTGGCATTTTTTCACCTGCTGCTTCATGCAATGTATTATCCCAAACTTTATCGTCTTCAAAAAGAGATCGGGCTTGAGCTGCCTCTTTGAAACTTTGGTAATGGATACCGTTAAAAGTTTTCAGATTTTCAAAAGATGTTGCTCCGGATATATGAAGTAATAGCAACCGAAGACAAAATCGTTCACTATCTGATTGAATATTCACAGAGTACATTCTACCAATAGTACTACCTGCTCCTCTCTGTCTTGGGGTCCACTTTCGTAGTCTTTTGTCAAAAACATAATGCTGTGGAATATCTCCATAAAGAATATTTCGCGCGTTTTCATCTACTTGGTTCAGTTTAAACCAAGCCGCCAACGTTGTATCTTTGTTCCCTGCTTGCTGTACAACTTCTTCAATGTTATCTTCATTGAAGCATATTGATTGTTGTCCAGGCAAATGCACCTGTAATCTCATAATTGAGTGGCTCTGCTGATGCATAGGAAAACTAAATAGTCTCCAGCCGGCTTCTGGGGCACTGACGTATCTGGAGTCCATGTGAGATATGATTTCGTCATGATTCAATGTTGCATGTTCTGTAATGCTTATGTTGGCGCAGTCATGTCCCTTGTACACATATTTAAAGAGGTACTTTACGCTTTTTACAGAAGCACAGCACTCCACGTTAATGTGGCAGTTATATCTTAGACTAAGCATTGGACAGTATGGAACAATCCATGAGTTAGCGATATATTTGCCATTTACGATAGCTTCAACGCCATTGTTTCTCCGTTTATATCGTGGATACCCGCTAACATTTACCAAGGTCTCTTCTTGGAATTGTTTAGGGAATTCCTTTGAGCAATGGCCATCAACCATGCAAGGGGAATTTAAATTATGCTCCCCACATGGTCCATGTACCATATGCCTTGTGACTATTTCATACAGCCGAGGACGCGTTTCTTGGTCAGGTATTTCAGCAGATATAAATTGATCTATTCTTTCAACAGTGTTTGGTTTATCTTCAGGTGTCAATATTATCAGTATATGGGCATGAGGTAATCCCCTTTTTTGAAATTCAATTACATGAATACTTGCAATTGCTTTACCAAAAAAATCATTTCTTTTAATTTGTTCCAAAAGAACGTCAAGTTTCATTTTAAATACTCGAACTACTAAGTCTGGTCGGTTTTCTACAGATTGGCCCTCTTCTAAGTTTTCAACTATTTCAAGCCATTTCGGATTGCATGTCATCGTGACAAAGAAATCAGGCTTCCCGTGTTTTCGAACAATTGCCATGGCGTCCTGATAATTTTGAGCCATGTTTCTTGGGCTACCTTGGAATGAGGATGGAAGAATTACTGCTTTACCTGGCAGCAGTGGTACACCTTGGGCAGCAGCCTCGCTTTGAATATAATCCATTAATCCTGTGTATAATTCAGTGCGCATTTTTTTTTTGTCTAATATATTGCAGGCGATTGCTTTCCAATTTAACATAAGCATCGACTAAGTACTGTTGGGTTAATTTCCCAGCGCTTAATAAAGGATTAAATTCATCCCTGATTGAAAGTCGATATTCATAATACTGCATCTGAGTAATCCGAGTCCTAGGATTCGCTGCGGGTGCTCTTTGAACATTTCTAACGCATGAGGGGTTATAACTCAGTTTGAGGTTAGGTGTCCAACTTTGGTCCCCATATGGAAATAAGATAGGGTAAACCATTGGTTCTAAGTTTGGATCCAATATTGAGATTCTTTGTGTTTTCCTTTCATTAGGCAAACTACGGCAATGGATTATCAAGTCACGTTCAAGGGGTGGTTCGCCATCAGCATTCTGAAAAATGATAGCAACTTCATTTGAGCGCGGTGCATTGTTTCGTCGCTGATCATTTTTTCTGTCTTGGATAATTCCAAGAGATACAATAGACGGTTCAGTATTATTCGCAGTTGCCTCTTGCATACATTCTTTCTCTACCTCGTGGAGCATTTTACATGCATCCGTAAAGGGATTTATGCCAGCAATGTATAAACTTAACAATTTCATCAAATCTGGGTTGCATCCCGAATTTTTGGAGATAATCATTCTTTGTCGTGCTTCTTCATCAGGATCTAAAATGCACAATTGAGTAAAAACTCTTTGATCATCATTTTCAGGATGCAAGGCACCTGAGCGGTGATAAATCTGTCCGTTGATTCGGAAACAATAGGGCCCATATCCAGGAGGAGGTGCAAGGTTTGCTCCCATTGAAGCGAATGCTAGGGCACTGTTGACGGAACGGATGTTTTCCATGAAGTTCTTTAAAAGTTGATGCTTTCCAGTCATTAAACTTTCAAGTAGTTCAGAGGTTTGAATCGGTTCAAGTTCGACTTTTCCTTTGGAACAGCATTTATGAAAAGTTTTACTCTATGTCGTTTGTTCCAATTCGAAATACTTTGCTCTACATTTTGGGCAAACTTGATCAAGTTGGCCACAAAAGTGCAGGGGAATTTGATCTTCCTCGAAACATGTCCCTGTTGGCAAAGGTAGATTATCTCCCTGTCGAATTCTTTGCATCCTCAGCCTACTGTTTTCCCTTTGAAGGGCTCTTTGATTTTCGCTCATATTCATTCGGTATTGCCGTTGTTGTTCATTATGCCGTTCTCTTACGGGTGAATTTAAACGTCTTTGTCGCTGCTGTTCAATACGACGTTGCTTTGCTTCGATGGCCTCAACAATAGAAAGGGCTCTTTTAGGACACATTGTTTATAAAATAAAATAATCAAGAGATAAATTAAAAAAATAAAATTATTTAAATTATTTTATTTATATATATATATATATATATATATATATATATATATATAAATTATTCACCGAATAAATTGCCGAAAGCAAAAAATGACTAATAAGGTCAGAATAGAATAGGGTAGTATCTTTATTATGATTAAATAAGATAAATGAAAAATTAAATATGTGGTTAAATATGAGAGATTAAATACGGCTATTTATTTTAAATGTGATTATTACATGACGTTTATTAAAAATTATATAAAAGAAATAAAAGTAAAAAAGAAGTAATTCGAAAAGAATTAGAAGTAAAAATGACAATAGTCCTTTTTTTATGATAAGATCAAATGATGAGTGAAATGATTTATTTCTAATGTTTGATTAAAAATATAAAATAAAAGTGTCTAAAATAGTCCAATTTAATTTTTTTTTTAAGTATTTAAATAAAAATTGCTATAATCATTGTTGAAATATTTTTAAAATAGAAAATATCGATTAAAAATGAAAATGTTGCTATGAAAGTGTAAAATTTTGTCATATTGAAGTTTAAAATGTTATCTTAAAAGTTCAGAACCTATAACTAATGATTGATTAAAACATATATAAAATGTCTAAAATAGACCTTTCAGAAACAAAAAAAAAGTATTTCGATAAAACTAAAATGTCATTTGTAAATTACTAAAATATTTTTTATATTTAAAAAAAATTCGATTATAAAATTAAAATGTTGTTATTAAAGTGTAGAATTTATAAAAGCGTATTATAAACTTTAATCAAACGGGATTCGCGTTGTACATAATAAAGTTTTATTTTAAACACAAATGGCTATTTCAAAATCAGAAAAATTAGAAAGGTTCGTCTATTATGATTGAAAAAGGTTCAATTAAAATTAATTATTATTTTTTAAAAAGTTGAATTCTATATTTTTTCGCTCATATACATTTAAAAACATATTATTCAAAATTATAGCTTGGTTATGTTTAAATGCGATGTTTACAAAAATCAATAAAAATAGTACAATAATAAATTTATGCCATTTTGATTATATTTATAGATGGTGATATAAAATATTCCCTAAATAGCGTTTTCTAATTATATTATTATCAAATATCTTTATTTATTGAGGATATATAATCGGCTTAAGTTTTTTTATAAACATTTAAAAATTTCATTTAACAAATAATTATATAATTAGTTATTATATATATTATAATATTCACCGAATAAATTGCCGAAAGCAAAAAATGACTAATAAGGTCAGAATAGAATAAAATAAAGGATGAAAACAAAAACCAAACAGACCTACAGCCGGCCACGTCACTTAACTACGTAACTTGAACACGTGACACAGAATGGACCAATCCTTTTCGGCTTCAACGAACAAACGCTTTATTATATGTGATAAAGCCTATATATAAAGCAAGTGAGAAAATAGACATAACTCGGGGTTCTTTTGAGCGTTGGACGCTAACTACCCAGGCTGTTAAGAAGTTTAGTTTAAAGTTCTAGTTACTGCGAGTTGTTGAACATGAAGTTTCATGCTGGAAATAAGTCTGAGAGTTGACCAACAATACAGGCTCGAGCCGACCAGTTCAAGTAGTAAGGCTGTCTGTATTCTTTGCCTCAAAATATCTGGGTAGTTGAATAGTAAGCGATCGACTAGGTCTGTGGTTCTTCAATGAGGTCAGATTGAATATATTTCAGGATGTCATAGAGAAAGATCAGTCAAGACATGGCGTGTGAGAATGATGGTGATCTTGCTAATGATTTGGTCATAGAGAAAGAACAATCAGAACATGTCCTGTGAGGATAATGGTGACCGCTCTGTGACAAATATTGTTGATGATTTTGAGAAGATGGCTTGGAGTGGATGGAAGTCTTCCTAGTTACAGTATGTTTAGTATTCATTGAGTATACTAAAATATTTTCCTCTAGGACACTAGTACTGCCATGTATTAGTATTTGTAAGTTATACTTCAAAGCAGAATGGCATGTTAGGATTCTAAAATAGAGAGGGCAGCCTTCTGTGTGTAGCCCAATCCGCTCATTATTTATCATCGGCCACAATGGCTTCATGGTGGTAATGCTTATCTTCACGGAGTAATTGTATGTATTTCCTGCTAATGCGAACATCTTAGGCACACAAAGGTATATTTTATTTATTACAAAACACACTCTATATTCTATGTGGATATTTGTGTGCAAATGTTTAAGCTCTTTAATGTACATAGTTTCAAAATAAATACAAATTATTTCTAGTTTTGAGAGAGAAGAGTGAAAGTTATTTAAATTTACAATTTAGAGCAATAATTATATACAAGAAATAAAGTTTATTAACACACATATCATCGAAAATATTTAATACATAGTTACATTTAACCACTAGATTAAGTGTATAAATATAGTTATTTTTTAAAATATAAAAGACTATACTAATTAAAAGTGAAAATTTCAATTCATTAGTGTAATTTTGGTCTACGCTTGTTGAGATAGAGTCTGCAGAATTTGTTAAATTTTCGATATTGTTCTTTACTAGACCGACTTTGCTTCATTGCCTGTTAACATTTAGTTTGGCTTTAGTATGGATTTGTTCCCGTCATAGACTTGTCTAAGAAGCATTGTCTAGTGTTAGGATAATTTCAGAAAATAAAGATATTTTATGATATCTATATAACACCAACAACAAAAAGGCTTTTATTAGGGCCCCTTGCCCTGTGTGGATTCGCCATACAACACCAAAATAATACAGTATTTTTTCTCCCTTTCCCCATGTGCTCGTGAGCCTTTGTTTGAAAAGAGATTTATTTACACATCTGTTCTAACACTTTCCTCACTACCTCTTTTGTGTATGAATCTATTTATAATTGATCTGTAGAAATTATAGAGTTCTATTGCTATATTTTTCTTTTCTGAAATAGTTCTCAGCGTCTTTAGTGGGTTACTAAATCTCCAGAAGGTGTATGAAATCGATATATAAAAATACATTAGTATAGTTTCAAATTATGTGAAAAAATATATAATTAGAGTTATTAGTAATCAATGCATCTCTATAAATATTTCTTCTAAAAAATAATTGTTTAATTTGAAAGTTTTTATAAATTGAATAATTACCTTAATTATAAATTTTCCAGCTTAAGTTTTTTTCTAATTGTAATTAAAAATCTTAGAGATTGTATTTCTAATCATGAGAAACGAGTAATTAGCAACTTAAAATATTATATTTGAGAAAATATACACGAGATTGTAATCTGAGAAAAACTCTTAAAATTACATAAGGTAACCGATTTTTATATTATATATAATTACATTTATTTAATAACTAATTTTTATCTACGAGAACGTTGAATATTTTAAAAATATATTTTAACATATTTAAATAAAAAATATTGTTTATTATTTCTCCAATATTAGATTTATTTTAGAATCAATAATAAACCTCTATGAAGGCTTTTAAAATTATTTATGAAAAAAAGTGATAAAAATATTTTTTAAAAGATTAGCTAATTAAAATTAAATTATCTTCTTTTAATTAGAGATTATATTTTTGGAACTTAATTAAATAGAATTTTTTAAGTTTATAACTATCATAAATGACTTTTTTTTTTCAAATGAAAGCTTTTTATTTGTGTTATTTTTATATAACAGAAATATTGGAATATATTCTGAAAAAAATATAAATAAAAATTGATATTATTTTTATGCGAAATGTGACATATTTAATTATAAATATTTTGAAAATATTAAATGTTTGTGTTTTCTTAAACAAATGTAACATAAAGAAAATCTTCATTAGATTTCTATTACCATTTTTTACCAAAAGATAGCATTAAAACTTCTTGACGGTTTTTTGTTTGACAGTATTAGTTTTTAAAAGATTGAGTGGAAATTCCAGATGTATTACCTGTTCCAGAATCTCTATCATATACATATTTGGAATTGAAAGTTTATAATCTATATTTTATGACGATTTATCATCCTTAAGAGGTATGCGAATATGTTCAATAAATAACATCTTAACATGATACGTTGTCTCGCGATGAACAAATAGCAAAACATTTCACGAAATTGCATCCCACTACCAACACCTTCAACCAAAAGGTAAACTATATACATAAAACAACCAACCGAGTTTTCAATTATAAAGTTATTATAAAATAAATGAAGCTCCCAGGGTTAGGTTTCTTGTACAACTTTTTATTTTCAAGCTTTCGGACTTGTCAGTCCTTCAACAGGATTATCACGTTAACAACTTAATAATAAATACAATTTTTATATACAAATTATTATTTACATATTTTAAATAATTATTATATAATGAGAGAAAAATATATTATTTCTGTTTGAAAAACAAAATTTTAAAAATATACGTGCATGGTGGATGATACGTGGTGAACGATATCTCGAGACTTCAAATTAAATTTTAAAAATTCGTGAACTATTGTGTTATATATAGAAAAATGCCTTCATCTATGGGATAGTATTTGTCATATTGTTTCGTATTGTATTTAGTATGCCAAACTCTTTCGGACATGCTACAATATGTGTAAAAATGAATAAAATTAAATAATGAAAAGGTCAAATGTTGTTATCAAATTCAAAAGAGGCATATCCTGACCAGGTTTCAATGAGCTTTTCAGATGGCTGTTATTTGATTTCTGTTGCACTAGATGGCGTTCTGCCATCTAAAAAGATCATGTGAGCGTGGTCAGAATATGCCTTTTTTATTTTGATACTAAACTATACAAAGCCATCTCTATTTACGGAAGCTTCCCTTATTTTATTATAAAGAGTAAATAAAGCTTCCAGGGCTAAGTTTCTTGTTCAAATTTTATTTTCAAGATTTCGGACTTGTCAGTCTTTCTACAGGAGTATCACGATAATATATTGATGATATATATATTATTTTTATATACATATTAATTTTTACATATTTTATTCTTTATTATAAGGCATATAATAATTAATATAATGATATATATAGGTTAAAAATATATATATTTATTTAGATCTTCAGATAAGCTTTTAACTCGAGCGTAGCAAATACACTCATAGGCAAAATTTAGTGGAAAGTCTTTCTTTATTGTTGCTGGTCATCTAAAGGAGACAGAGGCAATTTTTGATCACACTTGGTTATCTAATGTGTCTTCAATAAAGGGCACTGTAATATATTTCAGAGTTATTGTCTGAATCCCGATATACATGCTAGAAGATACAACTTCTTTATGTTTTGTTAATGAGTGGATATATAAACAAATAACTGTTATCCCTGGGTTATATTTTTCTTTCAAAATGATATCATATATATCATAAAGAACCCCGAGCTTGAAACAATGAGAACCAGAGAAAAAAAAATATATAGAACAATTGATTAACAATAAATTTTGTTCTTAAAATTAAAGATATTTCGGCCTGTGAATCTTTTTTATTATCTCGACGTTTCAACAAAAATATTTTGTCTTCGTCAGGAGCGAACAAAAATTAAAAAGATTTTTGTCGAAACGTCGAGACAATAAAAAAAAGATTACTGGCCGAAGTGTCTTTAATTTGAAAAACTATGAATGCTGGCCAGGCAGCCTCTATCTTTACGATAATTAAATTTTGTTTACACAAAATCAGTAGTTAAAAGAAATCAACAACATTATTTTTTAAATATAACCACTATAAAAATCCCCATCATATCTTCATTTCATAAATCATGAGCTAGTAAGTAATTTTATTAAAGTTCTTTCATTAAATGTGTTTAAATAAATATCAATTTTCTATATACAAAAGGTCAAAATTGGGATTAAAAAACAACCAATTCAAATGAATTACATTGAAAGAAATAGTTCATTTAGCTGGATATATTCAAAACATATATTTCTCCCACACTCTCATAAATATGTTTTTTTTTTTTATAAATGTACCTATGAACTTTACTCACTTATATAAATATATATATATATATATAGTTACTTTTTCTAAATTTTGGTGTAAAATATTATTTTATAAATAATTTTCACTCTACACTTTTTTCAAAATTTTCTTTGTTGTTTGATATTAACCCACACTATAGTATATCGCTTCTGTCTATATCTCTTTTTTACTATAATTCTCACTTCATTTATTCTTTTCTGTTCCACTTCAATCACGCGTATCTGCCGAAATTACACGAGAAACTTTTTATAACTTTTTTCTTATTTTTAAATCAATATTTTTATTTTTTCATGACACTTCAACTATTTTTTATTCTACACATTTCATACGTGGTCCTTAATTTTAAAACAATGCTTCATTTTCTAAATTCTATATACATGTCTATTAACTTTGTTTATACTTTTCAAATAAACTGAATACAAGAATATTAATCAAACATTGTTTTTATTGATTTACAAGAGAGAGAACAAAATAAAACTTATAACATAGTAAACAGAAACTTATCTTCTAACGGTTAGCGCCTATTTTCCTGTGATCTTACACACACATATATACTCTGTGGGAACAATTAATTAATTAAAATTAAAATATTTATAAAACAATATAAACTCTAGAGTATATATATTATATTATATAAAAATTCGAATATTTCTATATTTTAAAAAATATATATTTTATTTTATTCATTGATAATTTTACTCTTGTTGTCATCATTTTTTAGAAAGACTTTCAGTTTTGTTGTATAGTTTTGTGGTAAATATACGTAGTTAACATATCTATCCTTTTAAATCACTAATATAGGATTAACTTTATAAATTCTATATAATGTGAAAATAACTAAGGTGTAATCTTTCCTCAAGTAATTGAAAATAAAAGCTACTTGACGGTAAATAATTATCTTTTTCTTATCACGACTGCACCTCAACCCTTCATCTTATCGATCCTTTGTCTTATCAACCCTTTATTTAATAACAACAACAAAATATTCATAGCATATATATGCAACAATATAACACAATATAAAAAACTCTCTATATGTATGAAGATTAAGATTTTTTTTTTTAAATGTAGAAGATTTTGTTTTAGAATTCTTAAACTGGTATATTTTCTATCCAAGAATTTCTCAAACGTTAACATTTTATACTTGAGCTCTATCTTCTAATCAATAAAGCTGTTTACAATATGCACTCTGCATACGACAATCCATTTGGGCATTTCTAGCTTTACAAACAATTCAAAATGGGATAAAACCATTCGGAAAAGCACTCTATCAAGAAATACAAAAGGAAAACTCTCCTATTTTTAAAAATAATCTTTGACTAAAATATATATTTTAGACAAAATATCTGTGAAAATGTTTTATGCTATGTTATATACACTAGATATATATTTATCAAAATTTATTATATATTTTTTTATTATTGTGTTTATTTTCATTCAAAGATATTGGAATTTTAAGCTTGAGTTATGATTAAGGTATCTATTATCCGAAATTCAAAATTCGAAGGGCAAAAATTGATTCATTTGTTCTTAGAAATTTTACTATTTAATCTGTAATTGTTAACAATTTTTTGTTCTTCAATACTTGAAGTATAGATTTATATATATATATATATATATTTTTTTTTAAATTTAATTTCATTTTTTATATAAACTCTTATTATATATTATTATTTTTTTGAATTTATTTTTATTATATTATATGACTGCCCGCTGTACAAATTCAATGGAGGAATCTCCAATCTCCATTCTGTCACCCCGGAAGCCCTGAACTGGCTGAAGGCCTTGCCTCTCAGACTTTAATGACCGATATGTCCTCACTTCTTTTTTCTAGATTTAATTCATTTTGTCTCCTCTCTAATTGTAAATACGCTGCTGTATCACCTCATAAGCATAAATAAATTATATTATATCTGTGTATATATATTAATATTTTAAAAATATATTATATATATAAATCTATATATACTTTAACTTTTTAATGACAACAAATTGTTTACATTCACAAATTGAACAGCAAAATTTTGATGAACAAATGAATAAAATTTTACCTTTCGAATCTTAAAATTTCATGAATAATATTTTCAAATTAAAAAGAACATTTTATAATTTTATGAATGATTTAAGGTTGTTTTTTACAGACATATATATAAAGGTATTAAACTTTTGACAAAAACATTTTTCAAAACAGATATCCAGATTTAGACTGCATATTTTCAGAAAGCATAAAAGAAAAGCTTTCTAACCATTGATATAAATATTATTGAAATTTTCAATTAGATAGAAAATGATAATAGTTAACATGAACTCTTTTGTTATTTAATTACATAAAGGTGTTTGAAATACTTTAAATTGTATTTCCTTTACATTAATATATGTGGTTTTAAAACCTTTTAACCTATCGATAATACACTTTCAATTGGGTTAGTAAAATTTCAAAATATTGTCATTATATCACACGTTTTCGCTAGTAGACTTTAAATTGTTTGGTATTATGTCATAAACTATTGGTTTTGAGCTTTTAAATGTTTAGGAATAAAACACTTTGTCCTCTGTTTACACACATGCAATGGTGTCATGATTCAAATATCATTATTACTCTTGATTGAGTTAAATAAATATAAAAATATTTGCAGTTTCTTTATTCAGATATTGGGAGGCAAGCTTTCACGCGGTCGCGCAAATAATATTATGATTGAGTTAAATAAATTTAAAATATTTGCAGAGTTTCTTTATTCAGATATTGGGAGGCAAGTTTCACGTGATCACGCTTCATCAGACCAATGGCTCCGCAAAGGCGTGCAACAGATACAATAGAGATTCAGAGAAATATATATATAAAATCAAAATATCTATTGTATCTGTTTCACGCCTTTGCGGAGCCAGTGGTCTGATGAAGCGTGATCACGTGAAACTTGCCTCCCAATATCTGAATAAAGAAACTCTGCAAATATTTTAAATTTATTTAACTCAATCATAATATTATTTGCATCAATATTTCAAGTATATATTACTCTGTAAAAACATTAAAAAGTTTATGTAACTGTGGTAATGATATGCCTTTTTTTATTTTAATATATTACTCTGAAAAATAAATCAAAAGAAAAATTTGAAAATAAAAAATAACAAAACAACAAGCTTTTATCTAATTTTGTGATATAATTCGAATCAGCAATACAATTTCGATAATTTTTATTCTCTAAATAAACAAATTATTGGGCAATATAACAGAAGATATTGAAATTTCAAATTAATATATTTTCAATATGCAATTCTGTTATATTTTTAATTAATAATTACTTTTTCTGTGTGTATATATATTCTTCTAATCTGAAAATGAATAAAATAATAACTATTATTATTTAAAATTTTAATAATAATGATATTTTAAACTCTATAAATGCACACACTAGAATGTAAAGAATTTCTCCCTTAATCCAGATAATTCTAATTTTCCCAAAGACGCCATTTAAATTATAGCCTTAATTAAAAGAGAAATATGATAACGTCATTATGTATATTGACTTGGTTTTTGGTTCTTCTGCTTTTATATATTTTCTTTTTCAATTATCAAGACATTTCTGAGATGAGAAATCCTATACGTTGCTCTCAAACTATTATAATAATAATGTAAGAAATAGATACTGTTAAAATCGAAAATATATTTTTAATCAAAAATTGTGCTTTTATTATATTTTTAAATAATAACTTAGTATGCTAAGACGTTCAACGAACAGGTGTTGAGAAAATTAGTCTTTCTAAAACTTAATAAAGCATAAGATTTCTACCGAATATATTTAAAATCTGTATTCATTAAATTTTAAACTGGAAAAAAGATCGAACTAAAAAATGGAAATGATCTATTAGAACAGGCCAGAATGAAAATATTAACGATTTATTTTAGATATTTATATAATATTTATGTTTTAAATATATTGAGTAATATAATAGCCTTGAGCAAATTCATAAAAATCGCGAAATCATAAGGCGAAAGGTTTCTTTCAAAGTTTTTTTTTATTATTTTGCCGAGCATTCAAGCAGGAGAAAAATAGAACACGTATAAGAAGATAAATCGTTTATATACATATCTGCATATTTACATATATTAAGAGATTTACATTTAGAGAAAAGAAACGATATATAAAACTTTGAAAGAAACTTTTCGCCTTATGATTTCGCGCTTTTTATGATTTTGGTTTTACACTTTAAAAAGATAACATATTAAAGTTTGATAATCTTTCGAATTATATACCTATATTTTTTCACTTTCCCCACTTTTATTTATACTATATATGGCCGACCTAATAGAACTTTATAATAACTCAGCACTTACAGGATTTCATCTCCCTGATTTTGGCGTTTTACACCTACTTATGTATGCGGATGACATAGCCATAATTGGAGAATCGAAAATTAATCTTCAAATTAAAATCAATTTACTAAAGTCTTACCTGGATAAGAACAAATTGGTTTTAAATGAAAATAAGTCCAAAATAATAGTATTCAGAAATGGAGGAAGACCGGCAAGACACGAAAACTGGTACTGGGGTGACACCCCACTGACTGTTGCGTCCAATATTACATATCTGGGATATCCATTCACTTCCACTATTAATAGTAAAAAGGTAGCCCTCTTTTATAAAGCCAAAGCAAATACGGCAATAAATGCAACTATTAGACTGATAAAAAAAGAAAAAATTAACTCATTAAAAGTTGCTCTGAATCTATTTGACTCAGTTATTAAATCAATACTGCTCTATGCGGCCCCTGTGTGGGCTTGGGACAATACGGATATTATAGACCAATTACAGAATACGTTTATCAAAAATTTTCTGAATATACCAAGATATATACCAGGGTACATTGTAAGGCTGGAAACAGGCAGAATATCTTTGACTTTTACAACGATCAAATTAATTTTGAAATATTTCATTAGATTACAAAAAATGGAAGACAATAGACTACCTAAGCTATGCTGGAATAGATTGAAGGAAATTTCCTTAATGACAAAAAAACCTATAGGATTCTGTAAGAATATTATGGATATCATCAATCATTGTGGACTCACATGGCTAAACTATAGGTTAAATTATGATGACATACAGATCGAACTTCCGAATATACTAAAAATAAAAATTGAACAGCTATTGCAGCAAGATCTGGCAAAATTATCTCTTACGAAAACATACTCAAACTATAGGTTACTTTATGATTCATTTATTCCAGAAAATTACTTTTCATGCTATCTGTCTTCAGCTTTAGTGAGTTTTATTGCACAGATCAGATTAATGTCAACAATGATCAAAGAAAATCATATTTACGCAATTAAGAAAGAAGATTTGTACTGTGGGTTATGTGGAAGTCAGATAACTGATGAAATATACCATTTTATTGCCGAATGCGGGGATCTGGAAGGAGAGAGAAAAAAGATCCTGAAAAGTCTTCCTAGACCGCATTTGAACTCAATAAAGCTAATAAAAACTGTTTCAGATAAGAAAAGTTGGGCAATTGAACTGTTCAACTTTCAAAAAGCGGTTGGGAATAAAATTGCACTCATGGAAGAGAGAAGAACAGGGGCACAATAAAAAGTCACCCTGTTTGACATACCTTGACTGTAAATACTATATTTTCACCTGTTCTCTTATGGTTAATATTGTCTGTAACTCCACGGAGAATCCGTACAGGGCAAGATGCCCTAATAAAGCTGTTTTGTTGTTGTTGTTGTATATACCTATATTTTTAATACACTTTAGAAATATATTTTGTACCTAAATTACAATATTTGAATATTGCATTTCGTTAAAGTGAACACACGCATGGTTTTATTTAAAACTACTTATAGAGCCTCATTTCTTTAAGGCAATAAAATGGGACTACCTATAAAGCTAATTGCTCTTCGTCAAAGGTCCTGTGTGATAATACGAGTATATCCTTTATATATATAAAAATGAAATCCAAAATCGATGTTTGTTATCGTGTTGCGCAAAATCTACAGAATCAATCATTATGAAATTTTGCATGTAGGTAGCTTAAGATTTCGTTTAACATATAGGATATTCAAAAACCTAAAAAGGTTAATGTGATTTATCATTATTATTATAATATTCTGTGCGTTCCGGAATATTATTATCAATAATATTCGTTAGGCAAACTTTCACTCGGATAAAACCCGGGCGAAGCCGGGTACACATCCGCTAGTATATGATATATCGCTATTCTATAAAATAATATTTTGCATCATATTGAGTAAAATTAAACAGGTCGTAAGAGAAATGTTTTGAAAATACAAATTTCCCTGGAGGCCTGATTAATTTTACTCAATATAACGCTCTTAATACGTATATTGCCACGTGGAAAATTAGGGAAGACCAACTTCGGGATGAGATCACAATTTATTTCAGGCAAGAACAAACTATGAGTGATAAGAAAATAAACAAAAGATAATCAAAAGAGGGAAGTTTACAGAGTATAGCAAAATATAAACATAAAGAATAATACTCTGCTAATAAAATAATACTTTATTACAATATATATTATATCGCCCAATCCATTTTGATAACTTTCAATGAATAACGCTTATTTTGGATCAAATGTTTATTACAATTTCCAATATTTCGATGAGGCAGTTCGCTTATGAGAGCTGAGCCATCTATAGAGGACAAAAATAACATTAATAGAAGAATATATATACTCCAATCATACCTACAGATAAAACAGTAATAGTAATATATATATAATATAATAGTTTAATAATATAATTTAAGAGAAGTAACCATATTCCTATTGAACAGTTTGGCCACACCAATATGCTTTACACAAACCCTCGCCACATCACGTGGACAATTTGTTTACAAGGTTTGAATTCCCCGATGAAGATAGGCAAACTACCTAATCGAAATATTGGAAATTATAATAAATATTTTTGATCCAAAATAAGCCTTCTTAATTAAAAAAGAACACACACACATATATATAGGAGATAAAAGTTAATAATTTTTTTCTGTTTAAGGTAAATAATTAAAGTTGTTTATATCTTCTATATATATAAAAATGAATGTTTGTATGTTTGTCTGTTGGTTGGTCTGTATGTCCGGTATACAAATTCGCAGTAGTTCACTAATTCAAACCAAAATTTCAATACATAGGTAACAAATAACGAGGATGACGATAGGCCATTTTAAAAAATATATAAATCAATTATTAAAACTATATATTCAAATTATTATAAATAGCTCACGAGCAGCGCCCTCGAGAACGCGGTGGAACTGATGGCGGGGCGCGCCCATTGGCCGCCTGCGAGCACGTGGCTTCCCTGTGCGCGCGCATGCGCCGGGAAGCCACTTGCTCGCCGGCAGCCGATGGGAGCAGTCACTTGCTCGCCGGGAGTCAACGGGTGCTCGCCGGCAGCCGACGGGAGCAGTCACTTGCTCGCCGGGAGTCAACGGGCGCAGACATTTACTCGCTGGCAGCCAACGGGCACATGTTTAATGTGTTTGAATAATACATTTAATCATGTAAACCCGGGCGTTGCCCGGGTCATTCGTCTAGTGTATTATATTCAAATCATATTAAGGAGAGAAGAAGGTAATAAAAGTAATTATATTGGTTAAAATCAGGTTTATATTGATGTCTTTTTTTAATAGAAAAAAATATTCAAAAGAAAAATAAATTTTACAAATAAAAGCTTACTCTATGATATCAACTTACTTAAAGATATATTTAAGATTTTAATTATTTATTAGGTAAACTTTATTATTTACATTTCATATATATATATATAGTGTGTGTGTGTGTTATATAAAAATTGCATTTCATTTTAAAAATACAACTTTTAGAACAAACTACTCTATAAAGTTGACCGCCAGAGATCGCGACCTTGCATATATAAAACTCATTGTTGTTGTTTTCCGTTGGCCGGGTTAAACCTTTTGTAATTATATAAATAAGTCTTTCATTTTCTTTCTTTATTCTTACGCCTTAAATCAGGCAATACTTTCTCAAATTATGTATTTTAAAATTCTTAATCACAATTAAAGCAAATTGTGATTATAATATGTTATATTATTTTACCACGACTGTAATTTAAATACTCATGTATTCCAATCCTCTAAATAACCAGCAAGTGATAAGTCTATATCTCTAATTCCAAAATCAACAGAAAATCTTTTTCATAATATATATATATTATATAATCTAAATAAAAAAATATTCTATATAATTTAAAAACATATATATTTAATTTTAATTCATTCATTGATAATTCCACTTGTTTTTTGACCATAGTTTTGAGAATTACCTGATTTTAATACTTGTTGTAAATATGTAGTTTTCTAACCTATTTTTGAAACTCACTAATATAGAATTTATTTCAGAAATTCTATATAACTGTGAAAATATCTTATTGTAATTCTCTTCAAGTAATTTAGAATAAAAACTACTTGATAGTAAATAATTATTCTTCTGCTTTTCTAAGATGACACGACTACAAACAATACCATTAAGTACTCATATACTCAAAAGAACCAGCAATTAATCTCTATCTCAAAATAATATTTTTATAATATATACATATATTATCTCTTATCATAGATACCATATATTAACTGCATAAGAATTCCTTTCATTCCAGAAAAATATTACCAAATTGAAGAGGAACTTGAAATAAACAATTTTAAATACAATATTTATATTGTTGGCAATTTTATGGTATTATAAAAAAGAAAGAGTTTGGCAGGAAAATCAACTGGTTATATTAACCAAGAAACACTGAGAAATTTATGTAAGGAAGTAATTCAATGAGATAATATTATTTTATTGGACCATTGACTACCACGCACAATTTATGTTCCATCAGTGACCAAGTTAATGGTGGACGTAAAAAGCATGACTTGGAGATAAAGCCTTCTATGATCCCGTTTTTTTTTTGTTTTTGACTATAGATTGATTATTTTAGCTTTAACAAATTGATCAAGAGATAAACACTTTAATTATTTATAAACATAATCAAAAGTTTATATGTACATTTTGTTAAAATATGCAGCAGAAGATGAATAAATATTTAAATATACAAGGTATGATCAAAAAGTTCGGGGAATTAGTAAAAATAAAATCTGAAAGAGTTTTTGAAAAATAAAAATTATCATCATGATCACGAGAATTCGTTCTACTAGAAAATATTTATATCCTTTCGATATCTCAAATAATAATAATTTTATAAGCATTTTTTAAAGAAAATAAACAAAGGCGTGGCGTTTTTTTTACATTAATAATGAATATTAACCATTTTTGTATATATTCATTTAATAAATCTTTTATGACCCAATTCCCCGAATTTTATGATCATACCTTGTATAAAAACGAATTGAATTTTATTCTAAATTGAAAAATATAATAATAAATTATTTTGCTGAATAAAAAAAAAATGTTTTTACTAAGGCTGAAATAATAAAAATCGTTTATGTTAACAATGGATTCATAGATAGGAAAAATTCAAAATATATAAGACGAACTAAATGTGTTAGAATTCAATTGTGCCATCCTATTTCATAATATTCATCATATAAAACACTTGACTACATCTTTATATAAAACAAAGCGCTATACTAGTTTTAATACTAAAACAATGCTAAAAGAAGTTCACTACTTGAGAATTATTTATATAGGTAATTTCTGGACCGATTTCAGTGGTAGCTGGTTTGATTCGAGTCGTGGTACCTTAAATCCTTGATATTTTATGGGGGATGAGAAAACTTTCCCACTTTGCATCAAATGCCTCACAAACCCAGTATCACCACAAAACATCCTAGATTACATAGGATCAAACAGAATGGAGCTCGTACTTAATCCTAAGAGGTATTGAGAAAGATAGATGTAAACAACATCCAAGAACTGAGGTGTGAAGACTGGAACAAGCACTACCACTAGACGGTAGAGGATGAGGGCCAAGCAGAGATATCTAGGATTTCTTGCCACTTCCTTTGTCTATAAGCCTGGTTAGTACTTTATGTTATGGTTTGGCAAAGCGTGGACTGTATCTAGATGAGCCAGGCTTTTTCAGTTGATTACTATCCTTGAATTAGAGCCGTTCGATTCTTTATATAACCTTCGACTAAGTGAGCAACATCAAAAATCTCCGACTAGGTGAATCTCCAAACGCTAAATAATTGGAGCACAGACTCAAAGAAGTAGACTGATTCGACGACTTACTCCAAACTGATTTTATTGGACAGCTGGCAGTATTAAACAATCTAAATTTGCATATTTAAAGTAACAAAATTTACATAATCGGTACGAACAACCACCATATCTCCAATTTCTAATCAAGCTATCGATGGTTTGAAAATGGTATTGATCGATTGTAACCGAGCTAGTTAAATTGTTCCATCAACTTTATTTATGCGGGCAGCAAAACCTGATATTTCAATATTTCCACAAGTTTGGATCCCATTAATAATCATTTACATTTTAATAGGGAAATTTGGGCCAGCCAATTGCATCCAGGTAAAGTAATTAATTATGAGAAGGGCCACTAACTAGTTTTTGGCCTCCAATTTGCATGTTAATTGAGTAAATAAACAAAATAAAATGCCCAGTCCTTGTTCAGAAATCCATCCGTGTTCTAATTGGAGTTCCAATTTTTGTTTTGTAAATACTATGTGTTTGCATGGTAAGTAAGCCTTCTTTTGAAATACTCAAGTGTTTTTTCTATCTTTGGTTTAACCAAATTATATTTTTTCTTGAATTATCGAATGTATTTGTGTAGTTAATAGCGCAAACATATATATAATGGTATAGACTGTTTAAGTTCAAATATAAGATAATGGTTTTCTGCAACAATGTTCGCCCTGTGCACAAAATCTGCCAAAGAATTCCAAGGTAGATCACCTCTTGACAGCTGACAGTGAAATATCTCTACCTTACAGATTTATGAAGGGTTGTTTTTATCCAACACGATCTAGTATCAAAGATCCGTATTGGACCTTTTCCAAAGATAATTGTGTCGATTGACTTATTTCTTGTGCAAGTCTAACTCCACCAGTTAGTTAGAGTAAACATATGAGGCTTTAAGCACCTTGTAAGTACAAAAGTCGAACTTAGTTATATATGTATGTGTAGACATATGGTGTACTTACAGTTTTACCTTTGTCCCATCATGATAATCATGACCTATACCATGTATATTTTATATAAGTAAAAAGAAAAGCTTCACCAACCCGGTAGTTTATGTTGGTACCGGTACAATGTTGATAAAATTCAAAAGCTTGATATTCTATTTATAGATAACATCTTGGAAAATAAAGCAACGACATTTTTCTATAGTATTAGCCTGTCTCACATGTTTTCATATATGGCTTCACTTCTGAATGGTAGTTTTCCTATATGGCTTCCCTTCTGCACGATAGTTTTTATATATGGCTTCACATGTTTTCATATATGGCTTCACTTCTGAATGGTAGTTTTCCTATATGGCTTCCCTTCTGCACTATAGTTTTTATATATGGCTTCACGCCTGAATGATAGTATTCCTATATGGCTTCCCTTCTGCACGATAGTTTTCATATATGGCTTCCCTCTTCTAAATATTATCATTCGTAAAGGAAGCCATATATAAAAACTATATTTACGAACTGAAGCCATATAAAGATTATCACTCAGAAGTGAAGCCATATATATCATATATTATAATTATATTATCATTAAAGAGCGTGAATCGAAATATAAAGACCATCATTTTGAAGGGAAGCAGTATATGATTTTGATCTTTCTGAAGTGATGCCATATATGAAGAGAGATATTAAAGTAACCCCTGATTGTGAGAAAAGTGTTTTGAAGTATTAACGCTGAATTGTTGCTGTTGTTGTTGCTTATTTCTCAAGTCGTTTAAACAATCTCCATTAGGTTCCATTGTCTCAACTTTTCTATTATAGTCCTGGGGTTTTCCCAGAGGTCTTTTTTGGAGGATTTGATACAATCCTTCCATCTCTATTAACGCTGAGTTAATTATAGGAATGATATCTGCTGATAATAGATGTGTATATAAGGAAAATATATTGGGTAAGTATGTGATATGCAAATATGTAAATATGAACTATATGAAATATTGCAAATAGTTTCACACGCAATTATCCAGATCGGATATAGCGTGTCTTATTTGCAACTGTTAATAAATAAATATGCAAATATTGTAACTCCGAGCAATATATTTTGATCTAATAAATCTAGATGAAGAATATGAAACTAAAATATTTAAAAATATATATATCATTACAAAATTTAGATTTTTATCTTTCTCAAACTAATGTAACGTTTAAAACTTTTTCTGAGAGATGTACCAAGCTTCATTGCTCCTAATAAATACACTACTTTGTTCTTCACTGGCAAAGGACCCTTTTTAAGTTTTCTCTTTGACTTGAGAGTTATAAATGATCCAACATGTGAATGCTGTCTAGATGTTGAAACACCAGAGCATCTTTTGTTGGCTTGCCCTCTGTCTAACCAAATTGTACTTGCTTACTTTGACATAATGCCAAATCATCTTTCTGTATATACTCAATCTTATGAACACTTAGGCAAGTTTAGAGCTATTTGAACACAGATTTATAAATCACTACTAATTCATCGTGTAAATAATTAAAGATATATATGTAAATAATTCTAATATAGCACAATAGTCTGATAGACTTCGTGCTTCTGTAATAATAAAATAAAAAAAAGTGATTAACAATTATAATCTTACATTAAAATATTTTATTCAAATGCAAAATCATTCTTTTAAAAATTAAACATTTATTTATTTCGATTAAACTGGAACTGGAACGATGGAACTATAAAACATCTTCTAACCATAATACTTAGCCTTGATATGATATAGACATTAAACATCAACCATAACAAATACATCAATAATTAATTACAAAGAAAAAACTACGTGAAAAAAAATTCTTTTATTTTATTTCACTCTGATGTAAATGTGTATAAAATTCCCCCTTCCCATAAATTTGTAATATGAATTTTTAATATATCAATTAAAAGATTAAAAAAGACCAATAATTTTAAGAGTTTATTCTAGTTTCCATCAAAGGAGAGAAATCACATTATAATAATCAATTTAAGATATATTAGGTAATCAAATTTACATATTCCATTATTATAAAAGGATTATCTTTGTTTAAAATATTTAAAAATACAAGTTCTAAAATATATTTTTAAAATGTTGTCGTCTTTAACAATTTATAAAATTTTCATATAATATTTGTAGATGAACTATATGTAGATATGTATGTATTCGGTATATATATGTAACCCAGGCTCCTAGAGCATATCTATAAATCGCCAATATATCCATAGAAGCAATGGGCGCTTCTCTCATCAAAATAAACGTCAGAATCTGACGCCATCTATTGACCGTCGCCGCAACTAGCGGCTTCGGGTCGGTGACAAAGCCAAAACGCCAATTTTGGCAAACTGAAAAGCGTCCACCTAGAGACCATGGTTTCGGGCTAATGGCCCTCGTCAGTTTAGGGAGGACTTTATTCCATGAGATCAACACGGGATCTAAAGGAATCCTCACATTCTACCAAAGAGGTGTTTTGCTGGCAATGTGGCTGGGCCAAATCTATTGGCAAAATATAGATGGAAAATTTGCCGGGAGGAAATTAATCCATAGAAGCAATGGGCGCTTCTCCCGTCAAAATAAACGTCATAATCTGACGCCATCTATTGACCGTCGCCGCAACTAGCGGCCTCGGGTCGGTGACAAAAACACAACACCAACTTTGGCAAACTGATAAGCGTCCACCTAGAGACCATGGTTTCGGGCTAATGGCCCTCGTCAGTCTAGGGCGGACTTTATTCCATGACGGGAGAAGCGCCCATTGCTTCTATGGATTAATTTCTTCCCGGCAAATTTTCCATCTATATATATATGTGGTACATATATATGTTTTCTGAATATAAAGAAATCAATAATATCTATATTTTTTAAAATAAGGCTTATTCTGGATTTAATAAGAGATTTTATTTATCCAATATTTGACATACCCATCGCCCATCTTTTACGAGATTTTTTTGTTTTGAAGCACACAGCATGTCGCGCGCTTCAGGGAGCCATGGACGTCTTACAAGCTTATTGGGCGATAAAAAAACATCTATGATATATATTCTAAAGCCTCATTTTTGAAATATATATGAATATAAAATATAATAAAAATATGTATTCACATACATAAATGGAATTTATTTTAGCGTGAATATATATTTTTTAATAAAAAAAAAAGTCAATTCTTTACTGCCCTTAATGCAATAAAAATATATAGACAGGACTTGACTCATCAGAGCTGAAGCCTCTGAGCGAGTTTAATCTGTATACCGCTCTAATTTGGCTATTTTGCATATTATATCGGGGACACTATTTAAATATAAAAAATGATAAAATTTTCTGGTAAATAGTTATACAAGTATATTAGAAACAAAAAAAGAATATCCTGAACGCTTCCATAAGCATTTTATATGGCAGAGCGCCATCTAGTGGAACAACAACTAACTAAACGTTGATTTAACTTGTTCCGTGATATTAAGTAAGCCCATTTTATTGATAAATCAAGAAAAGCCAACCAATTTTGATATTTAAGAAAATTTTGTCTTAAATAACTATTTCTTGATTTCTCAGGAACCTCTAGGGGCAAATTTTTGTTGGTAGAGGTAGTGTTTGCACTACGCTGATGAAGACCAACAACCTGAAACACGTATGTGGTTGGCTACTCTTGATTTATAAAAAAAATGGGTTGGCTAAATATCCCAGAACAAGTTAAATCAACGTTTAGTTTATTTTTGTTTCACTAGATGGCGCTTCTGCAATCTAAAAAGCGCGTGTGACCTCTCAGGATATACCTTTTTGATTATAATATAAACACCAGACCTTAGTTCTTCATTGGAAAATGGGTACCGTTGCCACGTTAGTCATCTTGGAAACAAACCAGAATTTGGTCAAATATTCCAAGGGGACCAGGGGGGACCGCAGGGAGGTGTGGTCGGACTTCTTCCCCCTTTGGCAAAAATACAAGATAATTAAACAAAATATAAGAAAAGATCAAATATGTGAAATAAACTCTGAGATAAAACTGACAAAAATATAACAAGACTTAATACAAAACACTATAAAGGAATGGCAATACATCCAGATGGCACAAGAACCTATAGGACATGCAACAACTATCCTGGTGTGGAACTAACACCTACTCACATATTCTCATGCCCAGCAATGGCCATAGCCTTGCAGAAAATTGACATAGACCCAGAGCAGCAGCTTTACACACCCAAGATAGTGGACATTGCTGCTGCTGTGATAAAGATGCATTGGGACGTCTGAGGCTCTTCATTGGACATGACAACAACAACAACCAGACCTTTATTCTATATTGTTCTTTTTTTCACATAGATATATATATGTAGTAGTTTAACCTACTACTTCCTCTAAATATATATTTATTTATCGTTATTGAATGTTTTGGCTTTTTTTAATTCAGTCTAATTGTAAATTATATTTATATTTTTACTAAATATATATGCATCATTTTCATATTCAAATATATATTTTTTAGTTATATACTGATAATTAATATGTTAAATCAAATCGAAATAGATTATAGGATTAGTAAATAAATTATTAAGTTATTTAATTATTCTTTTAACAAACTTTCATAGTAATAGACACACAGAAAAAGTTGTCAAAGTTTGGAAAAGTCATCAGTACCAAACTTAATTATATAAATTACCACGTGATAAGACGGAAAGTTATCTAACCAAACGAAGCCTAACTTTATCAGACGATGGTGTGTCACTCTCTGAGAATTTCCGAGCAGACGAGCGGTCGGGTGGGTGTTTACTTATTTATGGGGTAAATTGAATCAGACGAACTTGACGCTAATTCTAGGTGTCAAAAACCTTTTAGCTCAGCGCTGGCCTGTAAAAATGGCGGGAAAATTTATTTAGGTTGTCGGTTTGACCTGGACGTTGCCATTTTATATGAAAATAGCCATCTGATCATTCCTCATAGAAATTTGATATTCTTATTTTATGAGAATACACAGATATTTGTGTAATTTTATAATACAAAGACAATATTTACAGAAGCATAAATCATTTTAAACATATTCTGATTACAACAAATAGTTAATATTTACCGATAGATGACGTAAGACATCAGCAAATTTCATTTGTACGATCAGGAGATGCTTTTTCTTATATATATATTAAAAATAAAGAAAGCATATCCTGACCAGGAGCACATGTGCTTTACAGAAGGCAGAGCGCCATCTGGTGGAACAGAAATCAACTAAACATTGATTTAGCCTTTAAAGCACATGTGCTCCTGGTCAGGATATGCTTTCTTTATTTTTAATATCAACACCTGACCCACTTATTTTTTTATTTTTCTATTGTTTTTCATATATATATATTTGTACTTGAAATATAGATACAAATAATTTTATAATTGAATCATATATATATAAACAAAATTGCAGTGTTTCTTTATTCAAAAAATTCGGGAGGCAAGTTTTCACGTGGTCGAATAGAGACCGCATGAAAGCTTGCCTCTCAATTTCTTAAAATATAGATACTGCAAATATTTATATATATATATTTAATTCAATTATTTATATAAACAAAGGTCGCCTCTCACGTCAAAATAAATGTCAAAACTAGACGCCATCTATTGAACTTCGCCGTAGATTAACAGCCTCAGGTCGGTGACAGAGCCACAACACCAGCTTTGGCAAACTGAGAAGCTTCGACCTGGAGACAATGGTTTCGGGATAATGGTCCTCTTCAATCCAGAGCAAACTTCATATCATGAGATCCACAAGAGATCTAATGGAATCTTCTCAATCTTTGAAAGAGGTGTTTAGCTGGAAAAGTGGCTAGGCGAAATCTATAACCAAAATATGGGAAGTTTACAGTAAAAATATCCCGCTTCCAAGGAAATAATATGAAGATTATAATGATAAGAATATAATGAATATAAAGAATATAATGAGTATTTTTTTTAACTCAATAGTACCAAAATTTATTCAGCCAAAATTTTATAATATACATATTTTTTTTCACGGGGCATAAAGACTTTAACACATACTTATACAAAATTGGTAAAATTTGATTCTTTAATATGTTTATGCGACCAAGGAGATCAAAATCCTGAGCCTATTTTAATCTGATGCCCACTTGTTGCAAATTTGAAGTACAAGTCAAATTAACTGTTTCAGTTTGAGCCAAATGGTTTCCAGTGAAAAGGAATATAGAAAGTTTAACAAATTCTGCAGACTCTATCTCAACTGCTTTAATCTGAATTACACTAATGATTTGAAAATCTAGCTTTAATTAGTATATATTTTTATCACTATATAGAGTTAAACCTGTCTATAGCGCCCCTCTAAATAGTGCCTCCCTCTCTATAGCGCCCGATTTTAAATATGTAGTACGATGTGATTTACATTAAAAGTGACCTGTCTATAGCACCCCCTCTCTACAGCACCCTATTTTTGTGAGTCCAAGAGGGGGCGCTATAGACAGGTTTAACTGTATTATTATAGAAATGAATTGAATATATATATATATCCATATACACTGCGTGACATTGAAAATGTAACACCAAGAAATAGTGGCCAGAAAGTGATGAAACTCGGCAGACAGAGAGAGACAGGGACGAACAATAAGTGATCTTTATTTCAAAATGATAGTCATAATACAGAGCGAGAACGGCGTCGGCTTAGTAGCAAGTAGGACCACCGCGGACGGCGATGCACGCAGCAACACGTCTAGGTAGAGAGTCAATCAGAGTACGGATGGCGTCCTGAGGGATGGCTCTCCATTCCCTCTCAACCATTTGCCACAGTTCGTCTTCTGAACGCGGCTGTGGCAAGGCATGCAAACGGCGTCCAATGATGTCCCAGACGTGCTCGATTGGTGAGAGATCAGGAGAGTACGGTGGCCAAGGAAGCATCTGTACATTTTGCAAAGCTTGTTGGCTAATGCGAGCAGTGTGCGGTCGGGCGTTATCCTGCTGATAAAGGGCATTGGATACCCCCTGAAGGTAAGGGAGTGTCACCGGTCGCAACACATCATCAACGTATCGTTGGGCCGTCATAGTGCCCTTAATACGAAGTAAAGGTGACCTGGAATCATACGCGATTGCGCCCCAAACCATGATTCCATGTTGTCGCACGGTGGGGCGTTCCACAATTGCTGCCGGATTGGACCTTTCTCCACGTCGACGCCACACGCGTACACGGCGACTATCACTGGACAAGCAGAAACGCGACTCATCTGAGAACACGACCCTGTGCCATTCCGTCATCCACGTCGATCTAGCCCGGCACCATTCCAAACGTTGGCGCCTATTCGGTGGGGTCAATGGCAGTCTTCTTAGCGGACGGCATGAGTGCAAGCCATTAGCAACCAATCGACCGTAAATGGTTCTGGTCGGGATGGAATGATCTAGGGTGTCTTGCACATGTTGCAGGATGGTGGTACAAATGGCTTGTGGGGCCGCCACTGCTTGTCGAAGGATACGCCGATCCACACGTGCTGACGTCACTTTGGTTGCACCAACATTCCTATAAATTGCCACATTTCCTTGTTCCAACCATCTTCTCCACAGTCGGTGCACCGTGGACGCACCAAGGTGTGTATCAGCTGCGATTTGACGTATGGACCAACCTGCCCTTTTCAGTCCGATCACCATGCCCTTCGTAAAAGCGTCTGTCTGCTTGAACTGCCTCCGTTTACGATGACCTGGCATTCTCTGTTATTACACGTGTCTTTTGACACAAGAACAAAATTTCTACAATGATTTTCCTTAAAGAAATAACGACACGAATACTGTCCTTTCTGCAAGTTCCTTCCCTTATATCTTACTCCATGTGCGCACGAGAGCTGCGCATTTTACATCATTTGCATAACTCGGTTAGGCGCGTCTACCCTGAAATTTGCATAATTTTCTGGCCACTATTTCTTGGTGTTCCATTTTCAATGTCACGCAGTGTAGATATAATGTACTTATAAATTGAAGCTTATAGTGTTATTATACATGGCGCGCTAGTGCATCGTAATATAATTGTTCGAATAAAAGACACAAATCGATATTTGCGGAAGAGCGATTGCTCGAAGCATATTATATATTTATAATTATATGTAATTCTGCTGTCCTAAAAGCTTATGTCCATAGTTCATCTAAAATACCCATTCAAAGAATCAAGCATCAGTATCACTAAAAAAGGAAGTTCCAAAAATGCAATATAACAGCGGTATGGTAGATTAAACTGGCGAACCCGCTGGGAGGGTTCACCACTGATGAGCCAGGCCCTCCCTTTAATTTTTCCATTGCAGTAAGGGCAGTAGAAATTGTTTTATTTTAAAAAGAATATTGAATAACTAGCCGAGTGACCCGGGCAACGCCCCGGGTTTACTCGAAGGGCCCGCAGGTGAGAAACTATAGGCATTGGTTCCTATGCCTAAAAAATTATTTAAAATGAAAAAAGAAGAAAAATACTAACAAATCAGAAAATAAAAGTGCAAATAACACATCTACACTACTTCAAGAACATGAGAGCACATGCACTGTGTAACCATACGTGTACCATTCGTAAAGACCCTGCTTAGGATTAAAATATCTCCGAAGCATAACAATACAACCAACTCATGTTTGCTAAGCAATTTCAGGAAAGAAACTATAGGCATTAGTTGAAGAGTTTAAATAAATATATTTTGAGTGAAAAAATGACACAAATCAGCAAATAAAATCGCAAAAAATGCTACTATATCGCAGATAAGACAACATATAAAAGGAATGAAAATATTTAAAGGACCTCATTAAAACTACATTTCTAGTTTTATATATACAATATAACCTCGATAATTCGACCATGTTTTGTTGTCTTGACCTACAGCCTATCATATAACAAAGTGTAATTCAACACTATCGATAATTCGACCATTTTAAATTTCAACAATTGTTTGTTGCTCAAATATAACTTCACTGCTAAAAAGGTATTACAGAGAAAATGGCTGACATTGTAAATGTACAAAATGTATGTATAGAGCAGGGGAATAATAAATAAAGACCAAAATCAAATTAATTGATAATAAATAGATTATTGCCAAAAAAAAAATACAAAAAATATTTTTTTCTCCTTTCTTATCTTCACTCAATCATATTAGAGTGTCAAGCTTGTAAATCTTGAAATTAACAACCATCACGATTGGGTGAAGTAGAATGCGTCTGCCTTTGTCATCAAGACTGGGAGCACTACTCAGTGGCAGGCCACTGACTTAGCTCCAAAAGAATGTATCCCTGGATTAGGAGCCCTTACAAGGTACTATCAGCCGGGCCAGCTGAGCCCAGGTTTTTTTTAGTGAGCTTGTTACTGCTCCCCCTCCTCCTTTTTCATCCTGGCTTGGGACCGGCAAAGGCGGAGTTTTTTTTCTTTCAGGTGAGAAACTTTAGGCATTGGTGAAAAGTGTAAATATATATTCTGGAAATGAAAAAAAAAAGGATAAAATAAATCAGAATATAAATTTACAAACTATATTTCAGAGGAGACGATTTATAATAGGAATTTATTTAAATGATGTAGCGGCTCCCAAATATTAACTTTTCCTATTTTCATTATAAGTTTTAATTTGTCTAATAACTATTCAATTCAAATATTAAAATTATTCATCTTATAAATATATAATGCTTATAAAATATACTTAATTAAAATTATATGAATTAACATTAATATCATATTAATTGTTGCCATATCAATATAATAAAATAATTATACATCCTTCTAAATATGAATCATATATAATATGAAATGTAAATATTTATCTATAATATATCAAGCACATATGTCTTACATTATATAATCTAGAATTGATATTTGACCACACACACATATAAACAAAAAATAACTTCAACATGTAGTATACACCAATTTAACCCTTCTGATAATTTGTATAAATAAATGTAATTAAAAGTTGATTTTACAATAAATAATTTGTTATCTGACTCCGCCTAGAATTCCATGCCACCCACAAAATGGTGAGCCGGTAAACTTTAACGAACATTTGCAAGCAAACAAGAATTTCAATTCGATCAAAAATGAAAAATAAAAATATTCATAATATCAAATTATAAATATTTAAGAAATACATATTAAATATTTATATTTAAAACAAAAATTATAACATATTTCGCAATATTTAAAAACAACGAAAACGTACATCGTTTGGTATTTAATTCAAGGCAAATTTTCAACTTAAAAACAAATCAGATATCAAATATAATTTTAAGAAATAAATATATATATATATTAAATAAATTCAAATACACATTAAATTGGCAATTAAAAAATAATATATAACTTACAATTTAAAAATTATAACTTGATAATATATTCAAATATTTTTTCTTATCAAATAAAAAATCAAATATAAAATTTTAATTCTGAATTTTAATAATTATAATAATCAGAATTTTAATATATCTTAAGGACATATAATTTTTTAAATACAATATATTCTCAAAATGGATTCAATTAAAGCACCCGAATTTTGGCCAAACGATCCAGAATTGTGGTTCATAACATTGGAATCACAATTTTTATTGAACAAGCCAAGTCTAATTACAAATGATGACACCAAATTTTCTTATCTAATTTCACTTTTACCTCCATCAACTGCCATAGAGGTACGTGAATTCATTATATCACCTCCACCAGACAATAAATACGACGCGCTAAAGAAGGCCATAATTAAATGTACCGCTGACAGCGAATTTAAAAAACTACAGCTATTGTTGACTCAAGAAGAACTTGGAGACAGACTGCCTAGCCAATTATTACGCCACTTAAGACAATTGATTGGAGAAAGCAAAGTTGTCAGTGACACAACATTAAAAATGCTCTGGATGCAACGTTTACCTAAAAACATCCAAATAATTCTGACAACGCAAGAGCAAGCATCACTAAACTCTCTAGCAGATTTAGCTGATAGAGTGACGGAGATTACTTTTTCACCATCTTCAAGTACTTCGACTTTAGAAAAGGAACTGGCATCTTTGCGTGCGGAAATTTCAGCATTGAAAATTGACCTTAACAAGAAGGAAGAAAGAATACCTCGTTCAAGATCCAGAAGCTCATCTTCATCTCGAAAATCTTCCCCAAACACTTATAGAAAGTACAATCCAAATGGCTCTTGGTGCTGGTATCATTTTCGATTCAAGCACCATGCAAGAAAATGCATCTCACCTTGTACTTTCAACAAAAAAGCAAAGAACCAGCAGGAAAACTCCAACAACAATCAGTAAGCCCGGTGGTTACTGATTGTAGCAATAATAAAAGCCACCGTCTATTTATCACTGACTACCGCAACAAAATTAGTTTTCTCCTTGACACAGGTGCAGAGATCAGTGTCCTGCCTCCTCGTCCTGAAGATAGACGGCGTGGTCCAACAAAATTTACTCTCACAGCAGCAAACAATTCACCTATCAAGACTTATGGCGAAAGATTCCTTAATCTTGATCTAGGTCTTCGTAGAGATTTCAAATGGAGATTCATAATAGCAGACACAAACAAAGCCATTCTAGGAGCTGATTTTATGGAACACTTTGGAATAATTCCAGATATCAAAGGAAAGTTTATAATTGATTCTTTAACGAAGCTACGCAAGCGTGCATCAATTACAAATTTCAACTCACTTTCTCCAAAGTGCTCAATAAACAGCTATGAAGACAAATTTTTGAACATTCTCTCTCATTATCCCTCTCTAACTAAGCCTCCATCATATTCCACACCAGTCAAGCATTCAGTCACTCATCATATTACTACAAAAGGGCAACCAACATTCTCCAAACCAAGACGGCTGAATCCAGAAAAATTTAAAATTGCCAAATCAGAATTTGAGCACATGATGGAACTAGGTTTATGCAAGAGAGGAGACGGAGCATGGGCATCACCTTTACATCTAGTCCCTAAGAAAAATTCTATAGACTGGAGACCATGCGGCGACTACAGAAGACTAAATGCTGTGACCCAACCTGATTGTTACCCCATTCCGCACATTCAGGATTTCACCCAAAGCCTTCATGGCTGTACAATTTTCAGCAAAATAGATCTCGTGAAGGCGTACCACCATATTCCAATTAACCAAGAAGACATACCCAAAACGGCAATAACTACGCCATTTGGTCTATTTGAATTCACACGCATGAACTTTGGTTTAAAAAACGCAAGCCAAACATTTCAAAGATTCATGGATGAAGTAACAAAAGGTCTAGATTTTGTCTTCGTTTACATTGATGACGTTTTGATCGCCAGTAAAAATGAAAATGATCACATTCAACATCTACATATAATCTTCAAAAGACTTTCCGATCATGGACTAACAATCAATATATCTAAAAGCGTTTTCGGAAAACCTTCACTAGAATTTCTTGGACACATCATTGACAACAAAGGAATAAAACCTCTTCCTGAGAAAATAAGAATCGTTAAAGAATTTCCTCAACCTAATTCGACCCGTCAACTCCAAAGATTTATTGGTCTTGTAAATTTTTATCACAGGTTCATAAAAAATTCAAGTCATATTTTAGCTCCGCTTTATTCACTTTTAAAAACTAAATCTCCCAATGCATCATTAAATTGGACTTCAGACACATTAGAAGCTTTTCAAAACATCAAAAATGCTCTTGCAGAAAACACACTTTTAAACTACCCTCAACCCAATTCTACATTAAGTGTACTGGTTGATGCCTCCAACGTTGCTGTTGGTGGTGTCCTCCAACAACTGAATGACACTGCATGGGAACCAATTTCATTTTTTTTCAAAAAAGCTATCCCCAGCAGAAACGAAATACTCAGCATTCGACCGGGAACTCCTAGCTGCATTCCTCTCGGTTAAGCATTTCTCATACTTTCTTGATGGAAAAACATTCATGCTTTTTACAGACCACAAGCCTCTAACGTATGCCTTCACATCAAAATCTGAACGTTCACCTCGTCAAGAACGTCATCTCAACAATCTTTCACAATTCTCCATGGACATACGCTATGTTAAGGGAAGTGAAAACATTGTGGCTGATACCCTTTCAAGAATTGAAATCGAAACTTTCGATCACACGAAGGTTAATCTAGATCTTAATGCATTCCCTGAAATTCAAGAAAAGGACAAAGAACTAAAAACTCTCATTGATAATTCAAATTCTTCACAAACAATCAAATTAATAAAACAACAAGTTCCTTTTTGCAATAAATTAATTTACTGCGATATTTCTACTGGAAATCCCAGACCTTTCGTGCCTGAAAATTTTCGACGACAAATTTTTAATTCTCTCCATAATTTGTCTCATCCAGGAATTCGTGCAACAAGAAAACTAATAACTCAAAAATACTTTTGGCCCAAAATGAATCAAACAATAAATCATTGGTCAAAGTCCTGTTTAGATTGTCAGAAAAGCAAAATTCACAGGCATACAATTACAAAACACGGAATTTTTCCTCTCCCATCAACTCGCTTTGAACACGTTCATCTTGATTTAATAGGCCCCTTACCCCATTCTGAAAATTGTACCCACATTTTGACTGCTATAGACAGATATTCAAAATGGCCTGAAGCCTTTCCGATTTCGGACAAAACTGCAATAAGCGTAGCAAAAGCTTTTTTTTCGCGGTTGGATTTCTAGATACGGAGTTCCAGCAACAATAACTACTGACCAAGGTCGTGAATTTGAATCACATCTTTTCAAGGATCTCACTTCACTCATTGGCACCAACAGAATACGAACAACGGCATACAACCCTGCAGCAAACGGTCTCGTCGAACGCTTGCATCGTCAAATTAAAGCTGCAATCATGGCAAGCGGAAATACTATTAATTGGATAGATGCTTTGCCTCTAGTACTGCTAGGCATCAGAACATCCTACAAAGAAGACCTGAAATGCACTGCTGCAGAAATGGTTTTCGGGACAACTTTAAATCTTCCAGCTGATTTACTAACCAATTCAGAATTTAAAAACCCCGATCCATCAAATTTTGCCACTCAATTAAAAAATTATATGAGTAGAATTCGACCTCAACCAACAAGACGAACAAACCAAAACAATATTTTTTCTCATAAAGACTTAGACACCTGCTCACACGTCTTTGTAAGAAAAGATTTTGTAAAAAGAGCATTATCTCCACCATACGAAGGTCCATTTCCAGTGGTATCAAGATCTTCGAAGACATTTACAGTTAAAATCAATGACCAAAACAAAGTCATTTCTGTCAACAGAATAAAGCCTGCATTCATAGAAAACACCCCTCAAAGTTTCCACGATTCTTCAATTCTGCCACCTATGCCCGACGGTGCTGAGGAAACTACACCGAAGACAAGTAGCTACACCACTCGCTATGGACGCCACGTACGTTTTCGACTTTAAGTCTTCACTGGCGGGGGAGTGATGTAGCGGCTCCCAAATATTAACTTTTCCTATTTTCATTATAAGTTTTAATTTGTCTAATAACTATTCAATTCAAATATTAAAATTATTCATCTTATAAATATATAATGCTTATAAAATATACTTAATTAAAATTATATGAATTAACATTAATATCATATTAATTGTTGCCATATCAATATAATAAAATAATTATACATCCTTCTAAATATGAATCATAAATAATATGAAATGTAAATATTTATCTATAATATATCAAGCACATATGTCTTACATTATATAATCTAGAATTGATATTTGACCACACACACATATAAACAAAAAATAACTTCAACATGTAGTATACACCAATTTAACCCTTCTGATAATTTGTATAAATAAATGTAATTAAAAGTTGATTTTACAATAAATAATTTGTTATCTGACTCCGCCTAGAATTCCATGCCACCCACAATGACCTCATTAAAAACTACCTTTTATATATACTTGGGTTCAACTTTACATGTATGTTATCCAAAGTTCGCACACTTGAAAAAGTCACATAAAGTCGTCTGTGCGTAAACACAGGCTCTTGTAGCAAAGGTTTGGCCTTGAGCCCTCTTTATAGTCATATATTTCAGACATTATACAGTGTGTTCAACTTTGGGTACTGTCAGTATATGTGCTTCAAGGACATGAGAGCACATGCGCTAGAACACCATACCTGTTCCATCGCAAAGATCCTATAGGCATTGGTGAAAGTGTAAATAAATATTTTGGAAATGAAAAAAAAATTGCAGATATGACAACATATTAAAGGAATAAATTCATTTTAAAGACCTCATTAAAAACATAAAGTCGTCTGTGCGTAAACACAGGCTCTTGTAGCAAAGGTTTGGCCTTGAGCCCTCTTTATAGTCATATATTTCAGACATTATACAGTGTGTTCAACTTTGGGTACTGTCAGTATATGTGCTTCAAGGACATGAGAGCACATGCGCTAGAACACCATACCTGTTCCATCGCAAAGATCCTATAGGCATTGGTGAAAGTGTAAATAAATATTTTGGAAATGAAAAAAAATTGCAGATATGACAACATATTAAAGGAATAAATTCATTTAAAAGACCTCATTAAAAACAACAATTCTATATTTTTATATATACAATATAATCTAATTAATTCAACACACGTTAATTCGACCATTTTTGGATGTCTCGACCTACGGCCTATCATATGACAAACTAATTCGACACTTTCGATAATTCAACTATTTTGGAAAATCAAATTTCAACAGTTGATATTTGTCTAAAACCCCTATTATTAACAACATATTAGACTGCAGAGTGCAAAAATGTAGAAAAGTGTATGTATATAATTGTATGCAAATAATTGTATGTATAGATCAATGAGTAAAATAATTTTTTTTTGCTTATCCCTAGTACACGTGGTACAGGCCTTGATAATCATGGTGGGTAGAGTAGGCGACTGCTTTAACTGTAAGTACACCACATGTCTAAACATGTGAAAAGCAGTTCGACTTTGCATTTACAAATGTGCCAGAGCCCCGTTTGATTACTTGCGCTTGCTGGTGGGGTTGGACTTTTGCAAGAATCGGAAGCCATTGGAGCATTTTTTTTTTTCAGAAAAAAGTGCCCAATGCGGGAATCGAACCCGGGTCGTAGCGGTCGAAAACCAACGGCTTAGACCATCCTTCCACCAACCCCCAGTAAAATAAGTAAGTAAAAAGAAGACCAAAAATAAGTGATAATAATTTATTGAATAACAAATAAAATAAAAAATCTTTCAGGTGAAAAATTATAGGCATTGGTAAAAAAGTAAACAAGAGAAATAGCAATTGGGGTTTTGTGTCTGCGGCGAGTCATATTAGCACGCCTAGCTGTTAGGGGAGTGAGTCTTCCACGGCCTTTTCGAGGCATGACAGAAGACGCTGAAAAAAAAAAAGGTAAAATAAGAACCAAGCAGAGGAAAACTATAAAACTGAAAGCCAGGACAGGCATAAAAAGAAAATTCCAAGCATGTGAGGAAACAATTGATGAAAAAAAAAAGGATTCCAAAAAAATACTGCAAAAAAGAAACCAGACACAAAAAGCAACAATTGAGTACACAAATACAGCATCAGCCTATTTATGAGAAGAAAAAAAAAACGACAGACACAAAAATGAAAAACTATAACAGATCAAGTAATCAAATCAGGCATTATGAAAGATACTGTAAAAAAGAAAATCAGACACAAAAATCAGACAAAAGAATAAATGAGATTTTATTCTTTAGTTCATTTATTAAATAAGACACAAAAATGGAGCTAAATTCAAATGAAAAACTATAACAAATTAATAAAAAAAAATAAGACCTAATCCAAATGTCACCATCATCAGACAAAAGAAAAAATGAGATTTTATTCTTTAGTTCATTTATTCTTTTGTCTGATGCTGTTGCTGAAACGTCACACACTATTAAATTATTTGGATTAGGTCTTATTAATGAGAAAAAAAAAGATGCCAAAGAGAGATGAAAAGATGCCAAAAAAGATAACCAGATACAAAAATTGTGCTAAATTCAAATGAAAAACTATAACAAACACTTATAAAAGATAATTATTATAGAATAAAAGTAATAATTCAATCTACAATTTGAAAAATAATATAACCTCAGCCTATTTATGAGAAAAAAAAAACGTTGTCAAAGACATTAGGAAAGATACTGCAAATAGAAAACATACACAAAAATTGAGCTCTATTTAAATGAAAAACTATAACAAAGTACTTACAAATTATAATCATAATCAAATGAATCAGAAATATATATTATAAATAGCGAACCCGGCCACGCGTTGCTGTGGCTAAATTGTAATATGTTAAATTAACATTATACTAAACTATTCAGTACAGTAAAGTTAATATTCACTTATAAAGATAAAAATGTTTTAGCCGATCTAAAGCCCTACGGGATTGAGAATGGAACGTTACGTTAAAATTTGAAAGAGATTTTTTATATATATCGATAATATAGCCCTTCATTGTAATCATTGATTATAATCACTGCATTAATAAATGTCAGTGAACTCGTTTATATATATTGTTTTTTGTTTTCGAGATATTCTAATAGAACGTTCTAACATTTTCAGTTAAATATTAATATATGCACAAACACAGAATATAATAACTATGTCTTAATTTCGCTATAATTATTGTTATAAATATTATTCTAAAATAATTCGCCAGAAATCGTCCTGATAGTATACTAAACAACTTCCCAAAGTTTCATGGCAAACATCTAAAATAAAATAATACTTTTAATACTTTGCTACAATATTAAAAAGAGGGGGGCTTAGGTGTTTAAAATGTAAAATGTGTTCTAAATAGTATTACATAGAGCCTTCATAACAAACATATTTAAAATAAACCAATCAAAATATAATAATGCTGTAAAAACAGACCTTTCTACAATAATATAAAAGAAACGAAAATAAAAAAGACACCCACGCTGAGCCTCGAACCTAGGTTTGTTACAAATATTATTAAAAAATTGTGTATGTTAATTTTTATTTTAAAAAGCCTACATTTTAAATAAAATACTATTTTTAATAATTTGCTACAATAATATAAAAGAAATGAAAAAAAAAAAAAACACCCACGCTGAGCCTCGAACCTAGGTTGCGGGGGTACGAAGCTGCGTACCTAACGTATAGGCTAAGCTTGACGTTACAAATAAGATCATGCGAGGCTATTTAAGGCCATACGTCTGCCGCGAGGGGGCGCTGATTGCGAGCGAATCTACGTTTTATCGTAAATAAAAATGCAACGAAAGGTTATTTCTAAAGAGTAATTAGCCAGAAACCATCCCGCTAGTATACTAAACATATTCCCAAAGTTTCATCACGATTGGTTGTAGTAATAAGACAAAAGAACGCATTTCAAAACAAAAAAATTGATGATGATAAATGCAAAAAATCTACGATTGTAAAATAGATTAAATTAAAAAATAAAAATAACTGTTAACATTAGGAAAATAAAAACAGGCCTATCATATGAAGAAAAAAATAACGAAAATTTTGGTATATAGATCGTTATGTGTAGTTCAGAATCTTCGGAGGAGATAGCTCAGGACTTTACAATGGAAAACTCTGTTACGGTATTATCTATATAGAAGATAATAGTGTTTCTATCCGGTAGATTCAACTGGAAACCCCACTGTAGTCCCATCACCCCCCTCTACTCTAAACCAGGTCAAATCAATCTGAAAACAGCGATCAAATACTTTGATCATAGTATTCCATATAATGTATAGAGAGAGGAAATATCGCGATCAGATATATATAACAAAATAAAGAGATTTATGTATTCAAAGACAATTTTCGCTTGTCTGTAAAAAATATATATGACGTAAAAAGATTGCATCATAAATATTAAATGAAGTTATTCTCCCAGGCGAACAAAATTTCAACAAAGTTGTCTATTTTTAACTGTCTGACTTTATAAAATAAGTTTGTAGGTAATTCCGATAGTTTTTTAAAAGTTGTGTCTTTTTGGAATAATATTCTTTGAGGACAATTCTTTCATATATATAGAGGGTAATCTATCTCTTTGTGTGTCAACATATTTCTTATTATTATCCCTATTACACATGTGGTACAGACCATGATAATCATGATGGGTAGAATTTTGCGACTGCTTTTATTGTAAGTACACTACATGTCTACACATGTGAGAAGCAATTCGACTTTTGCATTTACAAATATGTCAGAGCTCCGTTTAGTTACTTGCACTCGGTGGTGGAGTTGGATTTTTGCTAGAATCTGGGGCTATTGGAGCAATTTTTTAATTAGAAAAAAGTCCCCATTGCGCGCGGGAAATATTTCTCCTTTTATTTGAAGTAGTTTGTATCATGGATTTTTAAATGTTTTTTTCAACCTTATACCACACATACTCCGAAAATGGCTTGTTGACTGGTTCGACTCATAATGAATAGAATTTTTCAGACAAGGAATTCGAAAATTACATGAAAGGTGGTCCGAGTGTATTGCTAATCAGGGCAATTACTTTGAATAAAAAATCTTTTGTTGTATAGAATTAGTGAACTTTTGAATTCACTGAACATTTTCGCGTTTCATACTAATAGACCTGGTATGTTTTTATTCAACATTTCTTAATGAGATTATATGGGAATCTCACCGCGTTATTGTTTAAATTGGTATGTAGTTAGAGCAGTTCTTGGGTAGTCTACCAGACATATTCCCAGTTTGTAGATAGGAAAAAGAGCTTATAGATATATGAACATTTTCCTGTGAATAATGATTATTAGTCACGAACGAAAGGCAGCATTCTAAAAGGATGTATGTTGAATGCAGAATGCACTAGTTTCCAATAAACCTATATCGAAAATGGCTGTAAGATTAGTACAGAAACAATAACAATCATTTTGTTAATATATCTCGTCGTATATAGTAAGCAATGGTAGAAGTCCAACAAATAAAACCATTTCAGCCTAATATTAAATTCTTCTGAGAGATTTTTGAAAAATAAGGAGATTGAACTGTAAATGAAGAAAGGTATTGGCGTGTATACACTGCGTGAAATTGAAAATGGAATATCAAGAAAAAGGGACAGAAAGTGATTAAACTTGGCAAACAGAGAGAGGGATTAACGAAAAATAAGTGATTTTTTTTTCAAAATGATGGTCATAATACAGAGTGAGAACGGTGTCGGCTTAGTAGCAAGTAGGACCACCGCGGACGGCGATGCACGCAGCAACACGTCTAGGTAGAGAGTCAATCAGAGTACGGATGGCGTCCTGAGGGATGGCTCTCCATTTCATTTCAACCATTTGCCACAGTTCGTCTTCTAAATGTTGTTGAGGCAAGGCATGCAAACGGCGTCCAATAAGGTCCCAGACGTGCTCGATTGGTGAGAGGTCAGGAGAGTACGGTGGCCAGGGAGGCATATGTACATCTTGTTGAGCTTGTTGGCTAATGCGAGCAGTGTGCGGTCGGGCGTTATCCTGCTGATAAAGGGCATTGGGTACCCCCTGAAGGTAGGGGAGTGTCACTGGTCACAGCACATCATCAACGTATCGTTGGGCCGTCACATTGCCCTGAATACGAACTAAAGGTGACCTGGTATCATACGCGATTGCGCTACAAACCATGATTCCGCGTTGTCGCGCGGTGAGGCGTTCCACAAATGTTGCCGGATTGAACCTTTCTCCACATCGGCGCCACAAGCGTATACGGCGACTATTACTGGGCAAACAAAAGCGTGACTTATCTGAGAACACGACCCTGTGCCATTCCGTCATCTACGTCGATCTAACCCGGCACCATTCTAAACTTTGGCGTCTATTCAGTGGAGTCAATGGCAGTCTTCTTACCGGACAACATGAATGCAAGCCATTAGCAACCAATCGACGGAAAATTGTTCTGGTCGAGATGGATGGTCTATGGTGTCTTGCACATTTTGAAGAATGAAGGTACAAATGGCATGTGGGTCCGCCACTGCTTGTCGAAGGATACGCCGATCCATGCGTGCTGACGTCACTCTGGCTGCACCGGCATTCCTATAAATTGCCTCATTTTCTTTTTCTACCATCCTCTCCAGATTCGGTACACCGTGGACGCATTCAGGTGTGTGCCAGCTGCGATTTGACGTATGGACCAACCTGCCCTTTTCAATCCGATCACCATGCCCCTCGTAAAAGCATCTGTCTGCTGGAACTGCCTCCGTTGAAGACGGCCTAGCATTATCTGCTATTACACGTGTCTTTCGAAACAAGAAAAACATTTCTAAGATGATTTTCCTTGAAGAAATAACGGCACGAATATTTTCCTTTCTGCAAGTTTCTTCTCTTATATCTTACTCCACGTACGCTCGAGATCTGCATATTTCATATCATTTGTATAAATCGGTGAAGCGCATCTACCCTGAAATTTCATGATTTTCTGGCTACTCTTTCTTGGTGCTCCATTTTGAATGTCGTGCAGTGTGCGTATAAATAGTATGAAATCTATCTATTTAAATATTCAAGTTTATCTTAGCAATAATAATAATAATTGAACAGATAAGCCGCTGTCTATAGTCACAATAACCATTAACTGTCTCATCTTTACTATCAATTTTGAACGTTATTCTCAACCTTTCTGAAAAATTGACAACAAACTGGTTATACAATTAGATAAAGCTTATATCAGATAATGATTCAGTTGAAAGACTTGGACTTGTTACGTTTAATGAGCATATGAAACTCTCTATTTTGTCTTTCCCTCCATAGTTATAGAGTGTATATATAGAAAGAGCATATAAATTGTCTTAAAAGAATTTACCCCTTAACTCTTTAAAAGATAGGGCTAGTTTGTCAAAAATTTCAGAACTAACTTCAAAGAAAATTAGCTACTAATTGAATAACAATTTATACATAATGAAATAAGAGAGATTTCCTTTGCTTAAAATCTTTCAACTACACTAAAGAAACTTTTCGTAAACCTAAAAGGAAACTTAATAGTAAATGATCTTTTACACAATCAAAAGTATTAGAGATTTCAATTAGATCTTCAAAGACGTAAATGAAGAACTTCTTTCTAAACATGAAGAGAAGCAATAGAGTAAAAGGATTGAGAATTAGTCACCAGTAAATGGTCTTACTCAAAATGGACTTTGCATTCAAAAGAGCCCTGATGATCGAACATCTCAATTAGCCTGATGAAGGAGTCCAGAAAGGGACCGCCATTAGAGGGGTCCATGCGTCAGGTCACCCAGAAAAGTCCATCAAAGACAACTCTTCAATTCATCTCAGTTCATCATTCTAATTTCTTCTGCAAATGGTCCATGCCACGTGCAGATAGTTCGCAGTTGATTCACTGCCAAAGAATTCCCTCTAAAATAGAGCTCTTAATGATTTTTCTCTTTTACTCAAAGTTTGAATGACTTTTAGATTAGAGAGAGTCGAAGGACTGAAAAGGCTATTATTATTGTTTAATAGATTTACAATCAACCGTATCTTAATTTTATCTATTATAAATGCATTATTTTTAGGAAAGGTATACATGCTGAATTGAAGTGAAATAGGATCAACGCCGAGATATGCCATTCACAATAAATGTGCGTCTGTAATTTCGCTAATACCGGCTATATTCATTTAAAGTAATATCTCTCAAATACACAAAATATCATTTTAATTATTAATGCATCTATTCTTACTCTATTTTAATGTTTCGGATTTTATTATTGTTTACTTTAGTATTTTCTCTCTTTATATATCAATATTACTAAAACATATTATCCTGTTAATCAATTCGTTCAAGGAACTGGCCAAGAAGTATAGTTAGATCCAAACCGTATCAAAGTTTTACTCTAATGTAGATTTTTTCATAAAGTATTTTCTCAAAAAAATATATATATATATGAAATATTTTGAAATCTACTTATTGTAAACTAATCCTATGGATATGTTTATTAGAAAAATATATTATACAACATCTTATTAAATTATTTTTATATTCTATCAATAATTCAAACTTCTACTTGCTCACTAACGAAGACAATGCGATTATTTGGAATGATATAGGTAGAATGATGGCCCGTTCGATTAACAAGATTTAAATTCGCCTGGTGTGGCATAGAGTTTATTTTATAACTATGAATACACGTTTTTCAAAGAACCTCTAATATCTATTTATATATACATTGCGCTAACGCGTCAGTAGGTAACTGAAAATGATCATAGCTATATGATGATGATATGTAAAATATTTTTTTCACTGCTCTTCTATAGCTATTTGTAGAAAATACTTTCAGTTATATATATATATATAGGTAAGATTCTGTCCGCTTTGTTAATTATACGGAAAGAAACCTTTATCGCAGATATTAGTGATTATAATGATATGTTAGCTTATAAAAATTATTCATCTCGCTTATTTGAGATTTGATTTTGTAATGTTTCTATTCTATATAATCTCGGATAAAAATGCACTTCGATAAATTCTCGGATTCCTAATTAGAATCGTGAATCAACCATAGACACACAGATATACACTATAGATTTATGTGTGGATAATTTTCATGTACCAAAAGAAGCACTTATCCCGTTTAATATGCTTCAAAACAATGCATTTTGGTTTATTACCGAATTACGGAAGGTTATGGTGATGGTGTGAAGAAGTGAGATAGAATCAACGCCAAGAGATATACGCCACTACAGTAATGGTGTGCTACAACGCCAGTATTGTCAAATTAAGACAAAGGCCAACCCGTATACCATAAGATAGAGTATATACAGGAAAGCAGAGCTGCATGCTGCCAGGCGCGTCCCCGGGCTGTGGATAGGGGAACGGCCATCAGATATGATGGTTAGCTGCGAATAAGATCAGACAACTGGTCAAATAAGCAGTCGCGAACAAGCAGCGTCAGTGTTACCAGGGCGTGGTGGGGTATCAGGTGGCACTGGTACCTCTACAAAAAGCCACAAAAGCCCAATGACGACTCTGAGTCAAATGGCGAGTCCAGCCCGCCATGTAATCAACCAAAGGCTGTAGCCAACAACAACTACTCCAGCGTCTGCATCCATGTTAGGAACGGCTGATGAAGCGTCTGTCCTCCATGTTAGGAGCGGCTTCTTCCGAGGAAGGTGATGGCCGGCATGCGCCCTCGGGCTAGATCTTTTGATCGACAGATATCACCAACTGATGACCAAATATCCTTTAGGATATCCTGGTCTTTACAGCACTAATGCCCTCAATAGAATCAGGACCTCTACTGGTAGATGCAACTACCTACTAAATAAGTGGAACATGAGTCCAGACCAGAACTGCGACTGTGGACAAATACAAACAATGCACCATATCCTAAGGGACTGTCCTCGAAGATTCTTCCAGGGAACACTTGGGGATATCCACCGGTGCACAGAGGAGGCCCTGGAGTGGATTCGTCACCTCGACATTCCACTCTAGAGAAACTTGCCAACATTGTTGTATTGTGCTGTAAAAAACAATATCATACGCAATATATATATATACACAAAGAGAATTTGGTAATGTTTCAAAGTATCTACATACAATTTGATTAGTCAGAGGGCAAGTCAAAAGAAGATGCTCATAAAGATATTTGGTACACAGTAACCTTTATTGAAGACACACGAGATAACTAAGTGTGAACAATCTCTGTCTCTTTAAAAATAATAATAATAAACAGACGATCGCGGCAACATCAAAATATTCAACTTCCTCAAGTCTTGTCTATGAGTGTCTATATTTGTTTGAAGGAAATATATTTTCCTATGAGTAACTGAAACACGTATATATTTTAGAATATATAAACAATATATATATGTTATATTAAAATATTATTTTATTTAGGGTTATATTTCATAGATTCAAATACTCTGCTAAATCGACCGCCAGAGGTCAGGCTTCCCCTATAAAAACTCATTGTTGTTGTTTCCTGATTACCGGCTCAAATCTTTTGTACATTATGTAAATAAGTTTTTCATTTTTTTTATTCTTACGCCTTAAGCCAGGCAGTACTTTTATCAAATTGTGTTTTTATATATCCCATAAGCTCAATTAAAGCTATTTCTAATCTTCATCATTTTTATTATTATAGTTTCAATATTTTAACCACGACTGCATTAACATAGCATAATCCCCAGATTAATCTCAAATCAACAGAAATCTATTTTTTTTTCTAAAATATATATCTAAATAGCACATGTGCTCGTGGTCAGGAGATGCCTTCTTTATTTTTAATATCAGCACCTGACCCACTTATCTTTTATTTTATTTAATATATATATATAAACATAATATATATAATTCAATTGTTAATATATATTAAAAGGCATCATACTCTGAATGGTATTTTTACTCTTAACATTTCTCTGAAGTAAAATTTCCCTTATACCATTTCTGAGTTGTTTTTCACATGGAGAGACACCCACGCACTAATTAATTTTAAAGATTAGGTCTTCACTTTCTTATAGTTTGAAATAGGATTGTCACAATAATCTAGAAAGATCTAGAGTCTTCTGGAATTAATTTTATTTGTAAGGTTTTTTCAGTTAACCTGTCTTTTTATTATCGAAAATACCTATATTTAGAAACAATAGCGACTATAATTTTATGAATTCGTATTAAGAAAAGAATATATAAATATTTTAATCAAATTTTGTATATATATATGTTATATAAAAATATTATTTTATTTTAAATTATAATTTCATAGATTCAAATACTCTGCTGAATCGACCGCCAGAGGTCACTCTTCCCCTATAAAAACTCGTTGTTGTTTTATCCAAATGGCCAGCTCAAAACCTTTGTATATTATGTAAATATTATTTTGTTTTCGTTATTCTACTCGCCTTAAGACAGGCAGTACTTTTATCAAATTATGTTTTCCATATATATTCCTTAGCTCAAATAAATAAATCTCTAATCGAAACTATTTTATTATTTTTGCCACGACTGCATCACCACAGCATAATCACAACATGATCAAGAATCAAGCAGAAAATCAAATCTCATTTGTTTTTATAACCTGTATAACTA
>CP092868.1:41497552-41555986 GCA_030710605.1 Cordylochernes scorpioides | reverse complement strand
AAGACACGATGAAGAGTTGAGACGAATAGGTTGAATTCACCTACAAACTATGGTCCATTAAGTATTCAGTTTAGACCAGTTCGAGATAAACAACCATCCAGAGTACACCAAGGCTGGTCACGTAGGATCAAGATATACGTGCGGGATGTAAATTAAGACTAAGATGGATTGCCCCATGTGATACATTGGAATTGTCATAGCGATTCATACCACATTAATTAATAGAATAGTGGTCACCCATGCTCTGTAAGGTATATCATACCTAGAATACTACACGATCTAAACAAATATACATGTTATAGGTCGTAAATTTTATGTTGAGAGTAGTATTAGGTCTACTTATATTGTAAGTGTAATACTAGTCTACACATGTGTAATTGTAGTATGTGAGAATAAAATGTGTAGAGAGTTTGCGAATGGTTATCATCAAACCCAAAGACTCATTCTTGAAGCAATAGAAACCATGAAGCACTCTAAACCATTAAACAAAAGTATACAGTTGCCATCACAGTACGTTCCCCTTCTATCTTAAAAATCTTCAAAAGCCATATAAAACAATAGACATTCCATTTTTCTCTCCACTAAATCCTTTGAACTGTTTATAGTTGATTCTTTATATTTATTCAATTATGTAAATTTCTTTAAGATATTTTTGTACTATATTTACATAGATTCCTCTTTAAAAACTATATATAATATCTCTCTCGTTTGCCTTGTTTGTACACTATAGTTAGCTGAAGAAGGGCTTGCCCGAAAGCTTCCTTTAATCGCGTTAATAAAAAGAGTTGCGGCGATATATGATCCCCTCTTTCTAAATTGTCGAAATCCGCAATCCGTTTACCATGATTACCATGGTTATATTGTAAGTGTAGTAATAATCTACAAATCTATGTGTATTAGTAGTACGTGAGAATATAAATAGGTAGAGGGTTTGTGCGAATGGTTATAATGTGAGTGCACTACATATTATCTCAGAACAGTAGCTTTGCACACCCAAGATAGAGAATATTGCGATTGTGATAGAAATGTACTGAGATATCTGAGTCTCTTTATTGAACACGACAACAACTACATATATCACAAATGATACAAGGTCATGACAAATAATAATAGTTATAAGGTTTGTGAATAGTTATAGTATAAGTAATACAATGGTATGGCAAAATTATTTGTTAGAAAGTTTTCGGATTTCTTGTAGGTGAGAACCGCATGTCTATAGTACAATTAGTATAAGGAGGAGAAAATATTAATGGATACTAGTTTGTAAATTGTTATGTTGTATGTGTACCACATATGTTCAAATATAGAAGAAGTAAATAGTTTGTATTTACAAGGTGACATAGCAAATAAAAATGTTAAGTATAATGATGAATGAAAAGTTGCATTCTAAATAGTTTCCAATGGAAACGAGGAAGGTATTTCAAAACTTTCATAAAAGTCGTTGATCTCTAATTAATAAGAATGATTAAATAAATTCGCCTTATTCTTCTATGAGTGAAATCCCGCTAGTGGATGCAAATAAACCAAGAAATGTTGAAATTCAAAATCAAACTGCTTCAATATACATGTAGTGTAACAAAAGAGTAATAGGTAATACTACAATATTTCAATTTATACTACAAAAACCTTAAATGCCTTTTTCAGCTAACAAAAAAAAAACGAATTGACTTATTTTTGCCAAGTCAATACCTTCTTACACACACATTTATCTCAATAAATTTTTTCTTGATATCGTTTCAATTCCTTTTAATAAAAAAAGTTGTATCGTTATCATTAACTCTTTTGTTATTATCTTAAAGCCCGCAGCCTCTTCTTGACAAAAATACATGTCGTACATTTATAGTAAAGGCTTCTTCTCAAACATGGAGAAGCACCGCAATCTACCATTGTATTTTCTATTCAATTTTGGGATGAACAATGATAAACCATAGAACCTTTCGCTAGGGAAGATGACGTAGAAATTTTCTAATTCGCATAACGTAAAAAAAAATCTATTTTGTATGACGTAGACATTTTTGCCACTACGCATAGTATATCGCTAGAAACATAATAAAATTAAGTAATCCCTAAAATTATTATTTTCCATTTTACTATCTATTCCATATCTGAAAACTATTTAGAGTTCTTTCATATATGTACCAAGATCAATAAAGGTAATTAAAATGACTAATGTAAAGAGATAAAGAGAGAGAGAGAATAAAAAAAAACTATATTTGTATTTAGGGGGGTAGTGTGGATATTGATTTTAACAAATTCAACGATAAAATATACATAGGCATATTTTCTCTTAATTTATGCCTGAAAGGGAAAAAAGGTATTAAAATGGTTATAGGACTCTTGGGAGCTATTGAGGGCAAAGTTATGGGTAGGTTTTATTGCCGTTTTAAACCTCTACGTGGTTTAGAGAATTTCTTTGAATTCTTAGATTTTTGGCTAGCTGATGGTGTATGATACTAGATTGCTACTGAGTTTATGCTGTTTTGAATACTCTATGTTAGATGTATTAGACTACTGTCTGTTGATGCCTTTTACTATTTACAAACGAAGTAAGCAGTCGCTAACTACCCACCATGATTATCATGGCCTGTACCACGTGTACTAGGGAGAAGCAAAAAAAAAAACGAAGTAATGGCAAGATTTCATTGTTATAAGATGTTATGTAATTAAAGTAAGTAAGAAGGTTGAATCCGTACCCAATTTAACTTTACATATTATTTATTATTAATATCAATTATATAAAACAAATCTTGGTATATATTTATACATATGACAACAACAAAAACAATGATTATTATTAACATATAAGTTCCTTTTCAAACACGAGCTCATATATAGCCATTGTTACTCTGTTTAATATTCCAACATAAGAGACCAAAGGTAGAAGCGACGTGTTTCTTTATTTAAATGTCTGAGAGATTTCAGACAATAAGGTCCTTGAACAGGCCCTTACGCGAAAATAAAACACTAGAGAAGATATGATGGGGACCTCCCTTGCTGAAGAGATATGCGCACATATACGGCTATATATTTTTTCTACATTTTATATACACGTTATTTATTATTTTAATTATATATTGTACTCTATTTTGTCTTAATTAATTTCTGTAGAAATTTATTAGAGGAATCAATAACATTTTCAAATTGTAGTGTATATATACATGTATAGAAATCTATATTAATAAAATGGAAATTTCATAAGTGGACATCACTAAAAACTTTCGTTACAATGCATCAATTTCAACCAAATTTTCAACATTTATGTAAAACGAGAAGGAGCAGGTTTTGCTTAACATCAAAATATATTTCCTAACATTAACATGCGTAACTTCGCTGTTATCGATTAAATACAAAAAAAAAATCAACAGAGTTAATTTTATTTATATATAAATACAAAATTAAATTTCAACAGAGTTAATTTTTTTACATACTAGCTAATAATCTCAATCTAAAAAATATTCAAAACAAGCAATTTTAAGATAACACCATATGTTAAACAGTCGGCCAAGAAAACAACAACGATATTACATCTTTCTCACATATTCACACACAATATTGATTAATAATTAAAACTAATCTTTAACATTGTTTATTATACTTCAACTTTTATTTCTACATTTGTTTTTAAATACCCAATTGTTTTATCATGTTTCTAATTTCGCCTAACAAATATACAAATTTATAGTGACCAACATATGCAAATTTTATCTTTGTTTTTATTTAACTTGATATCGTAAACATAACATCCATTGTAAGCATTTTTCTGTTCACCTTCCGTGGTTTCTCTTTTCTCTGATAGTTTTTAGGTGTAGTATATTTTCTTATTACTAGACTACAAACATTCCCTCGAGAAAAACCTGGGCGAAGCCGGGTACATCCGCTAGTATTTTATATGATTAACGATGATTATTTTAATTTTTAGTTTATAAATTTACTATTCACTATGCATAAGTATTAAGAAATGTTTGCTTCTTCAAACAGCCTCTTCCAAGACGATATAACACTCCTAAATACAGTTTTGAATGTTGTATTATTATCTTTTGTTGTTTTGAACCATTTTTAGTCGATTCGTCTTAAGGTTGATGAGTCACTTCAATCGTTATATTCGAAGACAATAGATTTATCTATCCATAGTTTGATCAATGTTGCTAATACAGGGTGATCCAAAAGTCCCGCACAACTTTAAAAATTAATAACTCCGCGAATATTTGCGCTAGAGCAATGTGGTAAACACCATTGTGTTCAGGATGCAGTGGGATTTTTTATGGCAAATAATGAAAAATTCGAAATTGACTTTAGTTACAACTTTATTCGCTAGATTGCGCTCTACCAGAATAAGCAATTCAGCGGCCAAATTGTTTGATAAATTGAAAAATATAACTGAACGACACGTATTTTTCCTTTTTGAATACCAGGAAAGAACCCTAATAATATCAAATGATAAATTAATAAAACACCATTTCGCCAAAAGTTAGAAGAAATGGTTAACGATTTTTAAATACAACTGAGATATGTAAAATAGGTATATGCAAAATAAAACATGTAGTAAAAATAAAACTGATATTTTAGATGCGGTTTGCTGGAATCCTCTCAGCTATTTAAATTTCGGAAATAATAATTTTCTCATTTTTTCAAATCAACCCTCTCTCAGTATCGATTATATTTATTTTAATTCATTTCAAAAAATATTTATCTATCTCTGATGATTAAATTTATTCTGGAATGCCGTTGTTGTTTTTGTTGTGTCCAATAAAGAGCCTCAGATGTATCCATGCATCTCTATCACAGCAGCAACAGCATTGTCCTAAATTTTGGGTGTGTAAAGCAGCTGCTCTGGGTCTATGTCAATTTTCTGCGAAGAGAATATGTGGGTAGGTGTTAGTTCCACACAAGGATAGTTGTTGCATGTTCTATAGGTTCTTGTGCCATCTGGATGTATTGTCATCCTTTATAATGTTTTGTTCTAAATCTTGTTATAGTTTTGTCATTATTCTCTCGGAGTTTATTTCACATTTTGATCTTTTCTTATTTTTTGTTTAATTATCTTGTATTTTGCAAAAGCATTAGCATCAAATAATGACATTTGTTCTTTACTTTGGCTCAACTTTATGGCTTCCTTTGCAAATTCAACTGCCATTTCATTACCCCCGATCCAAACACTGGCAGGAATCCATTGTAGAATGCAGTTATTCTCCAATGATATCAGTTGAGTAAGTAACGAATGTATTTTCTGTGTGATTATAGTATTGCCCTTCTGAATTGCTTCTAGATCGGATATGAAGTCGTTGTACGGTATATTATAATTCCTTCTGCTTGATGCAGGGATGGTTGGTTAAGGCATACATCAAGAGCTTTCCAGATAGCTGTCTGTTCACAAGTGAAGTTTGACGAGATCTTTCTTGCTCCCTCTTTGATTTTGATGTATGTTCCATCTTGCAGTATTATGTTAATTCCAGCCACTCCATTACTTATGGTAAGGTCTGATGATCCATCTGTATATGCTGTTAAATAATTTATCTTATCGCATAAACCAATTGTATCAAGTCCTTTCTTCTTAAGTATGTTTTTGTTCTCTTTTTTTTTATTGCAGGGTTTATTCAGGTTAAGATTGATGATTACATTTGATGGCAATGGGGTAGGAAATATTGGTTATTCTCGAATTTGAAATTCATTATGTTTCATATTTATGCTGTTTCTAATATTGTTGTCGTACTGAAGTGTTGAAGATCTTTGAGCCTTTCTTTTTGTGTTCAGTTTAAATAGGTTCTATGGGATATGTGTTCGGTTTCTTTAGTTTTAAGCTATTGCTGAATTTTATTGTTTTTAATTGTCTTCTGCTTTCAAGTAGGTTCAGACCACATTCTCTCTGAATTTTCTAATTGTTGGTATTTGAAACAGAACCAGTGATTAAATCGGCCGCTTTTGCTTGAACACTGTCTAGTCTTCTTTTTAGTGATGAACTTGAGGGAGCCCAAACAGGTGTTGCATATTCCATTATTGGCCTTATTAAGTTGATATATGTTGTTCTGAGAATTTTGGGTTTTGCTCCCTAATTTGTTCCACATAGCCTTCTCAGAATGTTTAGGTTTCTGGTAGCTCTATTTGAGGTGCTAATTATGTGTTCTGTAAATCTCAATTCATCTTCAAGTATCACACCTAGGTATTTTGGAGATCTAATTTTATAAATTATATGGTTGTTTATGCTTATTTTGGAGTTAAATTCATGCCTTTTTTCCTGTCAGTGAAGGAGACCTATAGGTTTGTGTTTATTGGGTTTATGGTCATTTTGAGTTTAATTGCCCACTTCTCCAGTCCTCTCATTGATGTGTTCAGTATTTTTCTGATATTTCTATACTGCTACTTGTGTGCCATATGGTTATATAATATGCATAACAGGCAACTTTTGTGTCTTCAGTGAGGATGGATGTTGTTAAGGTTGTGTCGTAATTAGATGTACAACAACTCAAACTTGAACATGACTCTTTTTTTAGGTCTTATTCTTTTTGTTTGGCCAACAAAAAATGTCCAATTTATATAAACATATATTCTTACAAAATGAGACTCTAAAGCATGCAAATAATCTTCATCTATTTGCATGCACAACACATCTCCCCCCTTAATAATACTCCAGTCGGTCTGGGGGTTTCCTGGCTCTCTGAGGTCTAGGACTGCGGACGGGCACTTGCACAGCGGCAGGCTCCGGGTTATGAGTGCAAGAGGGCGTGCACAGCAACAGGCCCTGGTCTAGGAGTGCAAGAGGGTACGTGCACAGAAGCAGACTCCTCCTTGTTTCCTGATATAACCTCTGGAACCTCCTCTTCACTTTATTTCTGACTTCCACCTACAGGCTTCTCTCCTGATGTTCGAGGAAGTATCAAATTTCTTGTCTCCACTTGTTTCTTTCTCACAGGTCGCAATTGATTGATATGCCTCTTATACACGACGCCCTCGCAACTTATAAGGTAGTGACGGTAGCTCAATAATTCCAAAATGGTACCTTTTTACCGTTTAGGTCCAGTTGCATAGTTGCGGAAATAAACCTCGCAACCTGTAGTAAACTGCTCCTGCCTTCTTACGGCCTCATGAAATACCTCTCGCGGATTTCCCATATTGGTATTAAATTCGAGAATATTGATCTTAAACTTCTATTCATTAGCAGTTCCGCGGGGGAATTTCTTTATTACAGTTTAGGGGAATGCTCTATGAGCAAATAGGAATCTTTGCAGATTTGTCTCTAAATCATCCTTCCCATTATTCTTTCTCAAAATGTTTTTAAACTCTCTTACATATCTCTCAGCTAAACCATTTGTACTAGGATTATACGGACTGGTCTTAGTGTGCTGTATACCATTCATTTTGGTAAATTGCTCGAATTCACCAGAGACAAACTGTCTTCCGTTATCTGTAACCAAATATTAGGGCAATCCAAATCTGGCAAAAATTTCTCTAAGATGATTTATAATCGTTTTGCAGGTAATATCTTTGATGATAAAAATTTCTATCCACTTTGAGTATGCGTCCACGAGAACCAAAAACATTCTTCCCATGAACGGACCCGCTAGATCAAGATGAAGTCGATGCCACGGTTTTTCGGGCCAAGTCCATTCCGAGATGGTAGCCGGGGGCATGGTTCCCGATTCTTGGCATACTCTACATTCTTTAGTTAACTCCTCGATGTTACTGTCTATGCCTGGCCACCAGAAAATACCGTCTGGAAATCATCTTCATTTTAACAATCCCCTTGTGTATTTCATGCAAGTCATTCAAAATTAAAGATCTTAATTTTTGGGGAATTACCACTCTTTCACGCCATTGAAGACAACCAAACTCCAAACTTAATTCCTCATTGATCTTATAATGAGGAGCTAGTGGGTTTTCCCTCGGTACCATTGTGAATTTCCACACACACACACAGTTGCCTTCTCTAACATTCCTTAATACTATAGACAGTATTTTATCTTGGGGCGTCTCATATGCCACCTCCATAAAAGAGAACGGTACCTCATTCAACTTCTTGAGAAGAAGTACCTGGTCTTCATCAAGAGACTCCCTGACACTCGATTCTAAAGGAAGACGTGACAATGCGTCAACATTGGAATTATCACTAGTTTTTCGAAATTCCACAGTATAATTAAATGCAGCTAATTTTAAGGACCATCTTTTAATTCTGAATGATGCACATATGGGAATTGGTTTATGAGGTGAAAATATATTAATTAAGGGTAGGTTGTCTGTGACCAATACAAATTTTAGTTCCAGTAAGTATTGTCTGAATATCTCAACGCCAAAGGTTATACTCAACGCTTTCTTTTTAGTTGAGAGAAACGTTTTTCCGCTTCAGTTAATGTTCTAGAAGCAAAAGCTATAGGGCATTCTTCCTTTCTATCATTTCTATGACTCAGAATTACGTCTAGTGCATAGTCCATTAATAATGATTAACATTTTTAAAATAACATTCGATATTCTTTCGTCTCTCTCCAATTCCATCTACAATTTTATTCAAAAGTTGATAGAATAGCGCTAAAATGTTTGCTATATTCTTTATGAATCTATAATAATAAATTAAGAGTCCTATGAAAGATATTAATTGGGAAACATTCTTGAGGTTCAGGCGCCTCTATCACTGCTTTAATTTTATTTTCTAAGGGATGCAGTCCATATTTATCCATTTTAAACCCTAAATATCCCACCGATTTCTTTTTAAATTTACATTCATATCTGTTTAACTTTAAACCTTTTTATAGCAATCATCTAAACACTAGATCCAACCTTTGTTCATGATCTTTAAAGTATTTTCCTGCAACCAAAATATTATCTATGTAGCAGGCCACACCTGGCAAATCAGCAAATAGACCTTCCATAATCCTCTTAAATTTATTTGGTGCTACCGCTACGTCATATGGTAGTCTTTTATAAGAAAACAACCTCTTTGTTGTGTTTATATCAACAACAGCTTCGGCTTCTTCCGCTAACATTACTTGTAAGTAAGCCTGTGATAGGTCTAGAGTCGAAAGTAGTTAGCATGTCCTCAACCTGCTGACCTTTGTTATCCTGGACAGGTGATCCCCAAGTTGGTCTTTCTGCGTTAAAATCACCAAGTATGATTGCGATATCCGAAGATGCTTCACTTAATGTCTCTATCAGGCCTGTATTGATGCTAGTATTATCGTGGTGATAAACATTTATGATTGGAATTGTTTTATCTGGGAGATAGACTTCTATTGCCTGAGCTTCTGTCGTGCTTTCTCTAGCCTTACTCTGATTATAGGCGATTTCCTTAAATTTGATTTCTAGAGTTTTAATCAAAACGGCAAGTCCTCCTCCGAATTTTCCCGGTCTGTCCTTTCGTAGTGTTGTATAATCTTTGATATTGAATCTCAGATTCTGATTCAATTTTGTCTCCTGAGGACAAGTAATATGTACATTGTTGTCACAGAAAAGACAAGTCAGCTCTTTATTTTCCTCTGGGTACCATTTATATTGAGTTGTAGTAGATTGAATTGTGTCCTCGTAGTAGATTTCTCATCATGAGCTCGAGCTGCAGCTCCTGACGCGGCGGTTACCACGGACGCGGTAGCATTACTGGAGATATCAGTTTTGCTCTTCATTTGAAAATGGGTGCCGTTGCAACGTTAGTCACCTTGCAAACGAACCAGAATTTGGTCAAATATTCCAAGGGTCCAGGGGGGGCCCGCAAGGAAGTGTGGTCGGACTTGGTCGCGTTTTTATCGATGCCGGCCTACCACATTGGCCATATTGAAGGCTTCTATCAGATGACACGTTTCATAAATTTCAACTATTTAATTGTGACCGTTCTGTCATCTATCGTCTGCAGGCGGTGTTTGAGAATGAAGGGCGCCACATTGAGCAAGGATTGTGACCTAATACAAGAGAGAAGGCAGTTACCTCATGTGTTATATTTTGCAGCTCTTTGTTTTGGGTTATGGGAATAATAAATGCTGTCCTCACATCTTGACTCTTTTTTTTTTCTGTGAACAGTAATTTTTTTGTTTGTCATTTGTCCACATCTTGTATTATGTCGTGCAGGCCAAAGTGTTATAACTTCTCGAATAACACTGGTATACGCAATTTTACCCCTTATGTTTAGTTTATTGCTTTTCGCTCATTAGAAGAAATAGCATAAGGAATATTCTCTGCATCCTTCCCCCCCCCCCCCCCCCCCCACACTTTAGAAATTTTGCGCAAAAAATAATACAAAATGATTTTACTACCACGTTTTTCAACGCAAAAGGTCGATTTAAAAATGATTTTTTTGAGGGGATACATTTTCAAAATTATGTACAGTATAATAAACAATGATAACATTTGACAAACCCATAGGATATTTGGAATAAAGTACGACAAATATATTTTGTCACTCCCCTCTATATTTCATTTTTGGATTATGACAAATATCCAGTTAAATAGTCAAGTGTCGCCAATTAGTCAAGAAACTACACATTCCTTATAGCAAAAAATCCTTTTAGAAGTGCCATCATAATTTTTGGTACTATATTAACATTTCAAAAATCGTGTATTGATATCGGTAGTTATTTTCAAACATTCAATCTATTTCACAAAACTCCAACTAAAATATAAATATTTTTGCTACATGTTTTAATTTGCATATACCTATTTTACATATCTCAGATTGTATTTAAAAATCGTCAACCAATTCTTCTAACTTTTGGCGAAATGGTGTTTTATTAATTTATCATTTGATATTATTAGGGTTCTTTCCTGGTATTCAAAAAGGAAAAATACGTGTCGTTCAGTTATATTTTTCAATTTATCAAACAATTTGGCCGCTGAATCTCTGGATCTGGTAGAGCGCCATCTAGCGAATAAAGTTGTAACTAAAATCAATTTCGAATTTTTCATTATTTGCCATAAAAAATCCCATTGTATCCTGAACACAATGGTGTTTACCGCATTGCTCTAGCGCAAATATTCGCGGAGTTATTAATTTTTAAAGTTGTGCGGGACTTTTGGATCACCCTGTACATTGATTTATTTTCTCTTTTCAGTTGATCCAGTAGTGTATTACAACGTCGTTCTTTGAAATTCGTCTTTCGATGCGTTCATTAATCAGTATTTGAGAAGGCTATCATATCTAAGCATATAATACATCTCTGATTTAATAATAGCTTCTTCGTATTTGGAGTATGCATCGTTTGATATACTGCTAGTGGTAATATCTCATCAATTGTAACATGTACAGTCTGCGGTGTTTTCTCAACAAACGTCCTTAACACTACAAATTCAAAGCATCTACCAATCTTATGGCTAGTGGTGTCAAATGGCAATAGATTGCATTCTAATTGAATATTGAAACTCTGTAATAGTAGGCCGTCGCACTTTCAACTCAGATATCCTACATATATCTACACACCGATATTATACTCATAGACAAAAAGGAGACAGAGTCAATTTGGTTCACAAAATGGCTATCTCGTGTTTCTTCGATTAAGGTCATTGTAATATATTTCCGAGTTATTGTCTGAATATCGATATACATGTTGAAAGGTTCCACTTTGTATATGATTGTATACATTTTTAAAATATATTTTTTACTTTGAAGGTGTATTTAAAATAACAGTGATGCAAATGACTTGTATTTAGTATGGGGGTCAATTTATAGCGCAAAAATATAGGAAATATTCAATGTCACATATAAAACAATGAATATTTTTTTCTATTGATATATATTATTTATATTTTTCTTGCTTCAAATGAATATAAAACAGCATATATAAAAAATCTAAATAAATATCAAATAATTTTGAAGTGCTCTAATTATAAAATTTAATTAAAATCGCAAAGTTTTAATACAAATATTTTTTAAATGCAACATTTTGCTGTTAAATTGTAAAATGATGTTTTTAAATACAAAATCTATATAGAGTGAAAATGAGAAAATAGACATAATCTGTGTAACTTGAGCGTTGAACGCCAGAGGTTTAGTGTAAAGTTCTAGTTACAGCTGGTTGTTGACTTACCCAGTTTACCAGGAAGTTCAACGTTGGCAATAAGTCAGGGAGGTGGCCAACAATACTGGATCGAGATGACTAATCCAACTAGTAATGCTATCTGCACTCTGTGCCTTAAAACATCTGGCAGTTGAATAGTAGGCAATCCATTCTATCGGTGGTTCTTCAATGAGGTCAAATTGGATATATTTCAGGATGTCATAGAGAAAGATCAGTCAAGACATGGCGTGTGAGAATAATGGTAATCTTGCTGATGATTTTGGTCATAGAGAAAGAACAATCAGAACATGGCCTGTGAGGGTAATATTGACCTCTCTGTGACGAATCTTGTTGATGATTTTGGTCATAGAGAAAGAACAATCAGCACATGATCTGTGAGGATGATGTTGACCTCGCTGTGACGAATCTTGTTTATGAATTTAAGAAGATGGCTTTTGTGGATAGAAGTCTTCCTAGTTACACTATGTTGAGTATTCATTGAGTGTACTAAATTATTTCCCTCTAGGCCGCTAGTACTGCCATGTATTATTGTTTGTAAGTAAGACTTCAAAGCAGAATGGCATATGAGAATTCTAAAATAGAGAGGGCATCCTTCTGTGTGTAGCCCAATCCGCTCATTCTTTATCATCGGAGTAATTGCATGTATTTCCTGCTAATGAGAAAATCTGAGGCACATAAGGGTATTCTTTTATTTATTACAAAACACACTCCATATCTTATATGGATATTATGTGTACATTTTAAAACTATTTTATGTACATAGTTTCAAAATAAATACAAATTATTTCTAGTTTTAGAGAGAGAGAGAGTGAAATTTATTCAAATTTTAATTTTAGAGAAATAATTATACAAGAAATAAAGTTTATTTACACACACATATTATCAAATATGTTTAATAAATTGTTAAATTTAACCACTAGATTAATTGTATAAATATAGTTATTTTTAAAAATAAAAACACTATACTAATTAAAAGTAAAGTTTTCAATTCATTAGTGTAATTTAGGTCTACGCTTGTTGATATAGAGTCTGCAGAATTTGTTAAATTTTCGATATTCTTCTTTACTAGAAACGAATTTGCTTCATTGCCTGTTAACACTTTGTTTGGCTTTGTACCCGTTATAAACCTGTCTAAGAAGCATTGTCTAGTGTTAGGATAATTTCAGAAAATAAAGATATGATATCTATATAACAACAACAACAAAAAGGCTTTTATTAGGGCCCATTGCCCTGTGTGGATTCGCCATACAACACCAAAATAATACAGTAATCTTTCCTCTCTTTCCCCATGTGCTCGTTAGCCTTAGTTTGAAAAGGGATTTATTTACACATCTGTTCTAAAACTTTCCTCACTACCTCTTTTGTGTATATATCTATTTATAATTGATCTGTAGAAATTATAGAGTTCTATTGCTATATTTTTCTTTTCTGAAATAGTTCTCAGCGTCTTCAGTGGGTTGCTAAATCTCCAGAAGGTGTATGAAATCTATATATAAAAATACATTAGTATAGTTTCAAATTATGTGAAAAAATATATAATTAGAGTTATTAGTAATCAATGCATCTCTATAAATATTTCTTCTAAAAAAATAATTGTTTAATTTGAAAGTTTTTATAAATTGAATAATTACCTTAATTATAAATTTTCCAGCTTAAGTTTTTTTCTAATTGTAATTAAAAATCTTAGAGATTGTATTTCTAATCATGAGAAACAAGTAATTAGCAACTTAAAATATTATATTTGAGAAAATATACACGAGAATGTAATCTGAGAAAAACTCAGAAAATTACATAAGGTAACCGATTTTTATATTATATATAATTACATTTATTTTAATATTTAATAACTAATTTTTATCTACGAGAGCGTTGAAAATTTGAAAGAATATATTTAACATATTTTAAATAAAAATTATTGTTTATTATTTCTCCAATATTAGATTTATTTTCGAATCAATAATAAACCTCTATGAAGGCTTTTAAAATTCTTTATGAAAAAAAAGTGATAAAAATATTTTTTAAAAGATTAGCTAATTAAAATTAAATTATCTTCTTTTAATTAGAGATTATATTTTTGGGACTTAATTAAATAGAATTTTTTAAGTTTATAACTATCATAAATGATTTCTTTTTCTTCAAATGAAAGCTTTTTATTTGTGATATTATTATATAACATAAATATTGGAATATATTCGGAAAAAATATAAATAAAAAATGATATTATTTTTATGCTAAATGTGACATATTTAATTATATTTATTTTGAAAATATTAAATGTTCGTGCTTTTTAAACACAAATGTATTTTAAAAGAATATCTTCATTAGATTTCTATTACCATTTTTGCCAAAACATAGCTTTAAGCTTCTTGACGGCTTTTTGGTGTTGACAGTATTAGTTTTTAAAAGATTGAGTGGAAATTCCAGATGTATTAACTGTTCCAGAATCTCTATCATATACATATTTGGAATTGAAAGTTTATAATCTATATTTTACGACGATTTATCATCCTTAAGAGGTATGCGAATATGTTCAATAAATAACATCTTAACATGATACGTTGTCTCGCGATGAACAAATAGCAAAACATTTCACGAAATTGCATCCCACTACCAACACCTTCAACCAACCGGTAAACTATATACATAAAACAACCAACCGAGTTTTCAATTATAAAGTATTATAAAATAAATGAAGCTTCCAGGGTTAAGTTTCTTGTGCAATTTTTTATTTTCAAGCTTTCGGATTTGTCAGTCCTTCAACAGGATTATCACGTTAACAACTTAATAATAAATACAATTTTTATATACAAATTATTATTTACATATTTTAAATAATTATTATATAATGAGAGAAAAATATATTATTTCTGTTTGAAAAACAAAATTTTAAAAATATACGTGCATGGTGGATGATACGTGGTGAACGATATCTCGAGACTTCAAATTAAATTTTAAAAATTCGTGAACTATTGTGTTATATATAGAAAAATGCCTTCATCTATGGGATAGTATTTGTCATATTGTTTCGTATTGTATTTAGTATGCCAAACTCTTTCGGACATGCTACAATATGTGTAAAAATGAATAAAATTAAATAATGAAAAGGTCAAATGTTGTTATCAAATTCAAAAGAGGCATATTCTGACCAGGTTTCAATGAGCTTTTTAGATGGCTGTTATTTGATTTCTGTTCCATTAGATGGCGTTCTGCCATCTAAAAAGATCACGTGAGCGTGGTCAGAATATGCCTTTTTTATTTCGATACTAAACTAAACAAAGCCATCTCTATTTACGGAAGCTTTCCTTATTTTATTATAAAGTAAATAAACCTTCCAGATTTAAGTTTCTTGTTCAAATTTTATTTTCAAGATTTCGGACTTGTCAGTCCTTCTACAGGAGTATCACGATAATTTTAACCGGATTTTAACTTGAGCGTAGCAAATACATTCATAGACAATACTTAAGGAAGTGCAAAGTCTTTAATGTTACTGGTCATCTATTTTTTTAAGGAGACAGAGGCAATTTTGTTCACACTTGGTTATCTCGTGTGTCTTCAATAAAGGTCACTGTGTATCAAATATCTTTCAGAGTTATTGTCTGAATATCGATATACATGCTAGAAGGTACAACTTGCTTATGTTATGTCCATGAGGGGATATAAACAAATAACTCTTATCCCTGGATTATATTTTTCTTTCAAAATAATAGCATATATATTATAAAGAACCCCGAGCTTGAAACAATGAGAACCAAAGAAAAAATACATATAGAACAATTGATTAACAATAATATTTTGTTCTTAAAATTAAATATACTTCGGCCAGTAAATCTTCTTTTTGTCTCGACGTTTCAACAAAAATCTTTTGTCTTCGTCAGAAGCGAACAAAAATTTAAAAGATTTTGTCGAAACGTCGAGATAATAAAAAAGATTTACTGGCCGAAGTATCTTACTACTATGAATGCCGGCCAGGCAGCCTCTATCTTTACGATAATTAAATTTTGTTTACCCAAAATCAGAAGTTAAAAGAAATCAACAACATTATTTTTTAAATATAACCACTATAAAAATCCCCATCATATCTTCATTTCATAAATCATGAGCTAGTAAGAAATTTTATTAAAGTTCTTTCATTAAATGTGTTTAAATAAATATCAATTTTCTATATACAAAAGGTCAAAATTGGGATTAAAAAACAACCAATTCAAATGAATTATATTGAAAGAAATAGTTCATTTAGCTGGATATATTCAAAACATATATTTCTCCCAAACTCTCATAAATATGTTTTTTTTTTATAAATGTACCTATGAACTTTACTCACTTATATAAATATATATATATAGTTACTTTTTCTAAATTTTGGTGTAAAATATTATTTTATAAATAATTTTCACTTTACCTTTTTTTTCTAACTTCGTTGTTTGATATTGTTACGCCAGATTGCATCTTTTCAGGGTGTTCGACCTTTATTTCCTCTTTATTGGTTTTGTACGTGTTTCCTGATCGGGTTTCCATAATAAAGGTAAATTATAAAAAGTAAATAATGAAATAGTTACCTTCAGAAGTTGTTTATTTATTTGTTGTGTCATCCACGTAGTTGTCTTCCTCGTTGTCTTCACGTCTCTTGTCTCCATTCTTCTATCCTCGCTCCTATCTTTAAAGTCATTTGAAGTTCCAGTGTTGCCAAATATACATACTAATAAAAATAAATACTCTGTCGAAATATAATACATAATCATTGAAAAGCTAATTTATATTATTATTTAAATCATTTATAAAAATATTATAATTTTGATGACAAAAAATGTATATACATCATGATGCAGCAATATTAACATACACTATAGTAAATCGTTTTTGTCTATATCCCTTTTCTACTATAAATATCACTTCATTTATTCTTTTTCTGTTCCACTATAATAACGCTTATCTACCGAAATTACTTGAGAACTTTTTTATAGCTTTTTTATTATTTTTAAATCAATATTTTTAATTGTTCATGACACTTTAACTATATTTTTATTCTACACATTTCATACGTGGTCCTTAATTTTAAAACGTTACCTCATTTTCTAAATTCTATATACATGTCTATTAACTTTGTTTATACTTTTCAAATAAACTGAATACAAGAATATTAATCAAACATTGTTTTTATTGATTTACAAGAGAGAGAACAAAATAAAACTTATAACATAGTAAACAGAAACTTATCTTCTAACGGTTAGCGCCTATTTACTTGTGATCTTACACACACATATATACTCTGTGGGAACAATTAATTAATTAAAATTAAAATATTTATAAAACAATATAAACTCTAGAGTATATATATTATATTATATAAAAATTCGAATATTTCTATATTTTAAAAAATACATATTTTATTTTATTCATTGATAATTTTACTCTTGTTATCATCATTTTTTAGAAAGATTTTCAGTTTTGTTGTATAGTTTTGTTGTAAATATGCGTAGTTAACATATCTATCCTTTTAAATCACTAATATAGGATTAACTTTATAAATTCTATATAATGTGAAAATTACTCATGTGTAATCTTTCCTCAAGTAATTGACGAAATACCAGCGGAATTCCTTATTGAGCTGGGAAAAAGGGCTAAATCATGGCTGGCTCGATTTTTCACAATAATAATGGAAACCGGCAATATCCCAAAAGAATGGAGACAATCAAAAATCCTTGCCGTCCTAAAACCAGGCAAAGAACCTACCTGCTCAGCTAATTTTCGTCCAATTGCGCTTCTCTGTACAACCCACAAGCTTCTGGAAAGAATCATTCTAGCCAGACTTACTCCCATTCTGGACCCAAAAATCCCAGTGGAACAGGCGGGTTTCAGAGGCAACAGGAGTTGTTGCGATCGGGTTGCATCTTTGACATCCTTCATCGAAAATGGCTTCCAACTGGGACTGAAATCTGCAGTTGTGCTCCTGGATCTTTCGAGTGCATATGATACAGTGTGGATTGATGGCTTGATTTATAAACTTGCAAAAGTGCTAAAATGCAAACAGACCGTCAATCTTTTGTCTTCTCTTCTCTCACCCAGGAAATTCACAGTATACCTTAACTCTAAATCTAGCAAGGAATATACTATATATAATGGCCTCCCACAGGGATCAGTCTTGTCTCCACTTCTTTATAACTGGTACACCCATGATATTCCCCAAACAACTTCAAAGAAATTTATTTACGCAGATGATACAGCCATTCTAGCCCAAGCAAAGACTTTCGAATAACTGGAAATTCAACTGAATAAAGATCTTGAAACTCTACATAATTACTTTGAAAACTGGTCTCTGAGGCTTAATCCTGCAAAATCTGTACATTGCTGTTTCCATCTTAACAATCACAGAGCTCAAAGAAAACTCAAACTATTTATCAATAACTCTCAGATAACTCATAGCGAACATCCCAAATACCTGGGCATTCATCTTGACCGCACTCTCACCTTCAAAACTAATCTCACCAAGTTAAAGAGGAAACTATCATCACGTAACAATATCCTCCATAAGCTGGCCGGCTCTTCCTGGGGCAGTGATGCCAACACCCTGCGTACTTCTGCCTTGGCATTGATCTTCTCCACGGCTGAGTATTGTGCTCCAGTATGGGAGGGGAGCTGCCACACGAAGCTAATAGACACACAACTAAATTCTACCTTACGAATTATAACAGGGGTTTGCCAACCTACAAGAATCGACTGGCTTCCAGTTCTTGCTCACATCTCTCCGCCTGAGCTACGCAGAAAGGAAGCCACCAAGAAAATGTACCAAAAACTCTTGGATTCACCCGACCTCGAAATTAACCCAATCCTACAGTCTCCCCCAAAACATAGACTAAAATCAAGGAATCCGATATGGCCCAGAGGAAACCAACTTCTCTCCCAAAATTTTAATATCTCAGAAGCATGGACAAATTCCTGGATCAGCTCCGATATCCCAAACAAGAACCTCGTCACAAGCCCAAGTCTCAAGATCCCAGGTTTTTCCCTCCCTCGACGAGAATGGGTGCTGCTAAACCGCTTTAGGACAGGACAGGGAAGGTGTGCAGAGCTGATGAAGTTATGGGGCTACACCAAAGATCCAAATTGTGCCTGCAACGTCCCACAATCAATGTCCCATATACTAGATGACTGTCCGCTGTACAAATTCAATGGAGGAATCTCCAATCTCCACTCAGTCACCCCGGAAGCCCTGAACTGGCTGAAGGCCGTGCCTCTCAGACTTTAATGACCGAGATGTCCTCACTTCTTTTTTCTAGATTTGATTCATTTTGTCTCCTCTCTAATTGTAAAGACGTTGCTGTATCACCTCATAAGCATAAATAAATAAGTAATTGAAAATAAAAGCTACTTGACGGTAAATAATTATCTTTTTCTTATCACGACTGCACCTCAACCCTTTATCTTATAGATCCTTTGTCTTATCAACCCTTTATTTAATAACAACAACAAAATATTCATAACATATATATATATATATATATTAAGATAATTTAAAATATATAGAAGATTTTGTTTTAGATCCCGAATTCTAAAACTGGTATATTTTCTATCCAAGAATTTCTCAAACGTTAACATTTTATACTTGAGCTCTATCTTCTAATCAATAAAGCTGTTTACAATATGCACTCTGCATACGACAATCCATTTGGGCATTTCTAGCTTTACAAACAATTCAAAATGGGATAAAACCATTCGGAAAAGCACTCTATCAAGAAATACAAAAGGAAAACTCTCCTATTTTAAAAATAATCTTTGACTAAAATATATATTTTAGACAAAATATCTGTGAAAATGTTTTATGCTCAGTTATATACACTAGATATATATATTTATAAAAATGTATTATATATATTTTTTATTATTGTGTTTATTTTCATTCAAAGATATTGGAATTTTAAGCTTGAGTTATGATTAAGGTATCTATTATCACAAATTCAAAATTCGAAGGGCAAAAATTGATTCATTTGTTCTTAGAAATTTTACTATTTAATCTGTAATTGTTAACAATATTTTGTTCTTAAATACTTGAAGTATAGATTTATATATATATATATATTTTTTTTTTTTTTCAAATTTAATATTATTTTTTATATAAACTCTTATTATATATTATTATTTTTTGAATTTATTTTTATTATATCTGTGTATATATATTAATATTTTAAAAATATATTATATATATAAATCTATATATACTTTAACTATTTAATGACAACAATTTTTTTACATTTACAAATTGAACAGCAAAATTTTTAAATGGACAAATGAATCAATTTTTACCTTTCCAAACTCAAAATTTTATAAAATATATTGTCAAATTAAAAAGGACATTTTATAATTTCATTAATGATTTAAGGGCTTTTTTACATACATATATATAAAGGTATTAAACTTTTGACAAAAACATTTTTCAAAACGGATATCCAGATTTAGACTGCATATTTTCAGAAAGCATAAAAGAAAAGCTTTCTAACCATTGATATAAATATTATTGAAATTTTCAATTAGATAGAAAATGATAATAGTTAACATGAACTCTTTTGTTATTTAATTACATAAAGGTGTTTGAAATACTTTCAATTGTATTTCCTTTACATTACTATATGTGGTTTTAAAACCTTTTAACCTATCGATAATACACTTTCAATTGGTTTTGTAAAATTTCAAAATATTGTCATTATATCACACGTTTTCGCTAGTAGACTTTATATTGTTTGGTATTATGTCATAAACTATTGTTTTTGAGATTTTAAATGTTTCAGAATAAAACACTTTGTCCTCTGTTTACACACATGCAATGATTGCATGATTCAAATATCATATATTACTCTTGATTGAGTTAAATAAATATAAAAATATTTGCAGAGTTTCTTTATTAAGGTATCGGGAGGCAAGCTTTCACGCGGTCGCGCTTCATCAGGCCACTGGCTCCGCAAAGGCGTGCAACAGATTCAGAGAAATACATTTTAAAAAATCAAAATCTCTATTGTATCTGTTGCACGCCTTTGCGGAGCCAGTGGTCTGATGAAGCGTGATCACGTGAAAGCTTGCCTCCCGATATCTGAATAAAGAAACTCTGCAAATATTTTAAATTTATTTAACTCAATCATAATATTATTTGCATCAATATTTCAAGTATATATTACTCTGTAAAAACATTAAAAAGTTTATGTAACCGTGGTCATGATATGCCTTTTTTATTTAAATATATTACTCTGAAAAAGAAAAACAAAAGAATAATTTGGAAATAAAAAATAACAAAACAACAAGCTTTTATCTAATTTTGTAAATAATTCGAATCAGCAATACAATTTCGATAATTTTTATTCTCTAACTAAACAAATTATTGTGCAATATAACAGAAGATATTGAAATTTCAAATTAATATATTTTCAATATGCAATTCTGTTATATTTTAAATTAATAATTACTTTTTCTGTGTAAATATATATTCTTCTAATCTGAAAATTAATAGAAATAATAACCATTTTTATTCAAAATTTTAATAATAATGATATTTTAAACTATAAATGCACACACTAGAATGTAAAGAATTTCTCCCTTAATCCAGATAATTCTAATTTTCCCAAAGACGCCATTTAAATTATAGCCTTAATTAAAAGAGAAATATGATAACGTCATTATGTATATTGACTTGGTTTTTGGTTCTTCTGCTTTTATATATTTTCTTTTTCAATTATCAAGACATTTCTGAGATGAGAAATCCTATACGTTCCTCTCAAACTATTATAATAATAATGTAAGAAATAGATACTGTTAAAATCGAAAATATATTTTAAACTAAAAATTGTGTTTTTTATATTTTTAAATAATAAACTAGAAGACTAAAGCATTCAACGAACAGATGTTGAGAAATTTTGTCTTTCTAAAACTTAATAATGCATAAGACTTCTACCAAATATATTTTAAATCTGTATTTATTGAATTTCAAACTGTAAAAAAGATCGAACTAAAAAATGAAAATGATCTATTAGAACAGGCCAAAATGAAAATATTGCCGATTTATTTTCAGATATTTAGCGTAAGATTTATGTTTTAAATATCTTGAGTAATATAATAGCATTGAGCAAATTCATAAAAAGCGCGAAATCATAAGGCGAAAGGTTATTTTTAAAGCATTTTTATTATTTTGCCGAGCTTCGAGAATTACTGCCCTTCTACAGGAGAAAAATAGAAAATGGTTAAGAAGATCAATTGTTTATATATACATATCTGCATATTTACACATATGTCTTTTCTTTTTCTTTAAAAGCAAATCTTCTAATATATGTAAATATGCATATATGTATATATAAACGATTTATCTTCTTATACGTGTTATATTTTTCTCCTGTGGAAGGACAGTAATGCTCGAAATTAATAAAAAAACTTTGAAAGAAACCTTTCGCCTTATGATTTCGCGCTTTTTATGATTTAGGTTTTACACTTTAAAAAGATAACATCTTAAAGTTTAATACCCTTTTGAATTATATACGCCTTCATTTTGATTACACTTTAGAAAAAAAAATTGCATCTAAATTACAATATTTAAATATTGTATTTCGTTAAGGTTAACACACAGAAGGTTCTATTTAAAACTACTTATAGAGCCTCATTTCTTTAAGGCAATAAAATGGGACTACCTATAAAGCTAATTTCTCTTCGTCAAAGGTCCTGTGTGATAAAATATCCTTTATATCTATAAAAATGAAATCCAAAATCGATGATTGTTATCGCGTTGCGCAAAATATACAGAATCCATCATTATGAAATTTTGCATGTAGGTAGCTGAAGATTTCGTTTAACATATAGGATATTCAAAAAACTAAAAAGGTTAATGTGCTTTAACATTATTATCATAATATTCTGTTGGTTTCTCACCCGGAGATTTGGAATAGAATTATGTTAGTTGTATAAATACATACTCCGTTTGTTTATTTTTGCCTTATTGTAATTGCCAAGACTTATTTTAGTCCTTTTTTATGTAATTTTAGCGTATCTCAAATTTCATAGTTTTAGAATTTGTTTTTAATTTAGTCCTTTTTTATGTAATTTTAACGTATCTCAAATTTCATAGTTTTAGAATTTGTTTTTAATTTAAAGTTTTCGGCATATTTGCATGTATCGTTGTATACAATATATTTTATTACAATTTGTTTAATTTACTTCCGGTAGGATTAGTTCTACACCTTATATATATGAAATAAAAATAAACGATAGCAATGTGTTTCTTTAAACGTGAAAATTTAATGCAAGCTTTCGGATCTCATCGATCCTTCCACAGGCCGAGCTATAAGCTGAGAGAAAGAAAGAGTATATATAGATGTACAATATTATTTACATACACCTAACGAAGATATAAAATAAAAATATAAAAATAAGATGAATATAAACACATTTACATAAAATAATATATAAATTTCGCCAGACTGCAGGACATCTACACGTTCGAAAATTAAGACGCAAGTAAAATTCCATCTACATACAAACAAAACATGGTGTATAGGGCTATGGGTGTGAAGGTCAAACTGGGAAAGATGAGGAAGGATCTGGTGAAAAGGAAGGGCTGGGCTGTTTTTTCCTAAATGAGTGGTACTGAGATAGTAGTTCTATACGCCTGTTGATACTGTTTAAATCATGAGAGACGAAGGATTCTATTAATAATCTTTGATATTTGGATTTGATGTTGTGGTAATGACAGGTTGGGTCGGAAAGGTTAAAGGTATGGCCGGTTTTTGAGGTGTGCTGAACGATCAAAGATTTGGGATCTTTGTTAATTATATTTCTGTTGTGCTCGGAAATTCTGTTATAAATGAAGCGGCCAGTCTCACCCACATATTTTGCGTTACAATCTTGGCAACCTATGGAGTAAATGGCATATGGTTGCTGGTCGGGGACGTTTCTTAATATTGGATCTGGTGATGGGGTTCCGGAGTATTTGGCCTATTGAGAGGTGGTTGGTGAAAAAGGTTCTTAAACCAAATTTTTTGAGGGAGTGGGCTATTGATTGATTTTCAAAGGAATAAGGTATAATGCAGGTGTTACGGTTTACTGCGGGTTGAGTGTGCTTGGAAGGGTTAAAACTGTGTCTAAAGAAGATTCTTGACATCGTTGAGGATAGAGACACCTTTGTACCTATCACGGCTCCAGACAACCTCCAATCCATCAAGAATTTCAAAAAAACACTCACTTCTCTCAAGAAGAATAAGATGATCACCGAAGACCAATTTAAGACCTTCAATTCAAACAGCGACACCATACCATATATCTATGGACTTCCTAAGATCCACAAGCCTTCAATCCCATTACGTCCCAAAATTGCTTATCACTTGTCCCCCGCCATACAGCTCTCCAGATATCTGTCCTCCCGCTTTTAGCCCTTGATCCGATCCTCTAACCCCCATTCTATTAACAGCACATCAGCCTTTATTCAAGAAAAAAGAGCAATGAAACCACAACAAGATTTCATAATGTGCTCTTATGACGTCACCTCCTTGTTTCTCTCTCTCCCACACAACCTAATTATAGAAAACCTCCGTTCATTGCTTTCTTCGCACAGCATCCCGAACCCTGAAATAGAAGGAATCATTTTAATGTTTGAATCATGCTTGGCAACATCTAACTTCAGCTTCGAAGATCAGCTTTTTAAACAAATCTGTGGATCTCCTATGGGCAGCCCTTTATCCAACATTGCGGCAGAGCTCGTAATGAGCGCCATTGACAGCTGGATTTTGGAACAGAAACATCTCCGAATAGAAGTTTGAAAAAGGTACCTGGACGACATTTTTTGCATATGTCACAAGGATGATGTCCTATTGGTGTTGGAAGCCCTAAACTCTTACCATACACGTCTCACTTTCACAATAGAACATGAGTCCCACAAAGTTCTGCCATATTTGGACATTCTTTTTATCAAAACTGAAGAATCATACCACACAACAGTTTATTACAAAAAATCCATAAAACCATCCTATCTCCTTTTTGATTCATATAACCCAATAGGCCACAAACTCACAGTCGTCAGAACACTCACGAAAAGAATTCATACACACTGTTCCACCCCAGCCTTCAGAAAAATAGAAAAGACAACCATCATCAGTAATCTAAAATCAAGAGGCTATCCACTTCCCTTTATACTTAGACACAGTTTTAACCCTTCCAAGCACACTCAACCCGCAGTAAACCGTAACACCTGCATTATACCTTATTCCTTTGAAAATCAATCAATAGCCCACTCCCTCAAAAAAATTGGTTTAAGAACCTTTTTCACCAACCACCTCTCAATAGGCCAAATACTCCGGAACCCCATCACCAGATCCAATATTAAGAAACGTCCCGACCAGCAACCATATGCCATTTACTCCATAGGTTGCCAAGATTGTAACGCAAAATATGTGGGTGAGACTGGCCGCTTCATTTATAACAGAATTTCCGAGCACAACAGAAATATAATTAACAAAGATCCCAAATCTTTGATCGTTCAGCACACCTCAAAAACCGGCCATACCTTTAACCTTTCCGACCCAACCTGTCATTACCACAACATCAAATCCAAATATCAAAGATTATTAATAGAATCCTTCGTCTCTCATGATTTAAACAGTATCAACAGGCGTATAGAACTACTATCTCAGTACCACTCATTTAGGAAAAAACAGCCCAGCCCTTCCTTTTCACCAGATCCTTCCTCATCTTTCCCAGTTTGACCTTCACACCCATAGCCCTATACACCATGTTTTGTTTGTATGTAGATGGAATTTTACTTGCGTCTTAATTTTCGAACGTGTAGATGTCCTGCAGTCTGGCGAAATTTATATATTATTTTATGTAAATGTGTTTATATTCATCTTATTTTTATATTTTTATTTTCTATCTTCGTTAGGTGTATGTAAATAATATTGTACATCTATATATACTCTTTCTTTCTCTCAGCTTATAGCTCGGCCTGTGGAAGGATCGATGAGATCCGAAAGCTTGCATTAAAATTTTCACGTTTAAAGAAACACATTGCTATCGTTTATTTTCATTTCATACTTTATAGCAATTCTTTTGTCTATTTACCTTATATATAGTTTAGAATTTGTGTTATTTGTATATATATTTTTTGCGAAATCGGCCTGAAGATAGGCTAACGCCTGAAAGCTTGCCAACATTCTGAATGAAGAAACTCGTTGCAATTTTTTCTTCCTTTCATTCATTGAATATCTAATTGCAGTTATTTAGGATTTTATTGTGTATTATCTAAATGGAATATTATTATCAATAATATTCGTTAGGCAAACTTTCACTCGGATAAAACCCGGGCGAAGCTGGGTACACATCCGCTAGTATATGATATATTGCTATTCTATTAAATAATCCTTTGTATCAATATTGAGTAAAATTAATCAGGTCTCAAGTGAAATGTTTTGAAAATACTTTTCCCTGGAGGCCTGGTTAATTTCACTCAATATAACGCTATTAATATATTTCCACGTGGAAAATTATGGAAGACCAACTTCGGAATGAGATAACAATTTATTTCAGTCAAGAACAAACTATGAGTGATACAAAAAAAAGATAAACAAAAGAGGGAAGTGTACAGAGTATAGCAAAATATAAACATAAATAATAATACTCTACTAATAAAATAATACTTTATTACAATATATATTATATCGCTCAATCCATTTTGATAAATTTGAATGAATAACGCTTATTTTGAATCAAATGTTTATTACAATTTCCAATATTTCGATGAGGCAGTTCGCTTATAAGAGCTGGGCACACACACACATCTATAGAAAACAAATATAACATTAATAAAAGAATAGATATATTCCAATCATAGCTACAGATAAAACAGAAATAGTAATATATACAATGATATTTTAATAATATAATTTAAGAGAAGTAATGATATTCCCATTGAACAGTTTGGCCACACCAATCTGCTTTACACAAACCCTCGCCATTCGTGCATCACATGGATAATTTGTTTACAAGGTTTGAATTCCACGATGAAGATAGGCGATCTGCCTGATCGAAATAATGGAAATTGTAATAAATATTTTTTATCTAAAATAAACGTTTTTCCTTAAAAAAGAACATATATATATTATAAATAGAGAAATGAGATTTTGTTGTTGATTTTGGAATATTAGAGTTATAGAATTATTAGCTGTTTCTTGATTTTGGTATCCATGAGTATATTACGTTATTGTTCTGCAGTCGTGGCAATAATTATAATAGTCTTGATCAGAGAGATTGCTTTAATTGATCTTATGGGAATATATAAAAAACATAATTGGATAAGAGTACTGCCTGGCTTAAGGCGCAAGAATAAAAAAAATTAAGTTTTTATAGGGGAAGCGTGACCTCTGGCGGTCGATTTAGCAGAGTATTTGAATCTATGAAATATAATTTATATATATATATATATATGTGTGTGTGTTATATAAAAATTGTATTTCTTTTAAAATTATAACTTTTAGAAGAAACTACTCTATAAAGTTGACCGCCAGAGATCGCGACCTTCCATATATAAAACTTATTGTTGTTGTTTCACGTTGGCCGGCTCAAACCTTTTGTAATTATGTAAATAAGGCTTTCATTTTCATTATTATTACGCTTTAAATCAGGCAATACTTTCTCAGATTATGTATTTTAAATTTCTTAATCACAATTAAAGCGAATTATGATTTCAATATGTTTTATTATTTTACCACGACTGTAATTTAAATACTGATGTATTCCAATCCTCTAAATAATCAGCAAGTAATAATTCGATATCTCTAATTCCAAAATCAACAGAAAATATTTTTTATAATATATATATTTACATATATTATCTCTTATCATAGATACCATGTTAACTGCATAAGAATTATTTTCATTCCAGAAAAATATTACCAAATTGAAGAGGATGTAGAAAATATTTGAAATGAACAATTTTAAATACAATATTTATATTGTTGGCAATTTTTTGGTACTATAAAAAAAGAAAGAGTTTGGCAGGAAAATCAACTGGTTATATTAACCAAGAAACACTGAGAAATTTATGTAAGGAAGTAATTCAATGAGATAATATTATTTTATTGGACCATTGACTACCACGCACAATTTATGTTCCATCAGTGACCAAGTTAATGGTGGACGTAAAAAGCATGACTTGGAGATAAAGCCTTCTATGATCCCGTTTTTTTTTTTTTTTGTTTTTGACTATAGATTGATTGCTTTAGTTTTAACAAATTGATAAAGAGATAAACACTATTAATTATTTATAAACATAATCAAAAAATTTATATATACATTTTGTTAAAATATGTTGCAGAAGATGAATAAATATTTAAATATACAAGGTATGATCAAAAGGTTCGGGGAATTAGTAAAATTAAAATCTGAAAGAGTTTTTGAAAAATGAAAATTATCATCATGATCACTAGAACTCGTTCTACTAGAAAATATTTATATCCTCTCGATATCTCAAATAATAATAATTTTATAAGCATTTTTTAAAGAAAATAAACAAAGGCGCGGCGTTTTTTTTTTTACAATAATAATGAATTTTAACCATTTTTGTATATATTCATCTAATAAATCTTTTATGACCCAATTCCCCGAATTTTATGATCATACCTTGTATATAGAAACGAATTGAATTTTATTCTAAATTGAAAAATGTAATAATAAATTATTGCTAAATTAAAAAAAAAATGTTTTTACTAAGGCTGAAATAATAAAAATCGTTTATTTTAACAATATTTTCATAGATACGAAAAATTCAAAATATATAAGACGAACTAAATGTTAGAATTCAATTGTGCCATCCTATTTCATAATATTCATCATATAAAACACTTGACTACATCTCTCTACACCAAAGCTCTATACTAGTTTTAATACTAAAACAATGCTAAAAGAAGTTCACTACTTGAGAATTATTTATATAGGTAATTTGTGGACCAATTTCAGTGGTAGCTGGTCTGATTCGTGTCGTGGCATTTTAAATCCTTGATATTTTATGGGGGGTGAGAAAACGTTTCCACTTTGCATCAAATTCCTCAAAAACCCAGTATCACCACAAAACATCCTAGATTACATAGGATCAAACAGAATGGAGCTCGTACTGAACCCTAGGAAGTATTGAGAAAGTTATATCTAAACAACATCCAAGAACTGAGGTGTGAAGACTGGAATAAGCACTACCACTGGACGGTAGCAGATGAGGGCCAAGCAGAGATAGCTAGGAATCCTTGCCACTTCCTTTGTCTATAAGCCTGGTTAGTACTTTATGTTTTGGTTTGACAGAGACTGTATCTAGATAAGCCAGGCCTTTTCAGCTTATTAATATCCTTGAGTTAGAGCCGTTCGATTCTTTATATAAACTTCTAACTACATGACCAACGTCAACCCTCTTCGACTAGGTGAATCTCCAAACGCTAAATAATTGGAGCACAAACTCAAAGAACTAGACCGATTCGAAGACTTACTACAAACTGACTGATTTTATTGGCCAGCTGGCAGTTTTAAATAATCAAAATTTGCATATATATCTAAAGTAACATAATTTACATAATCGGTACGAACAACCACCATATCTCCAATTTCTAACCAGGCTATCGATGGTTTGAAAATGGTATTGATCGATTGTAACCGAGCTAGTTAAATTGTTCCATCAACTTTATTTATGCGGGCAGCAAAACCTGATATTTCAATATTTCCACAAGTTTGGATCCCATTAATAATCATTTACATTTTAATAGGGAAATTTGGGCCAGCCAATTGCATCCAGGTAAAGTAATTAATTATGAGAAGGGCCACTAACTAGTTTTTGGCCTCCAATTTGCATGTTAATTGAGTAAATAAACAAAATAAAATGCCAGGTCCTTGTTCAGAAATCCATCCGTGTTCTAATTGGAGTTCCAATTTTTGTTTTGTAAATTCTATGTGTTTGCATGGTAAGTAAGCCTTCTTTTGAAATACTCAAGTGTTTTTTCTATATTTGCTTTAACCAAATTATATTTTTCTTGAGTTATCGAATGTATTTGTGTAGTTAATAGCGTAAACATATATATAATGGTATAGACTGTTTAAGTTCAAATATAAGATAATGGGTTTCTGCAACAATGGTCGCCCTGTACACACAATCTGCCAAAGAATTCTAGGTAGATCACCTCTTGACAGCTGACAGTGCAAATATCTCTACCTTACCGATTTATGAACGGTTGTTTTTATACAACACGATCTAGTATCAAAGACTCGTATAGGACTTTTTCCAAATATAATTGTGTCAATTGACTTATTTCTTGTGCAAGTCTAACTCCACCAGTTAGTTAGAGTAAACATATGAGACTTTTAACACGTTGTAAGTACAAAAGTCGAACTAAGTTATGTACAGTTATATACTTGTATGTATTTGTAGACATATGGTGTACTTACAGTAATTACAATTTCACCTTTGACCCACCATGATAATCATGGCCTATAACATGTATATTTTATATAAGTAAAAAGAAAAGCTTCACCAACCCGGTAGTTTCTTTATGTATAGCCCGTACAATGTTGATAAAATTCAAAAGCCTGATATTCTATTTATAGATAACATCTTTGAAAAAAGCAACGACATTTTTCTATAGTATTAGCCTGTCTCACATGGTTTCATATATGGCTTCACTTCTGAATTGTAGTTTTCCTATATGGCTTCCCTTCTGCACGATAGTTTTTATATATGGCTTCACATGTTTTAATATATGGCTTCACTTCTGAATGGTAGTTTTCCTATATGGCTTCTCTTCTGCACGATAGTTTTTATATATGGCTTCACGCCTAAATGATAGTATTCATATATGGCTTCTCTTCTGCACGATAGTTTTCATATATGGCTTCCCTCTTCTAAATATTATCATTCGTAAAGGAAGCCATATATAAAAACTATATTTACGAACTGAAACCATATAAAGATTATCACTCAGAAGTGAAGCCATATATATCATATATTATAATTATATTATCATTAAAGAGCGTGAATCGAAATATAAAGACCATCATTTTGAAGGGAAGCAGTATATGATTTTGATCTTTCTGAAGTGATGCCATATATGAAGAGAGATATTGAAGTAACCCCTGATTATGAGAAAGGGGTTTTGAAAGTATTAACGCTAGTTTGTTGTTGTTGTTGTTGCTCATTCCTCAAGTCGTGTAAAAGATCTCCATTAGGTTCCATTGTCTCAGTTTTTCTAATATAGTCCTGGGGTTTTCCCAGAGGTCTTTTTTTGGAGGATTTGATACAATCCTTCCATCTCTATGAACGCTTTATTTATTTATGCTTATGAGGTGATACAGCAGCGTATTTACAACTAGAGAGGAGACAAAATGAATCAAATCCAGAAAAAGGAAGTGAGGACATATCGGTCATTAAAGTCTGAGAGGCAAGGCCTTCAGCCAGTTCAGGGCTTCCGGGAGAGTTAATTATAGGAATGATATTTGCTGATAATAGATGTGTATATAGAATGAAAAAACCCTGTACAATTTATAAACGAATACAATAAAGCATCAAGGGCTGCGTATCTTTATTAAAACGACAATTTACGAGCTTTCGAGCACATACGCCCTTCTACAGGAATTAATAATACATTGTATTATTAATTCCTGTAGAAGGGCGTATGTGCTCGAAAGCTCGTAAATTGTCGTTTTAATAAAGATACGCAGCCCTTGATGCTTTATTGTATTCGTTTATAAATAGATGTGTATATAAGGAAAATATATTGGGTAAGTATGTGATATGCAAATATTTAAATATGAACTATATGAAATATTGCAAATAGTTTCACACGCAATTATCCAGATCGGATATAGCGTGTCTTATTTGCAACTGTTAATAAATAAATATGCAAATATTGTAACTCCGAGCAAGATATTTTGATCTAATAAATCTAGATGAAGAATATGAAACTAAAATATTTAAAAATATATATCAATACAAATTTTAGATTTTTTTCTTTCTCAAACTAATGAAACCTTTAAAACTTTTTATGAGAGATATACCAAGCTTCATTGCTCCTAATAAATACACTACTTTGTTCTTCACAGGCAAAGGACCCTTTTTAAGTTTTCTCTTTGACTTTAGAGTTATAAACGATACAACATGTGAATGCTATCTAGATGTTGAAACACCAGAGCATCTTTTGTTGGCTTGCCCTCTGTCTAACCAAATTGTACTTGCTTACTTTGACATAATGCCAAATCATTTTTCTGTATATACTCAATCTTATGAACACTTAGGCAAGTTTAGAGCTATTTGTACACAGATTTATAAATCACTACTAAGTCATCGTGTAAATAATTAAAGATATATATGTAAATAATTCAAATATAGCACAATAGTCTGATAGACTTCGTACTTCTGTAATAATAAAATAAAAAAGTGATTAACAATTATAATCTTACATTAAAATATTTTATTCAAATGCAAAATCATTCTTTTAAAAATTAAACATTTATTTATTTCGATTAAACTGGAACTGGAACGATGGAACTATAAAACATCTTCTAACCATAATACTTAGCCTTGATATGATATAGACATTTATAAATAGCCCATCAACCATAACAAATACATCAATTATTAATTACAAAGAAAAAACTACGTGAAAAAAAAATTATTTTATTTTATTTCACTCTGATGTAAATGTGTATAAAATTCCCCCTTCCCATAAATTTTCAATATGAATTTTTAATATATCGATTAAAAGATTAAAAAAGACCAATAATTTTAAGAGTTTATTCTAGTTTCCAACAGAGGAGAGAAATCACATTATAATAATCAATTTAAGATATATTAGGTAATCAAATTTACATATTCCATTATTATAAAAGGATTATCTCTGTTTAAATTTTTTAAAAATACAAGTTCTAAAATATATTTTTAAAATTTTGTCTTTTTAACAATTTATTCAATTTTTCATATAATATTTGTAGATGAACTATATGTAGATATGTGTGTATTCGGTATATATATGTAACCCAGGCTCCTAGAGCATATCTATAAATCGCCAATATATCCATAGAAGCAATGGGCGCTTCTCTCATCAAAATAAACGTCAGAATCTGACGCCATCTATTGACCGTCGCCGCAACTAGCGGCTTCGGGTCGGTGACAAAGCCAAAAAAACCAATTTTGGCAAACTGATAAGCGTCCACCTAGAGACCATGGTTTCGGGCTAATGGCCCTCGTCAGTTTAGGGCGGACTTTATTCCATGAAATCAACACGGGATCTAATGGAATCCTCACATTCTACCAAAGAGGTGTTTTGCTGGCAATGTGGCTGGGCCAAATCTATTGGCAAAATATAGATGGAAAATTTGCCGGGAGGAAATTAATCCATAGAAGCAATGGGCGCTTCTCCCGTCAAAATAAACGTCATAATCTGACGCCATCTATTGACCGTCGCCGCAACTAGCGGCCTCGGGTCGGTGACAAAAACACAACACCAACTTTGGCAAACTGATAAGCGTCCACCTAGAGACCATGGTTTCGGGCTAATGGCCCTCGTCAGTCTAGGGCTACTTTATTCCATGACGGGAGAAGCGCCCATTGCTTCTATGGATTAATTTCTTCCCGGCAAATTTTCCATCTATATATATATATGTGGTACATATATATGTTTTCTGAATATAAATAAATCAATAATATCTATATTTTTTAAAATAAGGCTTATTCTGGATTTAATAAGAGTTTTTTTATCCAATATTTCAATGGACCAATCGTCCATCTTTTACGAAGTTTTTTTGTTTTGAAGCACACAGCAGGTGGCGTACTTCGGGTGAGCCATGGACGTCTTACAAGCATATTGGGCGAAAAAAAATCTATGATATACATTTTGAAGCCTTATTTTAAAAATATATACGTATGTATATAAAATATAATAAATATATATATTCACATTTATAAAGAGGAATTAGTTTAGCGCGAATGTTTTTTCTATTTTAAAAATAGTCAATTTTTTTACTGCCCATAATTCAATGAAAATATATAGAGAGGACTTGACTCATCTGAGTTGAATACTCTGAGCCAGTTTAATATTAATACCGCTCTAATTTGGCTATTTTGCATATTATATCGGGGACACTATGTCTTCTTCTTCTTTCTTATCTCCACACTGGGTGAAGTAGAATGCGTCTGCCTTTGTCATTAAGAGGACACTATGTAAATTTAAAAAATAATATATTTTCTGGTAAATAGCTATACAAGTATATTAGAACCAAAAAAGACATATCCTGAATTCTCTCATGAGCATTTTATATGGCAGAGCGCCATCTAGTGGATCAAAAACTAACTAAACGTTGATTTAATTTGTTCCGTGATATTTAGTAAATCCATTTTCTTGATAAATCAAGAAAAGCCAACCAATTATGATATTTAATAATTTTTTGTCTAAAATAACTATTTCTTGATTTCTCAGGAAGCCTCTAGGAGCAAAATATTTGTTGGTAGAGGTACTGCTTGCACTACGCTGATGAGGACCAACAACCTGAAATACCTACGTGGTTGGCTACTTTTGATTTATAAAGAAAATTGGTTGACCAAATATCACAGAACAAGTTAAATCAACGTTTAGTTGATTTTTGTTTCACTAGATGGCGCTTCTGCAATCTAAAATGCTCGTGTGACCTCTCAGGACATACCTTTTTGTTTTTAATATAAACACCAGACCTTTTTTTCTATTTTGTTCTTTTTTTCACAGAGTTATATATTAAGAAAAAGGCATCTCCTTATCGTGCTAAACTTTTTCTTAATTTATGCACCTTATCCCAGTACAATGTTACATTTGTGCTATTTTTTCACAGAGTTATATATATGTAGTAATTTAATCTACTACTTGCTATAAATATATTTATTTATCGTTATTGAATGTTTTGGCTTTTTTTAATTCAGTCTAATTGTAAATTATCTTTATATTTTTACTAAATATTTATGCATTATTTTTATATTCAAATCTATCATTTCTTTAGTTATATACTGATAATAAATATGCTAAATCAATTCGAAATAACTTATAGGATTAGTAAATATATTATTAAGTTATTTAATTATTCTTTTAACAAACTTTCATAGTAATAGACACACACATAAAAAGTTGTCAAAGTTAGGAAAAGTCATCAATACCAAACTTAATTATATAAATTACCACGTGATAGGACGGAAAGTTATCTAACCAAACGAAGCCTAACTTTATCAGACGATGGTGTGTCACTCTCTGAGAATTTCCGAGCAGACGAGCGGTCGGGTGGGTGTTTACTTATTTATGGGGTAAATTGAATCAGACGAACTTGACGCTAATTCTAGGTGTCAAAAACCTTTTAGCTCAGCGCTGGCCTGTAAAAATGGCGGGAAAATTTTATTTAGGTTGTCGGTTTGACCTGGACGTTGCCATTTTATATGAAAATAGCCATCTGATCATTCCTCATAGAAATTTGTTATTCTTATTTTATGAGAATACACAGATATTTGTGTAATTTTATAATACAAAGACAATATTTAAAGAAGCATAAATCATTTTAAACATATTCTGATTACAAAAAATAGTTAATATTCACCGATAGATGACGCAAGACATCAGCAAATTTCATTTGTACGATCAGGAGATGCTTTTTCTTATATACATATTAAAAATAAAGAAAGAATATCCTGACCAGGAGCACACATGTGCTTTACAGAAGGCAGAGCGCCATCTGGTGGGACAGAAATCAACTAAACATTGATTTAGCCTTTAAAGCACATGTGCTCCTGGTCAGGATATGCTTTCTTTATTTTTAATATCAACACCTGACCCACTTATTTATTATTTTTTTTATTGTTTTTTCATATATATATATTTGTACTTGAAATATGAATACAAATAATTTTATAATTGAATCATATATATAAACAAAATTGCAGTGTTTCTTTATTCAAAAATTCGGGAGGCAAGTTTTCACGTGGTCGAATAGAGACCGCATGAAATCTTGCCTCTCAATTTCTTAAAATATAGATACTGCAAATATTTATATATATATTTAATTCAATTATTTATATAAACAAAGGTCGCCTCTCACGTCAAAATAAACGTCTAAACTAGATGACATCTATTGACCTTCGCCGTAGATTAACAGCCTCAGGTCGGTGACAGAGCCACAACACCAGCGTTGGCAAACTGAGAAGCTTCGACCTAGAGACCATGGTTTCGGGATAATGGTCCTCTTCAATCCAGAGCAAACTTAATATCATGAGATCCACAAGATATCTAATTGAATCTTCTCAATCTTTGAAATAAGTGTTTAGCTAGAAAAGTGGCTAGGCGAAATCTATAACCAAAATATATAGATGGGAAGTTTACAGTAAAATATCACGCTTCCAAGGAAAAATATTACGAAGATTATAATGATAATTTCAGAGAATTATTTTAAAACTCAAGATTACCAAAATTTATTCAGCCAAAATTTTATAATATGCTTTTTTTTTTCACGGGGCAATGGAAACTTTAACACATACTTATACAAAATTGGTAAAATTGATTCTTCAATCTGTTTATGCGACCAAGAAGATCAAATTCCTGAGCCTATTTTAAGCTGATGACTACTTGTTGCAAATCTTTTTGAAGTACAATGTAAAATGAACTGTTTCAGTTTAAGACAAATGGTTTCCAGCAAAAAGGAATATAGAAAGTTTAAAAAATTCTGCAGACCTACCTCAACTACCGTTACTCTAAATTACACTAATGAATCGAAAATCTAGCTTTAATTAGTATATTTTTTATTACTATATACAGTTGAACCTGTCTATAGCGCCCGATTTTGAATATGTAGTACGAATTGATTTACATTAAAAGTGACCTGTCTATAGCACCCTCTCTCTATAGCAACCTATTTTTGTGAGTCCCAAGAGGGGGCGCTATAGATAGATTAACTGTATTATTATAGATATAAATTGAATATATATATATCCATATACACTGGTGTCCAAAAAATAAGAAACTTTTGTTTTTTAATGATATGTTTTAAAATATACAACGCTAAAAGCTAAAAAGTAATTTAATTAGGTAATGTAAGTGGTAGAATTTATTTATCGCAACCATTCGATTCGGTAAAATTGAAAATATGCAAATTTTTGCTTGTCTTTATAAGTGTGCTATTTGGCGTGTCGTTTACCCCATCTAAGAATTGTTCAATTATAATTTTATTTAATCCTTAGTTAATTATGAGTTTACGAAAAATTTTAGCAAATGATTTAAAATGGAGAGCTGTTGGAAGAATGGAAGCAGGGCAATCACAAGTTGAAGTAGCAAAATGGCTAAATGTGAATAAATCTGTGGTCAGCAAAATATGGAAACAGTTCATTGAGACAGGAACCATCAAAAGAAAAGAAGGTTCTGGTAGAAAAAGAAAAACAGCTACCTCTGAAGACCGTTATCTGGTCGTAACTGCCAAGCGCCATAGGGAGATGACAGCTATTCAACTCTCTAATGAACTCTCAAGTGCTACTGGAACGAGAATTTCAAGACAAACTGTTTACCGAAGGCTTCACGAAGGTGCTCTTTATGCAAGACGACCAATGGTCTGTATCCCTTTAACCTCTGCTCACAGGAGAGCCCGCTTGAATTGGTGCTTGGAACATCACGCCTGGACTCATGATCAGTGGGCCAATGTTCTCTTCAGTGACGAGTCAAGATTTAGTTTAAACACAGATTCTCGACGAGTTTACATCTGGAGGGAGCCTGGAACCCGCTATCATCCCAGTAACATCAGGGAAATAGACAGTTTTAGAGGGGGCAGTCTCTTAGTCTGGGCTGGCATCAGTTCTAGCAGACGCACACCCCTCCATATTTTTTCTGGGGGCACTTTAACTGCCCAAAGGTACAGGGACAAGATCCTTGAGCCCTATTTAAGACCTTATAGAGATCAAATTGGTCACAATTTAATTTTAATGGACGATAATGCTCGTCCGCATAGGGCTAGGCTAGTCAATGAATATCTCCAGAGTGAGAATATTCGAAGGATGGATTGGCCAGCCAGATCTCCGGACCTGAATCCAATAGAGAATGTGTGGGATGCTCTAGGGAGGCGTATTGGAGCTCGTCACCCGTCTCCCAGAACCCTCGTTGAGCTAATAACTGCTCTATTGGAGGAGTGGGGTTTACTATCCCTGGACCTCCTCCAAAGCCTGGTAAATAGTATGAGGGCTCGCTGTGAGACCTTGATAGCTGTTAGAGGTGATCATACTCCCTATTGATATCTTATTTCTTTAAGATCTGGAACCTTAGCTTTGGGTATGTTGGTAATAATTTGCATATTTCATAATTTCAAATATTTTTTTAATTTTCATATGGCTAGTCAAATTCTCCATAGTTTAAACTATTTGTATACTAAATTATATATTTGTTAATAAATTAGCTTTTGAGAAATTTCAATATTTGTTAAGTTTCTTATTTTTTGGACACCAGTGTATATATATAATGTACTTAAATATCAACCCCAGGATATTTTATAAATTGAAGATTATAGTGGTATTATACATGGCGCGCTAGTGCATCGTAATATAATTGTTCGAATAAAAGACACGAATCGATATTTGCGGAAGAGCGATTGCTCGAAGCATATTATATATTTATAATTATATGTAATTCTGCTGTCCTAAGAGCTTATGTCCATAGTTCATCTAAAATACCCCTTCAAAGAGTCTAGCATCAGTATCACTAAAAAAGGAAGTTCCAAAAATGCAATATAACAGCGGTATGGTAGATTAAACTGGCGAAACCGCTGGGAGGGTTCGCCACTGATGAGCCAGGCCCTCCCTTTAATTTTTCCATTGCAGTAAGGGCAGTAGAAATTGTTTTATTTTAAAAAGAATATTACGCGTCTAAAACAATTTCGTAATTTGATAATAATGTTTCTATCCGGTAGATTCAACTGGAAAACCCACTGTAGTCCCATCACCCCCCCTCTACTCTAAACCAGGTCAAATCAATCTGAAAACAGTGATCAAATACTTTAATCATAGTATTCCATATAATGCATAGAGAGAGGACATATCGCGATCAGATATATATAACAAAATAAAGGGATTTATGTATTCAAAGACGATTTTCGCTTGTCTGTAAAAAATATATATGACGTAAAAAGATTGCATCATAAATATTAAATGAAGTTATTCTCCCAGGCGAACAAAATTTCAACAAAGTTGTCTATTTTAAACTGTCTGACTTTATAAAATAAGTTTGTAGGTAATTCCGATAGTTTTTTAAAAGTTGTGTCTTTTTGGAATAATATTCTTTAAGGACAATTCTTTCATATATATATAAGGTAATCTATCTCTTTGTGTGTTAACATATTTCTTATTATATTATCCCTAACATACATGTGGTACAGACCATGATAATCATGGTGGGTAGAATTTGGCGACCGTGTTTACTGTAAGTGCACCACATGTCTACACATGTGAGAAGCAATTCGACTCTTGCATTTGCAAATATGTCAGAGCCCCATTTAGTTACTTGCACTCGCTAGTGGAGTTGGACTTTTGCTAGAATCGGGGGCTATTGGAAAAAAAAAAATTAAAGTAGAAAAAGTGCCCATTGCGCGCGGGACATATTTCTTATTTTATTGAGTTAGTTTGTATCATGGATTTTTAATATGTTTTTTCAACATCAATAGATTATATAGGAACCTCATTGCGTTATTGTTTATATTGGTATGTAGTTACAGTAATTCTTGGGTAGATGGAAGTCTACCAGACATATTCCCAGTTTGTAGATAGAGAGAGAAAAAGGCTTTCAGATATATAAATATTTTCCTGTGAATAATGATTATTGGTGGCGGACGAAAGGCAGCATTCAAAAAGGATGTATGTTAAATGCAGAATGCACTAGTTTCCAATAAACATATATCGAAAATGGATGTAAGATCAGTACAAAACAATAAACAAGCATTTTGTTAAGATACCTCGTTGTATATCGTAAGCAATGGTAGAACTACCACAAACAAAACATTTCAGTCTTATATTAAATTATTCTGGGAAATTTTTGAAAAATAAGGAGATTGAACTGAAAATGAAGAAAAGTATTGGCGTATATATACTGCTGTGATATTTAAAATGGAATATCAAGAAAGAGGGAGCAGAAAGTGATTAAACTTGGAAAACAGAGAGAGGGATTATCGAACAATAAGTGATCTTTTTTTCCAAAATGATGGTCATAATACAGAGTGAGAACGGCGTCGGCTCAGTAGCAAGTAGGACCACTGCGGATGGCGATGCACGCAGCAACACGTCTAGGTAGAGAGTCAATCACACTACGGATGGCATCCTGAGGGATGGCTCTCCATTTCATTTCAACCATTTGCCACAGTTCGTCTTCTAAATGTGGTTGAGACAAGGCATGCAAACGGCGTCCAATAATGTCCCAGACGTGCTCGATTGGTGAGAGGTCAGGAGAGTACGGTGGCCAGGGAAGCATATGTACATCTTGTTGAGCTTGTTGGCTAATGCGAGCTGTGGGGGGTCGGGCGATATCCTACTGATAGAGAGCATTGGGTACTCCTTGAAGGTAGGGGAGTGTCACCGGTCGCAGCACATCATCAACGTATCGTTGGACCGTCATAGTGCCCGGAATACGAACTAAAAGTGACCTGTTATCATACGTGATTGCGCCCCAAACCATGATTCCGCGTTGTTGCGCGGTGAGGCGTTCCTCAAATGCTGCCTGATTGGACCTTTCTCCACGTCGATGCCACACGCGTACACGGCGACTACCACTGGACAAACAGAAGCGTTGACTCATCTGAGAACACGACCCTGTGCCATTCCGTCATCCACGTCGATCTAGCACGGCACCATTCCAAACGTTGGCGTCTATTCAGTGGGGTCAATGGCAGTCTTCTTACCGGACAACATGAATGCAAGCCATTAGCAACCAATCGACGGGAAATTGTTCTGGTCTAGATGGAACGATCTAGGGTGTCTTGCACATTTTGAAGAATGAAGGTACAAGTGGCATGTGGGTCCGCCACTGCTTGTCGAAGGATACGCCGATCCATGCGTGCTGATGTCACTCTGGCTGCACCGGCATTCCTATAAATTGCCTCATTTTCTTTTTCTACCATCTTTTCCAGATTCGGTACACCGTGGACGCATTCAGGTGTGTGTCAGCTGCGATTTGACGTATGGACCAACCTTCAGTCCGATCACCATGCCTCTCGTAAAAGCATCTGTCTGCTGGAACTGCCTCCTTTGACATTATTTGCTATTACACGTGCCTTTTGAAACAAGAAATAAATTTCGACGATGGTTTTCCTTGAAGAAATAACGGCACGAATATTTTGCTTTCTGCAAGTTCCTTCCCTTATATCTTACTTCACGTGCGCTCGAGATCTACATATTTCATATCATTTACATAACTCGGTGAAGCGCATCTACCCTGAAAATTTCATAATATTCTGGCTACTCTTTCTTGGTGTTTCATTTTGAATGTCGTGTAGTGTGTGTATAAATAGTGTAAATTTTATCTACATAAAAATTCAAGTTTATCTTAGCAAGAGTAATACTAATTGAACAGATAAGCGCTGTCTATAGTCACAATAACCATTGACTGTCTCATCTTTACTAACAATTTTGAACGATATTCTCAAAATGTCAGCAAAATTGAAAACAAACTGGTTATACAATTAGATATCAGCCAATGATTGAGTTGAAAGACTTGTAAATCTTGAAGACTTGTTATGTTAATAGACATATGAAACTCTCTATTTTGTCTCTTCCTCTGTAGTTATATAAAGTTATATTGAATGTATATATAGAAAGAATATATAAATTGTCTTAAAAGAATTTACCCCTTAACCTTTTAAAAGATAGAGCTAGTTTGTCAAAAATTTCAGTACAAACTTCAAAGAAAATTAGCTTCTAATTGAATAACAATTTATACATAATGAAATGAGAGAAATTTCCTTTGCTTAGAATCTTTCAAATACACTAAAGAAACTTTATTTAGTAAATCTAAAAGGAAACCTAATAGTAAAAGATCTTTTACACAATCAAAAGTATTAGAGATTTCAATTAGATCTTCAAAGACCTAAATGAAGAACTTCTTTCTAAACATGAAGAGAAGCAATAGAGTAAAAGGATTGAGAATTAGTCACCAGTAAATGGTCTTACTCAAAATGGACTTTGCATTCAAAAGAGCCCTGATGATCGAACATCTCAATTAGCCTGATGAAGGAGTCCAGAAAGGGACCGCCATTAGAGGGGTCCATGCGTCAGGTCACCCAGAAAAGTCCATCAAAGACAACTCTTCAATTCATCTCAGTTCATCATTCTAATTTCTTCTGCAAATGGTCCATGCCACGTGCAGATAGTTCGCAGTTGATTCACTGCCAAAGAATTCCCTCTAAAATAGAGCTCTTAATGATTTTTCTCTTTTACTCAAAGTTTGAATGACTTTTAGATGAGAGAGAGTCGAAGGACTGAAAAGGCTATTATGATTGTTTAATAGATTTACAATTAGCCGTATCTTAATTTTATCTATTATAAATGCATTATTTTCAGGAAAGGTATACATGCTGAATTGAAGGTATACATGCTACATGTTGATCCTAAAATAGGATCAACGCCGAGATATGCCATTCACAATAAATGTGCGTCTGTAATTTCGCTAATACCGGCTAAATTTATTTAAACTAATATCTCTCAAATACAAAAATATCATTCTAATTATTAATTTATCTATTCTTAATATATTTTAATGTTTTTTGGATTTTTATTATTGTTTACTTTAGTATTTTCTCTCTTTATATATAAATATTACTAAAACATATATTATCCTGTTAATCAAGATTAACATCTTTGGATCAAGATCTTTGGATAGATAGATCCAAACCGTATATCAAAGTTTTACTTTTCACTTACTTCCTGTTTTAATTAAAACAATGCATTTTGGTTCATTACCCCATTACGGAAGGTTATGGTGATGGTGTGAAGAAGGTGCTAAAACACCAGTATTGTCATATTGCCACGTGGAAAATTAGGTAAGACAAAGACTTCAGGAGGAGACAGCAATTTATTTCAGGGAAGGACAAACTATGAAGGATAAACAAAGATAAGCCACGAGGGTAATTTACAGAGTCGCAAGATATAAACATAAAAAAAATGAACACTCTGTTAATAAAAAAATAATAAAATTAATAAATACTATGTTACATAAATAAAATTAATGAATACTATGTTACAATATTAATACAAAATTCCAAGCTGTATACCATGGTTTTGGACTATGGCCATCACCAGTATAGAGGAGGCCTCAATTTCATAATACACTACGTAAAGTGTTATGATTGGTGTTGTGGCACATTTCAATCACTACCACAACGTTCTATACTGAAGTATGATAAACCATAATATATATTTTCACATATTTTATCGCAATATATCCACTTTTTATACATACGCACAGATATGATATTTATGTAAATGTATATGTATGTTATATTAAAACATTATTTTATTTAAATTTATATTTCATAGATTCAAATACTCTGCTAAATCGACCGCCAGAAGTCGCGCTTCTCCTATAAAAACTCATTGTTGTTGTTTCCCGATAGCCGGCTCAAGCCTTTTGCACATTATGTAAATAAGTTTTTCTTTTTTTTTTTTTATTCTTACGCCTTAAGCCAGGCAGTACTTTCATCATATTATGTTTTTATATATCCCATATGCTCAATTAAAGCTATTTCTAATCTTAAGCAGTGGTGGCCGAGTGGTTAAGGCGATAGACTAGAAATTTATTGGGATCTTCCCGCTATTTCTAATCTTCATCATTTTTATTATTATAGTTTCAAGATTTTAACCACGACTGCATTACCATAGCATAATCCTCAGATTAATCTCAAATCGACAGAAATCTCTTTTTTTTATAACATACAACGTATGATCAATAATTTCCAGGAATGAGACTGGATCACGTAAAATATTCAAAATAATTAAATAACTTTATAAGGACCTTATAGATAAAACATATATCAACACGTAGAAATAAAAATTGATCACTTAGACTCACGCGCTCACGTTTTATCGAATTTATAAGCTCGAGTATATCAGAACATTTTCGAATTTTAGTATGGAATATATTGAGAAACAGCGAGTCTGCATAGAGTTTTGTAGGTAAAATAGCTTCCGAATCATTTCAAATGTTGAGACAGACTTTTAAAGAAGATGCCGTATCACAATCGAGGACATTTAAATGGTTTGCACGATTAAAAGCTGGTCGAATAAGCAAGAGAAAGCAAGGATGTTCAAATCGAAGCTTAAGTGTCTTCTTATCACTTTATTTGATGTAAAGGGATTGGTACACTATGAATTGAGACGTATTAAGACGTTTAAGAGAGCCTGTGCGTCAGAAAAGACTCGAAAAAAGGCGTCAGAAAAATTGGCTCATGACAACGCACGGTCACATACGGCCGTCACTGTACCACTCTATTTGGCTAGACACGGAATTGCTTTATTACCCCAGCCACCCTATTCTCCTGACTTGCTCCCAACGACTTTTTCCTTTACCCTAAAATTAGAAGAGTCTTAAAAGAGGACCTCGATTTGACTCAATACCTGAAATAAAGGAGAATTCGAAGAATATTTTGAAAAGCCTGAAAGATGAGGATTTTCAGAGGTGTTTTGATATCTGGAAAAAAAAGATGGAACAAGTGTATAGATAGTGACTGCCATTATTTTGAGAAATTTTAAATAAAACTTTATTATACTTTTGTATTTCTTTAAATATTTAGCATTCTTGGAAATTATTGATCACACTATGTATATATATATAATATAAAAAAAAATGCTTGTCGACTTCACGGTGATAAAGTGCTTTGTCCTGAGAATCCTCGGGAGTGGATGGGGTTTTGTATGTTTGGGCAGTCGTTATCAATGGCGGTGGATGAAAAAATCGGCACACTATATCGATTAATGAATCACAAAACACCTCGGAATATTAATCATTGGCGGCTCGGGAGAGGAGATGGAAGGATTTTCGCGATTAAATTGGATTGAGATGACTCACATCTTGGACCTCGAGGCACTACTTTTAGAAGATGCACACACACGTCTTGACACACCCGTTACCGACCGAACTCTGGTTGCTCCGCCCCCCGGCTTGGGTCATGTGGGACCCTGCTTGACCTTTGATTGGTCCCTGTCTCTGTCGGCCATGATGGTAAATTTGGTCGGGAAGAAGCTTTGCCTAACATCCCAATCTCTCAGGACATTCAACTCTGGAATATGAGGGCCTCTTTGTTCTAAGTGACCTAGATACACGACTTGGATCTGTCGTTCTTTTCTCTTCTACTTCTTCCATCTCCTCTTCCTTTGACTGCCATCTTTATTTGAATCCATACAGAATACATTATATCCAACATGGTACATAATTATTTATTAGACAATATTCTTTATAATATTACAGATGCGCCCCCTATGAATAAGAATTTTAAAAGGGATCTGTATTAAATTCTGAAAAAAAGAAAAATAATTTTTTGGGAAAGAAAAAAAAAATAAAATTTTTTTAAAATAGTGAGTGGTTAGATACAATTGGGGAGAAAGTAAATGATGGAAATAAGTAATAAAAAGAAATTTGAGTAGATAGGGGTGCTTGCTAAACTAGGAAAAAATATGATAATTTTTTGGAGGAAAAAAAAAATCTTGCCTGCATAGGTGTTCAATCTTGCTGTGTGGAAACCCACAGCAAGGGAAACTCTATGAGGTGCAATCCAAACAAAACATATAAGACATTAACAGAAATAAAAAGAAAACTATAGACAATAAAATTTGGTGATGGAGGGAAAAAAAAAAAAGAAAAAAGAAATCTGATTAGCCTTTGGGGCGGTGAAAAAAATATAAACAAAACATAAAAAAAAGAAATCAAAGCTCCTGTATGATAAACTGAAGGCTGATACATGAGAAGTATTGCGTCAGGTCAGTTGTTCATTCAGTTAGGACAAAACAAGGTTTAAACAATAAAAGGAAAAAATAAACTTGAGGTGATTAAGAAATTGAAAGGGTGATAGACATGGATGGTGGGAATAAAAAAAATAAAAATAAAAAAAAATAAAAGTGCTGGTTGTGTACAAGTCCTTTAAAATTGGTTAACAAAAATATACACAAAAGAAGAATATTTTTTTACATAACAATGTCCAATCTTTGTTTATTATAGGGTCGTAGGTCATAAGGTTGCCAAAACTATATAGGTGCGTGAATGTATGCGAGTGTGTGTGAGTGTATGTTCCAGAAAGTAACTTTAAGTGTGGTGACACGCGAAAAGTGACGGCGGGTTTGTTTACATTCCGCAGGGAGGATGTGACGTCGGTCACGTGATCGGAAAGGACGTGACGTCGGCGCGGCGGAAGGTTTCTGTAAAGTGGACGCCAGCTGACAGCGGGGTGATCGACGAGTGTTTGTAAAGGTGGGGAGATTGCTATTCGACTTGGCGCGCTCTAAAGAGGGTTTGGAAAATCTCTCCTATGATTTCACCTATTAGAGCGACCAAGGCATGACTGTGGACAAGGATGGTCCATAACTCCGGGAGAATTATTCCTATGGTTCGATGGATTAGTTCCACTACGGCGATGGTTATTTCGAATAGGGCTTCCTGTAGTTGGAAGAGACGGTTGGGCTGCAGTGTATAGACACTGACATACAGTAGGGTGGCCATGGGTAATAGTACAGTGGGTAGGATGAAAAGGTTGATGAGGTATAGGAGGTGGAACAAGGGGAAGGTTTTCACGTTACGAAAAAACCTTGCCTGTAAGGGAATTGGTTTGGGATCAGCCCTAACTGTAGGGATTGGGGTTTTAACTTTGGTTATATGGGTTGGACGGGATATTGCAGGTTGGGGAATATCGCGTTGGGCGATAATGTTACATTGTGGGTCAACAGGGGTGGTAGTGGTACAATTGCCTATTGTAGGAGCAAAGCGCTCAACTGTAAAGAGGTCTGGGGTGAGGTGCTCGAACAGTGGTGGTAGCGTCCTAGATTGGGGTTTAGCAGGGTGTGGTATCAGAGTGGGAGGTGCGATATAACGAATATTTTCGTTATAGTACTGTAATTTATTTACATGGACTGTGTCGGTATTCCGATTTAGAGGTTGGTTGGGTCGGTTTATTCTCACCACGTTGGGAGAGATGATCTCTAAGATCTCGTAGGGACCCGTGAAATACGGAGCCAATTTGCCTGTATTGGGGTGATGGTAAACTTTTACCAACACGAGATCTCCGGGTTCAAAATGGGGTGTCTTATGTTGTTGGTCGTAGGCATGTTTGTCCTTGAGGTGCTTGGCCTGGGTACGTTCATGGGCTATCCGTCGGGCTGTGGTTAAAACGGGGTAGGGGTTTACATGCTCAGTGAGCTCGGGAGGTAGAACGCCGAACATCAGGTAGCCAGGTGGGAACCCGGTAACTGAGTGGGGCGTGTTGTTATACACCACAGTAACGCGCTTCGCCAGCTTAGTCCATGCGGCTTTGGGGTTTTCCAAATGGAGTAACCTTAGTTTGCCTGTTAAGGTAGCGTTCAGGCGCTCGCATAGACCATTAGCTTGGGGGTTGTTACTGGTGGTGAGCAGGGGATGGATGTTCCTGTTAATCAGGAACTTCCTGAACTTTGGTGAGGTGAACGCAGGCGCTCTATCCGTGAGTAGGCGTTTCGGAGAGCCGTCCTGCAACACTCGCTTTATCACCTGTTGATAGGTGGTGATGCTGGTAGATTTTGAGGGGAAGGTCCACGTGTAGCGCGAAAAGTGATCCACCACAACGTGGAGGTAAGCTTTGGCGTTACCATATTTGGCAAGTCCAGCTATGGTGTCGAGGGCGACCAGGTCAAAAGGCTGAGTGGCCACAGGAAGTTGTCCTAGTTCCCCAAACGTGGGACCTCGAGGGGGTTTTGTTGACTGACAGATGGCGCAGGCTTTGGTGGTTTTGGAGATGTCTTCTGACATCCCCTTCCAGTAGTACTGGGGAGAGATGAGCCTGGTCATCTGGGATATGCCCGGGTGGTTGTACCGACTGTGCACCTTTGTTAGTAGGTCGGGAACGAGGGCGTCAGGGACGACAATTTTGGTTACACCTCTACGCTTTAGGGTTTGCAGTCCGTTTCGATCAATGGTCAGTTTAGATTCTCCCGAAGGAGTGAGTTGGTGGTTCTTAATGATGGTGGCGTCTAAGAATCCACAAAACGGGTTACGGGATAGGAGGTCCGCTTCATGTTGTAGTGATCCTTTTATGTAGCGGACTTCGTATTCGTAACACGATAACCTCAAACTCCATCGGAATAATCTGCCTGACGGGTTTTTGATCGTCTTCAGCCACTGCAGTGCGTGATGGTCAGAAAATATGGTGAATTTTCTGCCCATTAGATACACACGGAACTTCTCCACGCTCTCGACAATGGCGAGGCATTCTAGTTCGGAGATGGTGTAGTTCCGCTCGTGTACACGCAGAGCGCGGCTGAAATATTGGACTGGGTAGGCCTTCCCAGCGGAGTGGACTTGTTTGAGGACGCCTGCAATGCCAAGTGTTGATGCATCGCAATATACCTGGCATGGTAGTTCATCCTTGTAGAGGTGCAATACGGGGTGTTGTGTGAGGCTTTCCTTCAGGCTGGTGAACGCCTTTTGGCATTTGTCATCCCAGTCCCACGTCACATCCTTCTTGAGAAGGTTGTTGAGTGGGGTCCGCAAACGGGCATAGTCCGGGATGAACTTATTATAGACGTTCACGGCGCCTAAGAAGGATTGCAGCGTTTTGCGATTGTTCGGGGGTGGGATAGCGTGGATTACGTCGGTATTGCGGATAAGTGGGGTGGTGGTACCAGCGGTGATTGTGTACCCCAGAAATTCGATGGTCTGCCTAAAAAACTCGCATTTGGTGAGGTTGAGTTGCAAGTTCTCCGCGTCGCAGAACGCGAAAAACCTGCGCAGGTGTTCTTGGTGTTCCTCCAGTGTCTCCGAATATATGACAAAGTCGTCAAAATAGTGCGCCACACAATCAAGTCCGTGCCCCTGCAGGACCTGATTGATTGCCCTTTCATAGATCTGTGGACTGGTCTTAAGTCCGAAAGGCAATCGGGTGGGCTGATACAACCCGTCTATCGTGGCGAAGGCCAACAGTGGTCGAGAATCAGGGTGTATCGGCACTTGCCAATATGCGGAGGAGACGTCGGCAGTCGAGAAATACTTGGCCCGCGCGAGACGGTCCAGTATATCTTCGATCCTCGGGAGTGGATGGACATCGGAGCTTATGACCTCGTTCACCTTCCTATAGTCGATACAAAACCTTTTGGTCTTGTCTCGCTTGGTCACTAGGGTGACCGGGCTAGAGAAAGGGGAGTAGGACGGCTCAATGATGTCATTATCCAACATCTGTCGGATCTGACTGCGTATTTCCCGTTGGTCGCATATCGGTACCCGATATGGGCGGATGGTGACGACTTTGTCGGAGTTGGTGGCGATTCTTACTGGGGGAACCTTTAGGCATGGGACCGCGAATTTGTTCCGGGAGAACACGTGTTGGTATTGGCGCAATAGCGCCGGGAATTGAGGTGGATACGGTGGCTGCGGTTGATTGTCTATGGGGATCCCTGGGAGGTGTTCTGGTGATAATGGGTGGTGTGTGTGGTACATGGAATGGTGTGTGGAATGGGGATGTTTGGGTGTATGGTGAAGGTGATCCGTTTGGACCTTGGTGGGGTGTGAGAGGTTGGCATTGGGTGGTTGTTCTGGTACCTTGACCCTATAATAAGAGCAGTTGGCTCTAAAAAAGTTCTTTGATTGGACATGGTGCGGTGGTTGGGTGAGTCCCTGGGTTGTGGACGTGTTGTCCGAAAAATGCGCATATTGGGTATTGTTGGCGGAAGGCGGAAAAATAGTGTGGGCCTTGCATAGGTCCGCCTGGCATTCCCAATATGTGCACCTTTCGGGCAACACAGCAAAGTGGTAGGTCAGGGGCGACAAAGGTGCGTCGAGTTGGTACATAGTGCCATGTGCAAAATCGATTTTTAATTTGAATTTACGGAGGGTATTAATACCAAGTATTCCAAATGGTAGAGGGGCGTCCACCACGTGGAATACTTCGTTTTGGGTTATGGCATGAATGGACAGGGGGAAGGTAATCTGGCCTATTGTTGGCACGTGGCCATCTATTGTCTGTAAATTTACTATTTTTTTAGTTATTAAATTTAGGTCAGGGAAATTATTCTTTAAATTTTTATATATGGCACATGACACTAGGTTAACGGACGCACCCGTGTCTATCAGGAATGGTAGGGACAGTCCATGGGAGATTGGCAGACTAATTGTCAGGTTGACGAAAGGCCTGGTCAGTAGGCCTACCTGCTGGCTGCTGGTCTGGGGCTCCCTTGGTTATCCCAGTGGCTTGTGCGCGTGACGCTTGGTGATGGGGCTGGGCTCGCGGCCGTTGTTCCGCTAGTTGCGCGGAGCGCGCTGCTCGTGCGTCTCCGGAGGCACGGGGCAACTGCGGGGCTTGTCTGAGACGACACTCAGAGTGCCAGTGTAGTCCACCACAAAAACGGCAGTCTGTTGGCGGGGTCGACCTGGTTGGCACTGTTCTTGGACTAGGTCGCACCGGTGCGTAGGGGCCCAGTAGGGGTGGTGCGTGCTCGTCTGGGTGCCTTGGAGATGGTGCGCCGCTGCCGCGGATCCGCTGCACCAGCCGGAACCATGCACCTAGGTTCTCTGGCGGCACAATGCGGACGAGGCGCTGGTCGGAGGGTGGCAGCCCCTCGGTGAGCGTCTCCAAGATGACCTCTTGTGGGAGGCCCAGTTGTAGACCCAGCGCGGTCTTATTCCGATAGTATTCTTCCAGGTTGGGCTGTCCGGCCAGCTTCATGGAGAAGTATTGGGCATACGTGGCCTCATTGGTCTCCGGATAGAGATCCAGGAAGGTCTGTCTCACCTGGATGTAATGTTGGGTCTCCATCCGAAGCCTCCTGAAGTGTTCTAGCGGTTTGTTGTTCAGGTAACGGGGTAGGCGGAGCACTTTTTCCGTGTTGGTGAGACCATCCCAGTCTGTTTTCTGGTCATATGTCCGAAAGAACTGTGCGGCTGGGTAGGTCCCGTCGAAGCTCTGGACTTCTATCTCCGTCCGATGGGTCACGCGGTCGCTGGTGGTCTGAAGGGCAGATAAACACGCCGCGAGGCGTGCCAGGACGGCCGGCAACTCTGCCGACGGAGGGGGTGGTTCTATTTTGGGAGTACTTACGGCGGGGTTGTTTTCTCCCTCTGCGGTGTATTCCTCCGCGTCTTGCGTTTCGTTTTTCTCGTCCATCCTGTCGACTCTCTATAATATAAAAAAAAAATGCTTGTCGACTTCACGGTGATAAAGTGCTTTGTCCTGAGAATCCTCGGGAGTGGATGGGGTTTTGTATGTTTGGGCAGTCGTTATCAATGGCGGTGGATGAAAAAATCGGCACACTATATCGATTAATGAATCACAAAACACCTCGGAATATTAATCATTGGCGGCTCGGGAGAGGAGATGGAAGGATTTTCGCGATTAAATTGGATTGAGATGACTCACATCTTGGACCTCGAGGCACTACTTTTAGAAGATGCACACACACGTCTTGACACACCCGTTACCGACCGAACTCTGGTTGCTCCGCCCCCCGGCTTGGGTCATGTGGGACCCTGCTTGACCTTTGATTGGTCCCTGTCTCTGTCGGCCATGATGGTAAATTTGGTCGGGAAGAAGCTTTGCCTAACATCCCAATCTCTCAGGACATTCAACTCTGGAATATGAGGGCCTCTTTGTTCTAAGTGACCTAGATACACGACTTGGATCTGTCGTTCTTTTCTCTTCTACTTCTTCCATCTCCTCTTCCTTTGACTGCCATCTTTATTTGAATCCATACAGAATACATTATATCCAACATGGTACATAATTATTTATTAGACAATATTCTTTATAATATTACATATATATATACTAGCCGAGTGACCCGGGCAACGCCCCGGGTTTACCCGAAGGACCCGCAGGTGAGAAACTATAGAAGAAAAATTTTAACAAATCAGAAAATGAAATTGCAAACAACAGAACTACACTTCTTTAAGGACATGAGAGCACATGCACTGTATCACCATACGTGTACCATTTTCAAAGACCCTGCTTAGGATTAAAACTTCTCAGAAGCATAACAATAGTACCAACCTAGAGGTTAACTGGTGTGGATGCATTCCTCTGGGAGTGAGACTATTGAGAAATTCAGTAGGGAGTTATTTTGCTTCTCCGCATTCTAACACTCCAACTGTTAACACTGTGGAAACACTGACTCATGTTTGGTAAGCAATTTCAGGGAAGAAACTATAGACATTGGATTAAATAAATTATTAATTAAATTGCATTAAATGAAAATTATTAGATTTAAATAAATATTATTAGAGTGAAAAAAAAAAGAAAAAATTAACAAATTAGTAAATAAAATTTCGAAAAATACAACTATATTGCAGATAAGATAAGAGGACCTTATTAAAAAATAAATAAACAAACTGTAATTCGACACTATCGATAATTCGACACTTTCGATAATTCGACACTTTCGATAATTCGACCATTTTAAAAATCAAATTTACAAGGTTGATTGTTGTTTAAATACAACTTTGATTTTGCATGCATAAACACAGGCTCTTGTAGCAAAAACCCAAATATTATTTATAGTCATAGCAAAAGCCAACTTTAGTGAAAACTGATGCCTCTTCAGAATGAATGGAAGACTGAAATCTGAAGGAGCAGAAGATATGGGTCATCTTTACATGTATGCTATCCAATGTTCGCACACTTGAAAAAGCCACATATAAAGTTGTCCGTGCGTAAACACAGGCTCTTGTAGCCAAGGTTTGGCCTTGAGCCTTATTTATAGTCATAGCAAAAGCCAACCTTAGTGAAAACTAACGCCTCTCTAGAATGAAGTGAAGGTTGGTATCCGAAGGGGCCAAAGATATTTCAGACACTATACAGTGTGTTCAACTTTGGGCACTGTCAGTATATGTGCTTCAAGGACATGAGAGCACATGCGCTGAAACACCATACGTGTTCCATCGCAAAGATCCTAAAGGCATTGGTGAAAGTATAAATAAATATTTTGGAAATGAAAAAAAAAATACATATATATATAAGAAAATAAATTGGAATAAAAATTTACAAACTATATTTCAGAGTGGATACATATTTGAAAGGAAAAAAAAAAGAAAATTGCAAACAACAAAACTATATTACAGATATGACATGAAAACTAACGCCTCTCTAGAATGAAGCGAAGGTTGGTATCCGAAGGGGCCAAAGATATTTCAGACACTATACAGTGTGTTCAACTTTGGGCACTGTCAGTATATGTGCTTCAAGGACATGAGAGCACATGCGCTGAAACACCATACGCGTTCCATCGCAAAGATCCTAAAGGCATTGGTGAAAGTATAAATGACCCATATCTTCTGCTTCTTCAGATTTCAGTCTTCCATTCATTCTGAAGAGGCATCAGTTTTCACTAAAGTTTGGTTTTTGCTATGACTATAAATAATATTTGGGTTCTTGCTACAAGAGCCTGTGTTTATGCATGCAAAAGCAAAGTTGTATTTAAACAACAATCAACCTTGTAAATTTGATTTTTAAAATGGTCGAATTATCGAAAGTGTCGAATTATCGAAAGTGTCGAATTATCGAGTGTCGAATTACAGTTTGTTTATGTATTTTTTAATAAGGTCCTCTTATCTTATCTGCAATATAGTTGTATTTTTCGAAATTTTATTTTCTAATTTGTTAATTTCTTTCTTTTTTTTCACTCTAATAATATTTATTTAAATCTAATAATTTTCATTTAATGCAATTTAATTAATAATTTATTTAATCCAATGTCTATAGTTTCTTCCCTGAAATTGCTTACCAAACATGAGTCAGTGTTTCCACAGTGTTAACAGTTGGAGTGTTAGAATGCGGAGAAGCAAAATAACTCCCTACTGAATTTCTCAATAGTCTCACTCCCAGAGGAATGCATCCACACCAGTTAACCTCTAGGTTGGTACTATTGTTATGCTTCTGAGAAGTTTTAATCCTAAGCAGGGTCTTTGAAAATGGTACACGTATGGTGATACAGTGCATGTGCTCTCATGTCCTTAAAGAAGTGTAGTTCTGTTGTTTGCAATTTCATTTTCTGATTTGTTAAAATTTTTCTTCTATAGTTTCTCACCTGCGGGTCCTTCGGGTAAACCCGGGGCGTTGCCCGGGTCACTCGGCTAGTATGTATATAAAAAAGCAAAGCCCAATTCTAAACCCAAATATTTTTTTATGAGAAGAACATCAACATATTGCATGATTACGGCAGTCCATAGCTTCCCTGACAAAAATTCACCAAGAAAGTAAAATATTCCAAAATATTTCTGTGTGTAAATTGCTAAATATGTAAAAAACATGTATACAAAAAAGCAAAGCCCAATTCCAAACCCAAATATTTTTTTTATGAGAAGAACATCAACATAATGCATGATTACGGCAGTCCATAGCTTCCCTGACAAAAATTCACCAAAAAAGTTAAATATTCCAAAAATATTTCTGTGTTTATATTGCTAAATGTGTAAATAACATGTATATAAAAAAGCAAAGCTTAATTTTAAATTTCATTATCCTTTTCACAGGAAAAGCATCAAAATACTGCATAAGTACGGCACTTTTGCAACCGCATGATTACGGCAGTCCATAGCTTCCCTGACAAAAATTCACCAAGAAAGTTAAATATTCCAAAGTTTTTCTGTGTGTAAATTGCTAAATATGTAAAAAACATGTATACAAAAAAGCAAAGCCCAATTCCAAATCCAAATATTTTTTTTATGAGAAGAACATCAACATAATGCATGATTACGGCAGTCCATAGCTTCCCTGACAAAAATTCACCAAAAAAGTTAAATATTCCAAAAATATTTCTGTGTATATATTGCTAAATGTGTAAATAACATGTATATAAAAAAGCAAAGCTTAATTTTAAATTTCATTATCCTTTTCACAGGAAAAGCATCAAAATACTGCATAAGTACGGCACTTTTGCAGCCGCATGATTACGGCAGTCCATAGCTTCCCTGACAAAAATTCACCAAGAAAGTTAAATATTCCAAAATTTTTCTGTGTGTAAATTGCTAAATATGTAAAAAACATGTATACAAAAAAGCAAAGCCCAATTCCAAACCCAAATATTTTTTTTATGAGAAGAACATCAACATAATGCATGATTACGGCAGTCCATAGCTTCCCTGACAAAAATTCACCAAAAAAGTTAAATATTCCAAAAATATTTCTGTGTATATATTGCTAAATGTGTAAAAACATGTATATAAAAAAGCAAAGCTTAATTTTAAATTTCATTATCCTTTTCACAGGAAAAGCATCAAAATACTGCATAAGTACGGCACTTTTGCAGCCGCATGATTACGGCAGTCCATAGCTTCCCTGACAAAAATTCACCAAGAAAGTTAAATATTCCAAAATTTTTCTGAGTGTAAATTGCTAAATATGTAAAAAACATGTATACAAAAAGCAAAGCCCAATTCCAAACCCAAATATTTTTTTTATGAGAAGAACATCAACATAATGCATGATTACGGCAGTCCATAGCTTCCCTGACAAAAATTCACCAAAAAAGTTAAATATTCCAAAAATATTTCTGTGTATATATTGCTAAATGTGTAAATAACATGTATATAAAAAAGCAAAGCTTAATTTTAAATTTCATTATCCTTTTCACAGGAAAAGCATCAAAATACTGCATAAGTACGGCACTTTTGCAGCCCCCCTGACAAAAATTCACTAAAAGAGGTAAGTATTCAAAAAAATATTTTGGTATATATATTGCTAAATGTGTAACAAACATGTATATAAAAAAGCAAAGCTTAATTCTAAGTTCTAATATTTTTTTTATAAGAAAAGCTACAAAAGCAAATAGGGAGAAGTGAAGCCATTTAGCCATTTTCAAAATCTGATTGTGAAAGAGTAAAAAAATGAGTAAATAAGAGCAAATATAAAGAAAAAGTATTGCTAAATGTGTAATAAACATGTATATAAAAAAGCAAAGCTTAATTCTAAGTTTTAATATAAAGAAGAAATAAGACACAAAAATGGAGCTAAATTCAAATGAAAAACTATAACAAATTAATAAAAAAAAATAAGACCTAATCCAAATGCCACCATCATCAGACAAAAGAAAAAATGAGATTTTATTCTTTAGTTCATTTATTCTTCTGTCTGATGCTGTTGCTGAAACGTCACACACTATTAAATTATTTGGATTAGGTCTTATTAATGAGAAAAAAAAAAGATGCCAAAGAGAAATGAAAAGATGCCAAAAAAGATAACCAGATACAAAAATTGTGCTAAATTCAAATGAAAAACTATAACAAACACTTATAAAAGATAATTATTATAGAATAAAAGTAATAATTCAATCTACAATTCGAAAAATTTATATATTTAAATGAAAAACTATAACAAAGTACTTACATAATCAAATGAATCAGAAATATATATTATTTCAAAACACATTTTTGCGCATTTCAAAACAAATGAATTGATGATGATAAATGCAAAAAATCTACGATTGTAAAATAGATTAAATTAAAAAATAAAAATAACTGTTAACATTAGGAAAATAAAAACAGGCCTATCATACGAAGAAAAAAATAACGAAAATTTTGGTATATAGATTGTTATGTGTAGTTCAGAATCTTCGGAGGAGATAGCTCAGGACTTTACAATGGAAAACTCTGTTACGGTATTATCTATATAGATACATAATATATATAATTTAATTGTTAATATATATTAAAAGGCATCCTACTCTGAATGATATTTTACTCTTAACATTTCTCTGAAGTAAAATTTACCTTATACCATTTCTGAGTTGTTTTTCACATGGAGAGACACCCACACACTAATTAATTTTAAAGATTAGGTCTTCACTTTCTTATAGTTTGAAATAGGATTGTCACATTAATCTAGAAAGATCTAGAGTCTTCTGGAATTAATTTTATTTGTAAGGTTTTTTTTAGCTAACCTGTCTTTTTATTATCGAAAATATCTATATTTAGAAACAATAGCGACTCTAATTTTATGAATTCGTAGTTAAGAAAAGAATATATAAGTATTTTAATCAAATTTTGTATATATGTATGTTATATAAAAATATTATTTTATTTTAAATTATAATTTCATAGATCCAAATACTCTGCTAAATCGACCGCCAGAGGTCACTCTTCCCCAATGGCCGGCTCAAAACTTTTGTATGTTATGTAAATAATATTTTGTTTTCCTTATTCTACTCGTCTTAAGCCAGGCATTACTTTTATCAAATTATGTTTTTCATATATATATATATTCCGTAGCTCAAATAAATAAATCTCTAATCAAAACTATTTTATTATTTTTGCCACGACTGCATCACCATAGCATAATCACAACATGATCAAAAATCAAGCAGAAAATCAAATCTCATTTGTTTTTATACCATGTATAACTATCTTTTGAACTGAAAAAAAGCGGGAAGGAAATTTTGAAGAACTTGCTTTTGTATGTTTGTCTTTTTCTCTCCTTTACTAAATTTCTTTGGATAATTATACAAAATAATTGAATTGTATAAGTTTGTATATAGCCAATTTGATATGATGTAGGGAAATGTATTGACGCAAATATCCCTGAGTTTGGGATATCGTGTTATAGGATGTTAATAAAGTTAATAAACATCTAATTTTATCATGTAAAAGATATAAAAGAAAATGTGTGAACTTTCCTGAACAATTTTTCCTTTACTTGCTCATTGTTAGTCAAATGTTTTCTTCTTTTCACAGCATAATTATCTTCGTCAATTGAGACCTGTATAAAACAGAATAATTACATTATTATTATTTTAAAATGAATGAATTTTTAACTAATTTCCTCACCTTTTATCTAATGGTTCTCTGGTTGTAGATTTAATTTAATCACTTTTTATATATAGGTTATGATATGCATTAGCACGCCTCCCATTAATTTTTGCATTGCAGTAAGGACAGTAGAAATTGTTTATTTTTTAAAATGAATCATACGCTTCTATAATCGTTTCGAATTTTCATAGTAGACATAGTAGACTCTCCTATAACGCGATTAATGTGTTCCGTGTTGTATGAAATCGCGTTATAGGAATTCGCGTTGTACGAAATAAAACTTTTATAACGTGAATGTTGTTAGGGTAAATTGTTTTATTTTATAACGCCTTATACGAAAATTCGCGTTGTATAAATAAATTTGTCGCAATTTTTTTATCGCGTTGTACGAAATCGCGTTGTAAAAACTCGCGTTATAGGAGAGTCTACTGTATATAAGTTAATTCAAGAAATTATTATTCAAATATTTAGAAAAA
>CP092868.1:41437565-41494023 GCA_030710605.1 Cordylochernes scorpioides | reverse complement strand
TTTAATTCTGACCTTCAAGAGATACATAAAAAGCTACAGGAATACCAAGAAGAAACTGGACCAATGACCTCAAGGATTGGAATGGAGCAAGCTACATACCGATAGATCCAAGTTTGAGGAGAATCAAAATCCATGATTGATAGCAAAAGGAAGGAGTCTGAACATGATATTGATAAGGTTAAAATCGTTCATAGGTGTCTACACTTGGAAACAGAAACAATAGGCACTTAAGGAAGTTTGGGCGCTTAAGAGAGTGTAATAAAATTAAATATCAACCAAATTTTTTATCGAATTCGTATCTTAATGTTTCAATTCTGATATATAGATGACGTGTTATTTTTTATATTGATAAATTAAATGTCGAAACGTGAGCAAGTTTTTGAAAGGTTCTTCGAGCAATGATTTAGTTTTGAACTTATAAAGGGACAGTAGAAGTTTGATTTATGTGTAAAAGAAAAATTCGTGCCTTAATGTTTTCATTTCCGATTTACTTTCTTCTCCAATTCCTACTAGGAAGCATCCAGCTCTTACTTTCCTGCAAAATCTCTTCTTTGGAGAATCTGTCTTCCTCTTGATCCATTGTCCTTTTTACATCTTAAATGGTCAACTGAATTCGTTCTTTTAATTCATTTACTCTATTCCAGGTTTCACTCTTGGACAAGATAACGCATCGGTAACGCATTTCAAATCTAGTTTTGGATTTATCGAGTTTTATATGTGTGTGTGTGTGTGTGTGTGTGTTTTATAATGATTAAAGCAAGCTTTAGAATAATATGGCATCGAATTGGAGGTTTCTTCTCTTATGTTAATTTTCTTTCATATAATATGGATATAACACTACTTCAATATATATATTAAAAAACAATAGAAAAAAAAAAAGATAAGTGGGTCAAGTGTTGATATTAAAAATAGAGAAGGCATCTCCTGACCACGAGCACATTTGCTTTTTAGATGGCAGAGCGTCATCTAGTGGAGCAAGAATAAACTAAACGTTTATTTAGCTTGCTCCGTGATATTTGACCAACCCAATTTCTTGATAAATCCAGATAAATATATTTATATTTATTTATTTATTTATTTATTTATCAAATCAGACGCGATATCCCTACAAGGGATGCTTGCGTCAATAACAACACTAAATTCAGATACTATATTACATAAAAAAAAAAATTAAATAATTACAAGATTTGAAAAGATAAGAAAGAGGACATTAAAATCATTCTTGATTTTACATCACAACCAACAAAATAAACAAACCAAAAAAAAAACATATATACAAATAGGTAATAATTAAGGTTTTTTTAACCAAGAGAGAAAATCATAGATATATTTACAGAATTTTCTTAATTTAAAATACGAGTCCTTACTATTTACAAACATAAAAAGATCCTTGTATTCGATGTTTTCCCGGTTTCTGTAGTTCTGGAAGATTGGGCACTCAAGAAGCAGATGACTGGAATCCTGCTTTCTCTTTCCACATAAACATCCCGGATTGTCTATAGCTCCTATTCGAAACAGAAAATCTCCGAAATTTCCATGACCAGTAACGAATTGCACATTGTAAAAGTCAGGGCGGAAATATTTTGGAATGCCCAAAGGGAAAAAGAGACGAAAGTGATCACTTGTATTAGAAAACATATCTTCCATTCTTGTTCTCAAAAATCCTTTTATAATTGAAGGAGAATGTGGACTGAACGTTCGTTGGTCTTCCTCGCTTAGTTGGTCCAATTCATATTTAATCAATCTTGATTCGATAAAATCAGTCAGGAATGGGATCTCTGCCAGACAGTGGACACAATTTGAGGAAGATGTTTTAAACGATCTAGTAGCCCAAAGAACAATTTGGTATTGCATCGAATTTAATTTCTGTTTACAGCGGTTATTTATTTGGTAAAACCAAATTTCAGCTCCATATGTTAGAATAGGTCTAATTAGCGTCTTATACAAAATTAACCTTTTATTAGAGTTTATACCCCATATTTTGCCGCTGAGGGAAAAGAGCAGATTTTTCATGCGATGCGCCTTATGCAAAATCTCATTGATGTGCGGGGTGAAATTTATTTTTGTTTTGAACCTATGATTAGATAATTTCATTCCCAAAATTTTGATTTCATTTGAAGGCTTTATGACGGTTTTTTGAAATTCCAGCTGGAACCTATGGAAATTGTGAAAGTGAATCAAGTTTGTTTTTTCTGGATTTATTTTTAACTTGTTTGAGCGACACCATTGAGTGACATAGTTTAGGGTGTTCACTAACTCAGTTTTTAGACCCTCTAAATTATAATGCCAACATACAATAGAGATGTCGTCCGCGTAGCAAATAATTTCAGCTTTTGTAGATTTAAAATTCATTAAAATATCGTTTAGCAAGATGTTCCATAATAACGGTGACAATATTGATGGAACGGTCGCCACAAATACCCACCTATCGGATCAGAGTTTTGTGCGTGTGTTTAAATGATATTATTTATATATGACATATATATATATATATATATATATATATATATATATATATATATATATATATATATATATATATATAATATCGCATGTTAATTATTTTTCCAACTTTCTTACCTTACTTATTAATCCATCATCGTAATTTATGAATTTCAAATAAAACCCGTTGATGATCACCTGTTGAATAAAATATGAATGTATTTATTATTTCAAAGCTGTTAACTATTTTGAGTAAAAAGTAGTAAGATGTGGAGGGAGAAAAGTAAATTCGCCATAAATTCAAATGAGTGGCTAGAAGATATTGTATGGAAATTGTAGTGTTGACGTTAGGACTGGTGTGAATAGAACAGCTGGACATACCCAGCCTCGGACGTATTCGGACAATATCTTCTATAATATATGAGAGAGATATATTTATAACCCAGGTTCATGGAACGCAGAACGCCAACTACCCGGGGAGTCCAGCTCGTTCTAGGCAAAGATAGTTTTTTTTTCAGTCAGAAAATGATCATGACAATATTGCTGTATCATGTTTGATTATCAGATACAAAATTATATCGGGAAAAATTCCAAAAAGCAGAGACCACGGATGAAGCCAATTCATTTTTAGTATGCAGGAACAAAATTCTAACAGAAAAACATTCGTAGTCATTCGGCTAGTCTTCTATAATATATGAGAGAGATATTTATAATCCGGGTTCCTGAAATGCAGAGCGCCAAACTACTCGGGGAGTCCAGCTCACTAGTATGGACTTAGTGCTAAGCGCTTTTATTCACGTCCTGTTTTGATTGCTGAGTTAAACCAGTTAACCAGGAAGTTTCATGCTGAGGTTGGGTCTGGGTGGCTGGCCATAGATGTAGGATTGAGGTGGGTCAGTCCAAGCAGGATAGCTGTTTGCATCCTATGTCTCAGGAATGCTGGACAGCTGAAAAGAAGATGATCGACTGTTTGAGGCTCTTCTGAACAGTGGATGCAGGTTAATATATGACTTAATTAAACATATAACAATAACACAATCTATATATACGAAAATAAACTACTAGTATTAGGCATGAATATTTATTTCTGCGATGAGAAATATTAGAAAGGCCTGGCTCATCAATGTAAACCATCCCAACGGTTTCTCCTGTGTCATGGACAAAAGGAAGTTGTACCTTTCAACATGTATATAGGGATTCAATAACTGTTAAAGATATTTGATACACAATGACCTTTATTGAAGATTTACGACATAACCAAGTGTGAACAAAATTGCCTCTGTCTCCATAAAACAAACAGAGGATGACATTCTAATTCCTTAAGTTTTGTCCATTAGTGTAAACGCACAATAGTCTGATATAACAGTCGATCTCTAAAAATCGGTATTGTACTATTCACAAAATGTATGTCTATAATTTGCTTAAATATCATAACTAAGATTCTCCCTATAGTGTCTGATATATATAAGCAGAATCATATATACAATAGTAGAATCTGAAAAAGTAGTATAGTGGATTAAATTGGTGAAACTTCTGAAAGATTTCATTACTGATGAATAAGGTCCTCCCAATATTTTTCATCGCAGTAAGGTCAGCAGGAGAGAAGCTTACGAGCTACTCGTATTTTATTTGAAAAAGGGAATTTTGTGTTTAGTGACTTCAATTCTTGAATATATTAGGCGTGTTTGTTGATATTGGTGAGGATAAAAGGATGTTTTATATTCCCCTGGTTATTATTTTGTTACCTTTCTAACCCTTTCCTACTATTGAATATAAATATTATTTTTAAAGGTAGGTCGGAATTTTATAAGAATATATTATAGGTCACTACATAAGTTATTAGCGCATCTTTAAATGAACAACACAAGTGTTTATGTTTTCTAATATTCAATAGAGTATATTACATAAGGTATGCATATGGTATCATATGCGTATGTTATCCATAAGTCGGCATTTGATAAGAATATAGTTCTATGTCACTGAATTAGCTATCAGCGTATCCCTAGATGAAGAGAAAAAGTGTTATTGTTTTATAATATGCATAGGGTATATCATTAAGACAATACTAAGTGTTTGTCTTATTTAAAGTTCTAAATTATGAAAGCATTATAAATATATTCCATGGATTCCATTATTACAATACAGTAGAACCTCCATGAGAGGACACTCGCTCTAGAGGACACCTCTCTATAAAGGACAGTTTTCATTTGCAAAATTAACATTTTTACTATTGTGCAACTCTCCGGTAAGAGGACACCTTTCCCTAAAGGACACTTTGGCTCTGCAATTAGGTGTCCTTTACAGGGAGGTTCTACTGTATATCTTTTTAAAGCTAAATCTCAGACATTGATATTACATTCACAAGTATGCAACTCATCCGTTTCTCCCAGATGCGTTCTCTTTTGTTTATCTGCCGGTCCTTTCCGATTATTTAAATAAGAATTCAAAACAATTAAAATATATATTGTAAATGCTTCATGGTTGCCATTGTGTTATTTTTATCGTGAAAATAGAGAACGTGACAATGAAAGATGGAATCTTGGCTTTGGTATTGAAGAAAACCAGGGACATAAGCTATTAGGGCAGTATAATTACATATAAATATATGTGGAAAATGAAAAATAAAATAGAATAAAGGCTTCTCAAGAAGCCTCTTTGAAAAAATATTTGGTCGTTGAGATACAGTTTACACCTCGCTGACGAGGGCCAACAGCCTGAAAAGCGTCCAGGTTTGGCTGTTCTTGATTTATCAAGAAATTGGGTTGGATAAATATTATGGAACAAGCTTAAATCAACGTTAAGTTGATATATATTCAACTAGATAGCACTCGGCCATCTAAAATTCTAATGTGAATGATCAAGATATGCTTCTTTTGATGTTAATATAAATGTATATCTTTTGAATGCATTCCCAGAGTCCACATACACACCTTGTACACGCTTGTTCGGCGGTACATATTCTAAACTTGGGACGATACAGAGAAGATTAGCATGGCCCCTGCGCAAGGATGACACGCAAAATCGTGAAGCGTTCCACATACACACCTTTATTAAGACCACCGGTCTTATACAGATTCACCCCAGGAAGAAATGAAGCATAGATAGAGCTCCTGTACTCCAGGCAGCACATTCCCAGAGTGCAATAACAAAAAGGAAGTTTTACCGGAAAATATTATTATTCAAAATCTCTCCATCATTTCAAAAGGAATCAATGCAAATGCAAAGAGTTTTAGAAAAAGAAGCTGAATTCATAATTTTCAGGCCTTGTTGCCTAGTAGAGCAGAATACGAGCTTGAGTGAAGAACAAACATTTTAAGGTAATTAAAGCGGCACAGAAATTTGCATAGAGAAAGAAAGAAAGAATCGCTCACAGCCTTTCTTCAGCGTCGTCAGATTTATTGCTGACTTTTTGTTAGCTCTCGCTAATGGAGGCCTTGCTAATTGTCCCCTGCCTGCATCTCTCCAGTCGTTTGGTTGGAAATTATCATTTAATTAACTTCCTAATTGATGAATATTTACTGTAGAGAAGTGATGCACATATTACTGCCTGGATCTGTTATAATTTTAGTATTATAAAGATATACATTTTGAAAGCCTGGTTATGATCCATACATAGACCGCATGGAGAAAAAAGCGATTCAAGCAAAAATATATATTAAACCTAACTAAAAAACTGACACACACACACAAATGGGTTTGAATATTATAAAAAAAAAAATTCTGTTGTTTTTTTGGATATTATTGAGAAAAGCTTTTATTTGCTTGTAGAGGAATTATTGGTCATTTGTTTGATCTTGGAATCCATAAGTATGTAATATTGGTAGGCAGCCGTGTAGCAGAATATTAATAAATTAAAGTTTGAATCACAATTTGATTTAATTGTGCTAATGAAGAACACATAATTTGAGAAGAGTACTGACTGACTTAAGGCGAGTAGAATAAGGAAAACAAAAGACTATTTACATAATTAGAAAAGGTTTGAGCCGGCCAACAGGAAACAACAACAATGGTTTTATATAGGGAAAGCTACGACACCTGGCGGTCAATTTTACAGAATAGTTTAATCTATGAAATATAATTTGAAAGAAAATAATATTTTTATAATATATTATATATATAGTATCTTAATATCGACTATAATATCTATATTCCTATATTAGAAAATAATATTAAAGCACAAATGTTCCTCTTTTACAAATTGAACAAATTTCTACTGTTCTTACTGCGATGAAAAATATTGGGAGGCTTGTCTCATCAGTGGTGTTTGGGTTTTGGATCATTGGGTTTTTCTGGCTGTATGAGATGGTGCTGAGTCTTCTTGAAAAACATACGGCCTTCCACATGTTACAGTAGCAATTCAAGACTCAACAACTGTGGCTAACACCTCGGTGGAAGCAACGACATTGACTCTTGCACCTGAAGTAAAACAATGTGGAGACATCACATCACCTTCACTACTAACAACATCAAGAACCATCAATGATGCCGGAAATTTGGTATGCATGACCGTAGGTACCTTATAAGGGCTTTTACACTTGTGGGTGTATTTCTGCTTGGAACCACACAAATGGGAAACTCCCAAACAAAGGCATGTTTTTACTTTATATTTAAAAGGAACACATACATCACAACCTTTCAAAGACAATCTTAAAGATGTCCTGCTATATTCCGATAAATAAATAGCCATAGTTTCCAACTAACCGTAATACTATTGCTATGGTTTCTACCTTTAGTTGGTTTACAAATATAGTACGAGGGAGTACTCTTGAATAAAGTTTCCAATGCGTCCTTCACAATCAATATATATTCAGTAAAAAGAGAGTCCTAATTGATATATTAATATTAATTTATATCAATTTTCACAAAGGTTTTTCTATATTACAATATATAAGTAAAAAATCATCAGATTATTTATAGACCAAAATTCTTATCGATTACTAAATCTCTATGAAAAATAATCAATAATTAATTTTGACGAAGTGATTGTAATGATCCATCTGTAAGATTATAAGGTAAACTATTACTTCAACTTTTCTTTCGCCATTAGAGATTGTATTAAGGATTATTTATTAATAGCAGATTTCGTAGCCTTCTTGGCTTTGTTTATCATATAGAAATCTATTCGTTCTTCTCTTTCTGTAAGTTGACGATTCATTATTATTACCAGTTTAGGTAAATTCATACAAAATCCAACCTGTATACCATGGTTTTGGGATTTGGCCTTCATCAGTACAGGGGCTCTTTCGATTTTATACCCTACGGTAGGGATTATGAAATCGGTCGAATTCACCAATTTTCATCGCTTTGAATATGTCATGCTATCAAAAAAGGCGTACATGTATATTTTACTGCATTACAATATATAGAATTGATTTATTTATAATGCATTACAATATACTTTATTACTATTTTTATATAGAGAAAGGGCTTATTATAAATAAAAGAGACGATATTAAGATTAAGCAAATTAATTACGGTGAATAATCTCTATCTATGAATAAAAAATAATTAATTTTGACTAGATGACTACCGAAAAAGAACAAAGACATGTTACTAACTGGGGGGTAGCTCATTATAAATATTACCGTATTTTGAAAAAATACAATATAACTCTATTAATAATTTTCTAATAACTTAATATATTCCAAAAAAAAAGAATGATCAACTAATCTCGCGTAAAACAAAAAAAAAATCATACCGATAAATAATCCCTCTATGAAAAATGACTAATAATTAGTTTTGACCAGGCGACCATCGTTATAAACAAGGCCTAGCACGCTATATCTTCTATACGACGGCCATCAGGAATCTATTTAGGTTTCCTAAATAGTGTTAGGACATCATTATGTGGCGATATTAATAAATAAGTTTGGGAAGGGGGTTCAAGTAATCCACGCTCGTGCACCACGAGTGATGGCACCGAGTCACGCCGACATCATGGATTTCTGCGATGAGCAACGCCCTTTCAACCCCACCTCTATAAATCCACCCCCCCTACACCTCATCTCAAATATCGATTACAATGTTGGGGGTAACCTAAATATTCTCTGAGAGTTGTTCCTAAATGATATCATAATCTTTGGAAGTTTAAAAGGATGTTTACACCAAAATGATAGGAGATTATAGGTCGCTTCTAAAAGATCTTAAAGACAACCTATAATGTTGATGGTAATGACCTATTTGTAAGATTATATGGTAAACTATTACTTCAACCTTTTTTTCGCCATAAGAGATTGTATTAAGGATTATTTATTAATAGCAGATTTCGTTGCTTTCTTGGCTTTGTCTATCATATAGAAATCTATTCGTTCTTCTATTTCTGTGAGTTGACGATTTAGTTGATGCTTTAAATAAAAGATGAACATATTTGGGCAGGCATAGATAATCGATTATAAACTTTCCTAAAGATATTACCGAATTATTTATTACCAGTTGCAAACAAGACACGCTATATCCGATTTGGATAATTGCGCGTGAAACTATTTACAATAATTCATATTGTAGTAGAGTAGGTAACAGAATTATGAAAAATAAAATAAACAATTAAGAAAAAGAACATTGAATAAACATATCCATTAAACAAATAAACAACAACATAAGCAGATAGAAGAAACCACAAGGTCGTTATTTACAATATGTTAAGCAAGGATGGAAGTTGATTTAATGAAGTTATCTGTAATAATTAGTATCGTGGAGAGAGAAAGTTTATCAAGTTGAGCTATTTACAATGAGTTATGTTCTAAAGTAACTTATTAATTAGTCTATATTAAATGGAAGTCTGTCCTAAATAAATAAAATAGCAACAAAAATCTTTATTAAGACATTTTAGTCTTATACGGATTCTCTCCAAGCACAGAAATGTAGGCTACGTACAAGAATAACAGTAATAACAACAACAAAAGTCCCAGTTATGACCCTTTGGTCTTATACAACTTCTCCAAGTAGAAGAGGGTATATGCAGGAACAATAGTTACAATAATCATAATAAAATAATTAGCGATAACTATGTATATACTATTCCTACAGATGACGCTATGTTTTATATTTATTCATTTTACTTTTGTATGATTAAAAATATGATAAATTTATTTATATTTAATTCAATTTAAAGTGCTATGTTCCCCTAGGGACACTTGCGCTGTCATACATGTATGCTTTTACATTTGCCTATACATGTTTACAATAATTGTAGGTCGTAAAGGATAGTCATATGATATTAACAAGGAGAGAGAGAGGGAAAAACTAGAATAGAGAACTTTATAAAATAAATAAAGCTTCCAGAGTTAAGTTTCTAGTTCAAATTTTTATTATCAAGCTTTCGGGCTTGTTAGTCCTTCAACAGGAGTATCACGATAATAAATTGATGATATATACTATTATTATACAATATATATTCAAATTTTTACATATTTTAAATATTAATGGTATTAAAAGGAGGAGAAAATATATATTACATTCTTTGTGTGTTATAAACAATTTTTGTAAATATATACGTGCATGGGTGGAGGCTACGTGCTGGTTGAATGATATCTCGTGATCTCAAATTAAACCCAATAAATTCGTGAACTATTGTGTTATATATAGAAGACTGCCTACATCTATGGGGTAGTATTTGTCCATATTGTTTCATATGTTTCTGATATTTCTATGCATCTGTTTATACTTTTTTGTCGTTTGGTTATCATAGATTCTATTTAGAGTCTTTGGTATTTACTATGGATATTGACATAATACACTATGGGTTGAGATAATTTAAATGTATGGCCTGTTTCTTTTGTATAAAAGAAATGAATGTGTGGCAATACATCTACAATTAACATAATAATATGATAAATGTTAAATCGATATTTCATCAATAATTTTCTCCCTAAAATAGGTTATAACTATAGTGCACACAACCATTTCAACTCAATTTCTCACACTCTATCATATTTATCTCTTATTGCTTCAGATATCTATAATTAAGATCACTTTATTTAACTCTAACTTTTACAAATGGTTAAGAGGAGGAGAAGAAACAAAGGGGCGACAAATTGTCCAATAAATTACACCAATGCTGTCTCAAGAGAAAACATTTTATATCGAAATTGCTTTATTATCTAAAACTTCTATATATTGGAAGGTGATGGAAGGGCAATGAAATGTGTGGGCAATTTTTTTTACCATCGAAAGACAAATATATTAAAAAAGTTTTTTTGTGTCATAAAATATCCCTCTTTCAATTTTCTTTAAAAACTAGTTTGAACTTGTTGGAGTTTTTCTAATAGGTTTTATCTTGAAGACTTTATCCCTCCTTCAGTTTTAGATAGCTGATCTAAAGCCAACATATTAAATTTTAAAGGACTTTTGAAATATTATATCATTCTATTTTCTTTTTTTTTATCTCTTCTAGTTTTACCGTCCTGGAACTCTTACTTCAAAAAACGAACTTCAAAAAACCGTTATAATTTTGGGTGTTCAAATTATTTGGAAATATCTAATATTAATGCGAACATTTATTTTTATTTATAACTTTTTATTGAGTAAAAATAGAGAATAAAGATGAGCACACATAGTATTTTAAAAACCTTTTAAATATACAGTATATCGAATGTGTGTATTGTTATTGACTCTCTCTTTTGCTATAAATAAATCTTTATATTTAGAAAATTTGTTAAATTATTTTATAAATCTTTACAGAAAAATATCAAAGATAACTTTTAGAATTCCTTATATCCAATAACTGCAATATCATAAACAGAAAAATAAATTGAGTTTCCGAGTTACAATTCCTTAAAAAATACAATAAATACAAATGAAAACACCAAAACGCGAATGTTTCTTTTCACACATACATCAAACTTCTACTCTCCTTATTGCGATTTAAAATATTGGGAGGGCTTGACTCATCAATGGTTTTCATCGCACTAAGGACAGTAGAAGCTTGATTTATCTGTGAAAAGAAACATTCGCGTTTTGGTGTTTTCATTTGTATTATAAAGATGGCGCGTTATTTCTATGTATTAAATATAATAAATACTTAACATTATCTCTATATATATAAAAGTCAATGTCTGTCTGTTTCGCGATAAACTAAAAAACTACTGAACCAATTGGTACCAAATTTTGCATGTCGCTTTTTATAAACCTGAGGAAAATTTTCGGCTACATTTTGATTAGTATTTTTGGCTATTTCTTTTTTTTTTTTTCATTTGAAGAACTTTTTTTTACGCGGAGTAAATACGAGGCGAAGTAACAACACGAGGCCAATTAAGCGACCAATGAGCGTTCTGCATTTCTTTTCAAGTTATACGAGTGTCACTTTTTTTACAAAAGTATTGAGAGAGAAATTTATATTACTAAGTTACGGTAAGTGCACACAATGCAATTTAAAAAAAACTTTACAAAATTAGCGTTACTGTATGCAAACAATGGCTTTCGTATTTTTTATTAATTTTTGTTCTGGCCTTTTTTTATATAATCTATATATATATGTGGGGAGGTAAGTCGATCCTGTAGGATGACTGTAGTGTATTGGTCAAATGCAGTCGTTGCGGCCTCAATATTTGAGTGGGTTCAGGCGTGGATGTATTGCACCAAAGAACGAGACATGGTAGATGTCACCACGGAGATGGCAAGAAGTGAGTCCAGCCGACACCAGTTTAGGGGAGAACCGTCTAGAGGCGTCTGCCAGTATCGTTCCCCAGCCGACCAAAGGGGCTGTGTGTGGGGGCCGAGACTGGAATGTCGCACCCTGCTGCCGTCGAGACAAAAATGCAGACGGTCGTAAATTACCAGGAAGCTAGAGGGACCCTTCTGGCATCGGCTGACACTCACTCGAAATTTTATTTGTCATTTTGGCAATTACATTACACATTTATACAATACATGGAGACATAGATGTATTGGGATATATTACAACAGTTTATGCCCCGGTTGATGAAAATTAGGTTATGGTGAATATAGATGAAATCATAAGATAATTAAAATTGGGGAAAATAATTTGTATACAAATTGGTTTAATATATTATGGGGGTGTACAATTATAATATTGGATATGCTATCCTTAATAATAATGATTAATAATAAAAAGAGAAATGTTAACAAATAATAATGTTAAACCCAACGTATAAAAATATATGAAAAAGGATTTTAAAAATGTAAATATATAAATGTAAATTTGGGTGAATATATACAGCATTGAATGTTGGAATTAATATTTGAAAGTGCATTGAATTATAGGGTCTAGATAGGTGGACATAGAATAGATTCTGGTACTGCGATGCAATGCGACGCTATGGGATCGTAGGCATTTTTCCATCTACAGTACGTTGAAGGTATTCGACATGGGCTGTCCTATCAGACGGATTTGGGAATAGGTGGTGGAAACTTTAGTCGAGAAAAAGAGTGATATAAAGTGTGGCAGAGAGAGTCGTTCTGTCGCATAAAAAAAAATAATAATAAAATAACGATTTGGCCGCGGTAAGGCAGTGAAAGTGAGGTGATTGAATAATAATAAAAAATTGCCCGAATGTGAAAAAAAAAAAAAAAATAAGGGGCGTTGATGCTCGGACCGGGCCGTGAATGAAAGACAAAAAAAAATAATAATAAAAAACTCATCTAACTAGCTGCTCAAGTTCGACTGTTGGGAAGGTTACAGCGAAGAAGCGTTTGTAGTTAAGATGGATTAAATGTGAGAAATCAATGCTTCAGCGGATAGTAACGACCTCTCTGAGAAGGTATGGGCTGTGATGCCATGAGAATTTTGTGGGTAATGCTCTCGATTCATTTTCTAAAATTTTAACTTAAAAATCTAAAGATAGGATTTAAATATTGAAGTTGAGAAAACAAAATTAAAATTAAAAATTGTGTGTGATTAATGTCTGTACAATAGTATAAAAATAAAAAGTCAAAAGTTAAAAATAACAAAAGACTTGAGATATAATTAAAATAAGTAAATAATAAATATGCGAAATGATTTTAACGAAACATAGGTCAATTAGGGTGTTAAAAATCTTTAAAAGTGTCTGGTGTTAAATGTAGGAACGGTTCACTATATCTGGGGGGAATGTGGCGGTTTGTTGAATTGTCGAAAAGGTCTGGAGGGAAGTGGTTGTATGGAGATAGATTGGTAGGTTTTCTATTATATTTATTTGGAAGGGAATATTTTTGGGGTGGTGCGATATAAAGGACCTCTTCAGTGTAATATTTTAATTTGTTCACATGTACTGTGTCGTTGTCTCTGTTTAAGGGCTGATTGGCTCTATTTATACGAACAACGTTGGGAGAAATTATTTCTAATATAGTATACGGACCTGTAAAGTAGGGAAGTAATTTACCGCTGTTCGGGTGATGGTAGGCCTTGACTAAAACTATATCTCCGACTTCAAATTGGGGCGTTCTATGTTTGCTGTCGTATTTTATTTTTTCCTTGGCGTGCCTATCGAGTGTGCGTTTAATGGCTATTTTCCTAGCTTCTTCGACAGGAGGATAGGGATCGATGTGGGAACTTAACTCTGTTGGAATTATATTATACATAAGAAACGAAGGGGGGAACCCAGTGATTGTGTGGGGTGTTTGGTTATATTTATCTGTTACGGTTTTTATTAATTTGATCCAGGATACCTTGGGGTTTTCTAGATGGAGGATTCTAAGCTTGCCTGTGAGTGTCGCATTTAGACGTTCACAGAGGCCGTTGGCCTGCGGGTTGTTACTAGTTGTGAGAAGGGGTTGTATACCGTGTCTTAGTAAAAATCTCCTAAACTTGGGTGAGGTAAACGCAGGTGCTCTATCCGAAAGGAGGCATTTGGGTGTATTGCTCTGCATTACCTTTTTTAAACACTGTAAGTATGTAAGTGTGCTGGTTGACTTAGAGGGGAAGGTCCATGCGTAACGGCTTAGATGGTCGACGATCACATGGAGATAAGTTTTCGAACTGCCATATTTTGAAAATCCGGCTATGGTGTCTATAGATAATGTGTCAAAGGGATGTGAAACGAGAGGAAGTTGTCCTAGCGTACCGTAATTGGGACCTTTGGGTCTTTTAATTAATTGGCATGTGGGACAAGATTTAACATATTTGGCAATCGAGTGTGTCATTCCACGCCAAGTGTATTGGGTGGAAATGATTCTCGTCATCTGTGAAACACCAGGGTGATTATATTCTACATGTACCTTATTTATTAGTGTGTGTTGGAGCGAGGGAGGAACGATGACTTTCGTCACGCCTTTTCGAGTTAGAGTGTGAAGGCCTTCTGGATTTATGGTGGCGTTTGGATAGGGAAGCTCAAGGGGTTGTTTTTCCTTTATTTGTGCAGCGCTGAGGAATCCACAGAAAGGATTGCGCGATAGAAGGTCCGCCTCATGCTGTTTCGATCCTTTTATGTAACGGATCTCGTACTCGTATGTGGACATCTTTAGACTCCACCGAAATAGTCGTCCAGTTGGATTTTTTATGGTCTTAAGCCACTGTAAGGCATGGTGGTCGGTGAAAATGGTGAATTTAACGCCGGTTAAATACACACGGAATTTGTCCACACATTCAATGATGGCGAGACATTCCAGTTCGGAAATCGTGTAATTTTTCTCGTGTGGCCTAAGCGCGCGGCTGTAAAATTGTACTGGATATAGAGTCCCATCTGGGTATTGTTGTTTGAGAACACCGGCTATGCCTAAAAGTGAGGCGTCACAATAAAGTTGGCACGGCAGTCCTTCTTTAAAAAGATGTAAGATTGGTTGTGAGGTCAGACTCTCTTTGAGAGCTTCGAAAGAGGTTTGGCATTGATTGTCCCAGTCCCATGTGGTGTCCTTCTTAAGTAACTTATTAAGGGGGGTTCTGAGTTGCGCATAATTAGGTATAAATTTATTGTACACATTAATGGCACCTAAAAACGATTGGAGTGTTTTTAGATTAGTTGGAACCTTAATAGCGTTGATTACATCAAGATTTTTAATTTGGGGCGTGTAGGTGCCCGATTTTATCGTATATCCTAAAAATTCAATTTGGGTCTTGAAAAATTCGCATTTATTATAATTTAATTTAATATTTTCTTCCTGGCACACTAAGAAGAATTTTTGTATATGTTGAGCATGCTCTTCTATGGTATTAGAGAATATAACAAAGTCATCAAAATAATGGGCTATGAAATCTAACTCATACTTTTGTATTACTTGACTTAGAGCACGTTCATATATTTGTGGTGAATTTCTCAGACCGAAAGGTAATCGAGAAAACTGGTACTGCCCTTCGAGAGTTACAAAGGCTAAAAGATTTCGGGAACTAGGTTCGATTTCAACTTGCCAGAATGCTGAACTTATGTCTACATTTGTAAAAATTTTGGCGTGTGCTAACTTATCCAAAACCGTTTCTATTAAGGGGAGAGGGTGTACATCGGGACAAATTATCTCGTTTAATTTACGGAAATCTACGCAAAATCTTTTCGTTTTATCCTTTTTAGTTACAAGGGTGACTGGACTAGCATAAGGAGAAAAAGAAGGTTCTATTATGCCGAATTTAAGCATTTGGTTGACCTGCTCTTGTATTTCTCGTTGATCAACTAGAGAAGCACGATAAGGTCTCAAAGCAATAATTTTATCGGATATAGTATGAATCTTAACTGGGGGTATCTTCAATTTAGGTACATCAAATTTGTTACTAGAAAAAATATGAGAATATCTATTAATTATATCTAAAAAGCTTGAAGGGATGTTGGAATTTGAACAAGATTGGGATGCGGGTATCTGACATACATTAGTAGTATAATTAGGAATGCAATCATTAAAAACGTTATTTTGTGGCATATCAACATGTTTTTTAGGTGAGGCGAAGTCACAATTAGAAATGGTTTCATGTGAAGGAGACATATAGCTAAAACCATGCCTAGAAGTGTCCGACACATGCATCGATGGGTTGTGCTGATAGGTGGCAAGGTTAGCCCTTTTGCTGGAATTTTCAAGGCTTTTACCATAGTTGCATGAGTCGTTCACAAGCGAAAAATGGTACATGGTAGGTGGCAGGGGAGCTTCGTTTTGGAAGACCAAAAAGTTACATAAATCTATTTTCAATTTGAAATTGCTTAATGTATTAAGAGATAATATGCCAAATGGTAATTTGGAATCTATAACATAAAATTTTGTTAATTTAGTTAAACAGCCTATAGTGACATTTAAATATAAAAATCCCATTGTTGAAATGTCATTGGAAACAGAACTAAGAGTAACATTGTCATCATATATTTTAAAAGTACAACCTAAATTGTTTTCAAGAAAGGTAAGTATTGTTATATTAATTATATTGACCGAAGCTCCTGTATCTGCCAAGAACGGTAAACAAAATCTTTTGCATAGTCCCAGTTTAAATATTAAATTATGGAGGGCAACGAAAATTACCTCCTATTTCCTCGCTTCGGGGAGTGGTCTGGACTGTGGTATCAGATGACGGGGTTGACCGTGCTGGCTGTGACCTGGCGGTGGAGGGAGATGTCCTCGGCTGACGCCCCGTAGTTTCTTGGTAAAACACATTGTTTCGACCAGATGGTTGTCGGCGCGGACACTGGGCGTTCCAGTGATTTCCCCGACAGTAGTGGCATGGTGACGGGGGTTGCGATGGCGCACTTGAATCTGCATGGCGATGCAGTCTAGGGGTGCTGAAGAAACGCGGCGGCATGTTATAGGGCCGGCTTGGTTGTTCCCTGGCCAAAGTAATATGGCCATCGTGCCTCGAAGAGGTGGGTTCTGGTGTTGGGCGCGCTGGCGCGGGTACACTCGAACCCTTTATTCTGGCCATTAAATCGTGCCAGTCTTTCAATGTGTTTGGCGACACGGTTCGCACCAAACGCTGGTCAGCTGTGGGAAGGCCTTCAGTCAGGGATTCGAGAATGATGTCGGTAGGCAGGTTCAGTTGTAGGCCCATTGCGGTTTTTTCCTTATAATAGCCTTGTAGGGTGGTTTGAGGAGTTAGCTTCAATGCTAAAAATTTGGAAAATGAAACTTCTACTGTGCCAGGGTACAGGTCTATTAAGATTTGTCTGGCCTGGTCGTAGGACTTATTGGCTAAGTCAAGTTGGCGAAAAAAGGTAAGGGGCTCACCTGAGAGTTGTGCCGGAAGTTTTTGGAGGCGCTTCGTCTCTGTCAGGTAGGCGCGGCCGGCGATGTCGTCGTATTGTTGGAAGAAATTGGCAGCGGGGTACGTTCCATCGTACCGGGGTAGGTCGCTATCTCTTTGGCCGGGGTTTATGATGTCGCGAAGAGCTGCTGCTAACTGCGCTACGATGTCGGTCACGATTGAAGGCGTGGTATTTCCCTCCGAGGTGGCGTCACTCCTTGCCTGGTTCTCCATCTTCGGATGTCTTGTCTTTGGTAGGTAATCCTGTCGGCTCCGCTGTGGGGAGGTAAGTCGATCCTGTAGGATGACTGTAGTGTATTGGTCAAATGCAGTCGTTGCGGCCTCAATATTTGAGTGGGTTCAGGCGTGGATGTATTGCACCAAAGAACGAGACATGGTAGATGTCACCACGGAGATGGCAAGAAGTGAGTCCAGCCGACACCAGTTTAGGGGAGAACCGTCTAGAGGCGTCTGCCAGTATCGTTCCCCAGCCGACCAAAGGGGCTGTGTGTGGGGGCCGAGACTGGAATGTCGCACCCTGCTGCCGTCGAGACAAAAATGCAGACGGTCGTAAATTACCAGGAAGCTAGAGGGACCCTTCTGGCATCGGCTGACACTCACTCGAAATTTTATTTGTCGTTTTGGCAATTACATTACACATTTATACAATACATGGAGACATAGATGTATTGGGATATATTACAACATATATATATATATATATAATATATAAATGAATGTATGTGTGTGTGTGTGTGTGTCCTTTATGCCTGACCAAACCACTCATTGGAACGCCATGAAACTTTGGGAAGTTATTTAGTATAGTACTGGGAAGGTTTCTGAAAAATAATTTCTTGAATATCTTGAATATCCTTAGAGTTATTTGCAGATTTGTAGATTTAACTCTCAAGCAGCCTCCCCTTTGCGAAGATGATAACAAGTTTTTTTATCTATAAGTTTTATTATCACTAAGTTTATTATCTTAAAGATTATTTATCAAAAGTAAGATTTTCTACCTATTAATTGCGCACAAGTCAAAGTTAGTTATCGAGTATTTTTCAAGGGACCGGGAAAAAATGTTCACTAGATAAAATGATGATTTTGTAATGTAGAAAATTAGGAAAGACAAAATTCAGGATGACACGGCAATTTATTTGAGACAAGATGAGACAAGGGACCGGGAAAAAATGTTCACTTTATCGAGAGATTCAAATTTACGAGTTTCAAATTATCAAAATATATATATTATTTTTTTAAATAAGTTTATAGAGAATTGTTTTAACAAATGTTCGTTAGGCAAACCTTTACTCGGGTAAAACCCGGGCGAAGCCGGGTACGTCCGCTAGTATCTATATATAAAAAATCAATGTTTGTATGTTTGTTTGTTTGTATGTCCGGTATACAAATTCGCAGTAGTTCACTAATTCAACCCAAAATTTCCATACATAGGTAAAAAAATACGGTGAAGACGATAGGCTATTTTAAAAATATATAAATTAATTATTAAAAAACTATATATTCAAATTATTCTACTTAGCTCACGAACAGCGCCCTCTATCAACGATTAAATTATGCTGATGCAAACAAATAGATAATGCTAATAACAAACAATTATAAAAAAATTCTTATCTAAATATATATATCACTCGGGTAGATATGCACACGGGTCAATCCCGGGGCGAAGCCCGGGTCACCCGTCTAGTAACATTATAAAGTGTGTTAACAACTAAAATGTTATAACACCTTGATAAAAGTTGGCGTTCAGTCAACTGAAATATTGGTAAAATAAATGATATTTTGATCCAATATATGCCTTTTTAATTAAATATTTATTTATGGATTGCTCTATTTTCAAAACATTATCAGTTCTATATCTACATCCCCATAAATCTTAATTATATGAGTGGCATATTCAAAATTTCAAATATTTTAGAAAAAAATATATATATATATTATATTAAAATATTATTTTATTCAAAATTATATTTCATAGATTAAAATACTCTGTTAAATCGACCGCCAGAGGTCACGCTTCCCCTATAAAAACTCATTGTTGTTGTTTTCCGATGGCCGGCTCAAACCTTTTGTACATTATGTAAATAAGTTTTTCATTTTTTTATTCTAACGCCTTAAGCCAGGCAGTAATTTTTATCAAATTATGTTTTTTTATATATATTCTTAAACTCATTAGAAGTTTTTTTCTAATCAAAACTATTTTCATACTTTCAAGATTATTGCCACGACTGCAATACCATTACCATTTAGTAGTAAAAAGAGCCAGCAGATAATTACCATAGCATAATCCGCAAGATAATAAAAATAAATAGAAATTTCACTTTTTATTTATAACATATATATAATAAGAGAAGGCATATCCTGATCGTTTAAATGAGAATTTTAAATAGCAGAGCGCCATCTAGCGGACGATTAAAGATCTATTCAGGGATAAATTTATTTATCAGTTTTTATTGAACAACTCAAGTTTTCGTTCTTATAAGCCCTTCAACAGGAGTAACATAATAACTAAATGTCTACATTTCGGGATTTATTTAATTATTGTGTTATAATCCTGTCGAAGGGCTGATATTCTCGAAACATTGAGTTCGTATAATAAAAACAGATAAAGAACTTATTCACAGATAAATATTTGATTTAGATAAAAAGGCGGATCTGATAAATTGGTCTTTTTATTATAATAATGATAATTAATCTTTAAAACTTTTTTCTTTTTTTCTTCTTCTGTTAGACCATGCTTTTTACTACATTTCATGCAATATTGTACATATAAAACCTCACTCATCCTGATCATTGTTTTCTACGCTCTGGAGAATCTGTGTAAGACCAATGGGGTCTTAATAAAGGCTTTGTGTGTGTAATTTAGATAATTAAGCACAGATGATTAATATCTATTATAAATAGGAACTGTATAAATAATATTCAGATATAGAAAAATTAAAGTTAGACTTTCATCAAAGTGTGCCTGGATCATGGTGCCATTATCAACGAAAGCTGCACCCCTATACCCCATTCCATGAGATAATGAATTCATGGTATTTGTGTAATCTTTACACAAGGGGATGCGAAACAACATATATAAAAATTGCGATTTACTAATATAAAATATCAAAAAACCTTGCGATATAAGTATATTTATTTAAAAAAAACTTATTGTGCAATTTATTTTGATATTTTATAATAAATAAATAAATATACATATTAGAGAAGAAACATAAGTCGGTGTGGTGTAACCTAGGAAGAAACTACGAAGCGAGCTAGCAGCAGACAGTCTTTATTTTTCTCTCTCTCACTATATACAACTCATGTTTGACGATTAATCCGCCTTCTACATGCTTATCGGATAAGCATTTTAAGGCACAAATCATCTTTAGGAGTCACCAAGCGCCCGTCGCGGTGGAGGGCCAAGGAGAGGGCTGGAGAGGCGCCGGCAAGGCAAGTGGGCACCCCGGGGGAGAAGAGGGCGAGAGCGCCGTTTATGAGGGAACCAAGGCAGCACCAAGCACAGCTAAAGCACCTCAGGCTTCAAAAATTTTTAAGGGATCATTTCAGTGATCGAGATCAAGAGATCAAGATTCAGAGATCAAATGACTATATACAACTCATTCGCTCTATTTATACAATTCTCAGTCACACGTGATCTGACAACAATGGTCAAATATGCAAATTACACAAATATATATATATATATGTAAATAAAAGAAATCTTAACACGATGAGAATAAATTCTCTATAAAAGAGAATGATTGTACAAGTTTTCGGGAAAAACATCCTTCTACGGGTACAAAGGGCGTCTTGCCTGAAAGCTTGTACCATCTTCCTCTTATAAGAAAAGCTCTTATTCTCGACTTGTGTTTATTATTTTATTGTGAATATGTAGATTATCTTTGTATTATATATACATATTTTCTAACCATTCATATTGTTGCATCAAGGCTAAATGCACCTATTTCATATTGTAATATTATTTTTCATATATTCTAAATTTGAATTGATATTTTATATTATACAGAATATATATTTAATTAAAAAGGCATATATTGGATCAAAATATCATTTATTTTACTGCGCTGAATTTGTTGTTGACACACATTAAATATGTTTAAAACACCTTTATAAAGGTTGGCATTCAGTCAACTGAAATATTGGTAAAATAAATGATATTTTGATCCAATATATGCCTATTTAATTAAATATGTATTTATGAATTGCTCTATTTTCAAAAACAATATCTATATATATAAAAATGAATGTTTGTATGTTTGTTTGTATGTCCGGTATACAAATTCGCAGTAGTTCACTAATCCAAACCAAAATTTCCATACATAGGTAAAAAAAATACGGGGAAGACGATATGCTATTTAAAAATATATATAAATCAATTATTAAAACTATATATTCAAATTATTCTACTTAGCTCACGAACAGCGCCCTCTATCAAATATTAGATTAAATTATGCTGATGCAAACAAATAGATAATGCTAATAACAAACAATTATACAAAAAATCTTATCTAAATATATATCACTCGGGTAGATATGCACACGGGTCAATCCCGGAGCGAAGCCTGGGTCACCCGTCTAGTATATTATAAACAGATTATGTACTATAGATTCACCATTTGTATTTTGGTAGACTGTGTGACTTCACAGCTCTCTTTGATGAGAGAAATAAATAAATTATGGTGGAAGCTACTTAAAGTAGAGTTATCTCATTATTCCCTTATATAAATTTGTAGGATGGTTGAAACACGTTCTGGTAAGTTGCAAGACACGGCACAGGAGAGAATCAAGGTTGAAGAGTCTGCCAAACCGCAACCTAAGGCAACAATAGCTAAATTAACAAATAAGTAACGAAACCTATCTTTATAAATTGAAGATATTCTATACGACATATTTTACTTCACTTGAATAGCTTTTTATTACATAATAAAAAATCAAGCTAGCTTGCTTTCGAGTATTAAGAACTCTTAATACTATACACTTAATAAATACTATATACTTAATAAATATACAAGAATTAAAAATCGAAATTCTCACTTGAAGGTATTGTCTCGAGTTTTAAAACTTATATGTTTATATTTCTTGAAAATTCATTTAAATAGAACCGTATAAAATTCTTAATATTCGAAAACTTGCCATTTTTAATTTTAGAATGTAATACACTTTCTTTTTGGGGTTGTGAAATATTTTAAATATTTTTTTGTAAAAATATTACTAATCTTTCTCATAATTGGAATAGGTATTTTCTCCTTTTGATAAATTATTATAGAAAGATATATACCCTCACTTTTAGAATTATTAACACAAGTTTATCTCAAAAATGGACTATATTTTTATCATGAAATCATTAGATATTCATAAAACAATCTATTCAAGTATTTCATTAATATTTCCATTCTTGATAACCTTTTCACAAATCTAAATTTATTCACCTCCAATGTTAATCTCACTCCACAAAATTCCAAAATAATAAATCATTTCACAATATTAATTAAAAAAAAAACATTCTAAAATATATACAAGAGTTTATCAAACTTATATCCATATTATACCTATATTTTAGATATACATTTATCATTTTATCATCAAAACTCTCCAACATTTGATGTCAAAACTTTAGAGTTTTTTTTCCCCGCTCAAACTAAAAATCACGTGAATTAATTTAAGATGGAAATTAAAAACATCCATCAGAAGAATTTTAAACAGGGTGACCAGCTTTTTTTTAGGCCTAATTAAATATATATCTAATAAATTAAAGGACCAGTTTTTGTCAACACTCCCAGTGACAATTTATCACCAATTATAACGCCATATTAAAATTTTTGATCTCATTACAGAGCCTGCCCGAATTTTAAAGCGTGAGTTTTTTTTTCTTAATTATTAAATCTTAATTACTTAATATTGACATTTGTGACACCAGTAGATATGACGTTAAAACAATTTTTAAATAATAATATTAAAATTCTTAAATATTATTTTTAACGTGAAAAATAAAAACAAAAGTAATATTTACGTCTTTATCTATGATCAAATTGTTCTGGTCAAAAAGCAACAAAAATATTCATAGAGGAATATATTTTTAAAATTCTATAGTAATATTTTTGTGTTTTACAGAAATTTAAGGATTTATATATAAAATATAATTATATTTTTGACATTAACTCTGTCTATCATAGTTTTTTATTGTGAATAATTCTATAATATCTTGTATATTTTCATTCTAAATTATTCGGTAAAACTTTCTTCAATCTGTAAATTGTTTTCTTCGAATACACACAATACTTTACAATTGATTTCATTCAATTAAAATTTCATACCAACTCTTTGTACATATTCTAATTGTATTGATATTTTTTCTCTTTTCATCTAACAAAATTGCATACTAATTCTTGTACATATTTCAATTGTATTGATATTTTTCCTCTTTTCATCTAACAAAATTGCATACTAATTCTTGTACATATTTCAATTGTATTGATATTTTTTCTCTTTTCATCTAACAAAATTGCATACTAATTCTTGTACATATTTCAATTGTATTGATATTTTTTCTCTTTTCATCTAACAAAATTGCATACTAATTCTTGTACATATTTCAAATGATCTTTCTTTTTTTTCTTTCAATGTTTAGTTTACCTTTAAAGTGCAAGTGTTCCTAGTGGGACATACCGCTCTAAGTCGAAATAAATAAATAATTATAGACGCGTATGATTCTTTTTAAAATAAAACAATTTCTACTGCCCTTATGGATATAAGTTTTGTAAACTCTTGTATATATTTTGAAAATTTTTGTATTTCAAAAATTAATATTGTGGAATGATTTATTATTTTGGAATTTTCTGGAGTGAGAATCATACGCGTCTATAATAGTTTCGAATTTTGATAACAGATGGCGCGCTAATGCATCATAATAAATACATATATAAATAGATAAATCTGTAAAACACAGATATTTGGACAAACAAATAATAAGGATATAATGAGCCATCTATATTTGGGAAATGGAAGCAACAAAGCTGGAATGTTTCTTTCATACATAAATATGTTTTTAATTCATTTTTAAAATTGTGCATTTAACTGTTTTATGCAACTTTTAATTACTATTCCTTTAAATTGGTATTTATTTAAATATGTAACAAATAAATTTAATTGTAATTTGTTTCTTTTCAATAATATCAGCAAAAATTATCTCTACAGACCTTATTGAAATGATATAAGTTATTGAATGAGATGGCTTTTCAATAACTTATATCATTGCAGTAAGGTCCATAGAGATAATATTTGATGGTATTATTGAAAATAAATACATTGCCAGTAAATTTATTTGTTACAAATTAAATCGTTATATGGCAATTGAATTTATAAATATTACCACGTGGAAAATTAGGAGAGACAAACTTCAGGATGACAAAGCAAATTATTCAAGGCAAGAACAAACTATCAAAAGTAAACAAAAAGATAACCAAATGAGGGAAGTTTACAGAGTAGCAAAATATAAACATAAAAAATGAAGCTCTGTTAATAAAATAATAAATACTTCGCTGCAATATATTTAAATGTTTTTAATAAAAAATTATGATTTGAAACAATCAGAACGGTATTTCAGATATATTTGGATAACATTAATAAGATTTCATCTTATATTTGATGTTTGAAAATTTTGATAGATATTTGTTGTGGGGTGGTGACTCCAGTCTTCACACCTCAGTTCTTGGAGGTTGTTATCATTTAGCTTTCTCAAGACCTCTTTATGTTTCAAGAAGAGCTCCTTTCTTTTTGATTCGATGCTTTCTAGAATGATTTGTGGTGATGATGAGTTTGTGAGGTTTTTCATTTTGAAAATTCTGTTTTATTATTCAAATATTCATAGTTAACAAAATACAAAATTTATTTTTTAGATTTTCAAACATTTGCATACAGAAACATCCTATAGTTAGCATTTAATTTTAAGAGACCATGCGATTTGGACATGCGAAGAGGTCTTGAGAAAGCTAAATGGACATAACCTCCAAGAACTGAGGTGTGAAGACTGGAACCACTAACCCACAACAAATATCTATCAAAATTTTCAAACATCAAATATAAGATGAAATCCAATTAATGTTATCAAAGATTCTCTGAAACACCCTTCTGATTGTTTCAAATTATAATTTTTTATTAAAAACATTTAAATATATTGCAGCGATGTGGTTGCTTACAAATTATTGGATAAATTGCAAGGTCTTGAATATTAATCTTATCAAATCTTTCTCTTCCTATAAAAATATACTTTATCTGTATTTTTGTTTGTATAATGTTTTTTTAAAATTATTTTACATGGTAAGTATTTAGATTTACAAAACACACACACAACCAATGAATAATTAAAATCACAAAACAGAATAAAAATTTATCTATATTGAAAAATGGAAGAAACTTCTTCCCATTTCTTTTTATTGAAGACTATCTGTTACCTCTGTTGTCTTTTGTTTTGAGGACAAGTGTATGACGCCCTGAAAGCCAATAAATAAACTTGGTTACGTTTTTTAATATTAGAATCTCAATTAAATAATCCTTAAATTTATCCAATTTAAAGGACACAAACATTGATCTAATTAAAAATAGAACTAAATTAATTTGAAATATTCTTCACAGCATCATAATTCTTTCAAATATTTTCCTCGCAAATGAGAAAACAAATCTGTAATTTTTAAAATAAACAAATAAAGCACAACAATCATATTTAACCTTTCCTCTTTACAAAATTATAATTTTCAAAGTAAATTAATAATAATTATCAATTACATTATTGAAATATTATTTTTAAAAAGTATATTAGAGGTCTTTAATTTATTCCTCTTGCCATAGATAACATTAAGAAAATAATAATAAATGCGTATACAATGAAAAAATTAACAATTAGGTTATTTTCTATTAAAGCAAAATTGCTCTAAATCTTTAATAAACAATTAACTGTTAATTTTCATCATAAATTCTTTAATACTTTAACAATTACATCTATTACAAGGTACATTGCATAAAGGTACCGATCTGTTTATGCTTATTTCTAGCTACCTATGAAAATATCATACAAAAGGTATATGTATTGATGTATGAAATCTTGTTAAAATAATTGAGGTTATCTGCTATTAAGACTTCATAGGTATATTCAATATATATATTCGATTATGCATTAAGATAGACAAAAGGCTTCCAAAAGACAAAGACCATCAAAGCGACTACCCAATCAGCAAAGAGGAAAAGACAGTCTCTTTCTAAAATGGACTTTTTTGTTTAGTCCTTTGTAACCTTATTGATCTCCATTTAGTCCGTCCCTTCTTTTTTCTTATTAGATTAATATTTTTCTTTCTTTCTCTTCCTTCCTCGATGATGCATTCTGTGACGGATAACTTCAGATGCATCAGTCTTATTTCTTCATATTCTTATATATAGAAATAACTTGCCATGACGCTTAACTCCATTAAACCAATTATTTTAGATTTGATTAGTATTTTTTTTATTGGAAAATGATTTTTGGTATTTGTAGTGTTCTCTACTTATCAGATAGCATAAAAGATAAACCTCAATTTTTAACAAATTCAACAACTCTTCAGGCCACACTAACACCTTAAACACAGCTGATATTGCGTATGGTCTTAACTACCCGTTTCATGATTTTTCAGGATGCCTGAATGACCTTTTTTTGGTCGTTGAGGTACAGCTTGCACCACGCTGATGAGGGCCAACACCCCGAAACGCGTCCGTGGTTAGCTTTTCTTAATTAATCAAGAATGGGTATTTGGCCAATTCTGAAATAATTAAAAATCAACGAGAATAGTTGATATTTATTCCGAAAGATGGCGCAAGCCATCATCAACTTTCAGTTGCACGATAAGGAGATGCCTTTTCTTAATTTATGTACCTTATCCCAGTACAATATCACATTTGTACTATTTCTTCACATTGTGTCGCCGTCTCACACAGCAAATTTTCTAATGTACATATAACTTGCCATAGCATTGTTAAATTTGATTTTGTATCGATTTTCCTGTAGAAGGGTGTTATCCTGAAATCTCGAAAAATGTTTAATAAAAGATACTCATCCTTAGAAGTTTATTTTATTATCTAAAATTGCTAGCAAAGGATTATAATCTAAATTTTAAATTGGATAAAAATCATATGAAACTTTGATTTTTTAAAATTCTCACCATGAACCACGAAATCACTAGATATTTGAACTAACAACTTGTATATATCCTTTTATAAAAATGTGAAACTATTTTAGACGCATATGATTATTTTAAAATTAAACAATTTCTACAGATGACGTGCTATAGTGTATCATTGTTATTTTCATGGTGGATAGAAATGGGCGACTGCTTTTACAATAAGTACACCACATGTCTACACATGTGAAAAGCAGTTCGACTTTGCACTTACAAATGTGCCAGAGCCACGTTTGGTGGTTTGCACTCGCTGGTTGGGTTGGACTTTTGCAATAATCGGGGGCCATTGGAGCATTTCTTTTTAGTGTATCATAATATCCTTTTATATTTACATATTATTTCTTTTCTCTCATGCAATATATACATACCTACATATTTGCTGATTTTCTTTAAAAAAAGAGAACAAATTAGCTTGTGGAATCTTACTACAGTACTAATACTTAGTGAAATAATGCACTATTTGTATGTTTAAGATAAAATTATTCAGTATTTATTTCAATCTCTCTTCTATATAGAACGAATTTCTGAAATTTGTGAACTGAAATTGAAAATGAGCTGTGGAAGGATTGATTGATCAGTGTTGAACCTTCACATCAATTGGATAATATCATCTATCAGATTGTATTGTTCATTTTGCTTGATGATTGCAGTGTTTTGTCCATAATATTTTATTGCTCCATGGAAAGGAGTGGGGTACCATTGCGCCGTTAGTCAGCCACATTTCAGAGTTCCCTGTTCACGGTTACCGTAGCGGCTCGGGGCTCACGACACCGTACTACACCCTACAGAGAACTCCCTTACTTGTTATTGATATTGTGCATTAAATAGTTTATTCTTGATGATGATGGTATAACGAAACTCTGCAAAAAGAGTTGAATAGTTTCTCTCACTTTTTGACACCATTATTCCACGTCATTTTTACTGAATTATTTATTGACATATAGAAAGATATTCTTTAAAATACACTCATATATATTCTATGTTTTCTGACGTGATATTCATCATTTAACTCTTGATTAGAAATAAACCCTTTTCCCTGATTTATAATATTATTAAATAAATAAAGCTTCCAGGGCTAAGTTGTCTCCTATTGAAGGACTGACAAGTCCGAAAGCTTGAAAATGAAATTTGAACAAGAAACTTAGACCTGGAAGTTTTATTTATTATATAACTTATATATATGTTATAAATATCATTTGTAATTTAATTTTATGAAAATTAGACACTATTTTAGACGCGTAAGATTATTTTTGAAATTAAACAATTAACAAAATAAACAATTAAACCATTGCAATTAAGGGCAGTAGAAATTGTTTAATTTCAAAAAGAATCTTACGCGTCTAAAATAGTTTCTAATTTTCATGACAGATGGCGCGCTAATGCATCATAATATAATTATATTTTATACATATTTCTTTTTATTTTCTAGAAATAATTCTGTGACGTCGGCTGCTAGAAATTCAGATGGCACCTATGCAAATAAGTTAATTCATTGCTTTTTTTTGGATGGTACAAATTATTGGATGAATATATGAATATCTAAATTTTACCACGCCTCAGTATAGATAGCTTTATTTATATATTCTTTGTTTCTCTATGTCTAAGAAGATATTTAGAGGGTCGGTGGAAAGGTGATCTGAACCGTTGGTTTTCGACCGCTACGACCTAGGATCGAAGCCTGCATTGGGCACTTTTTTCTGATTAATAAAAATGGCCCCCAATTCTTGCAAAATTCCAACTTTATCAGCTAGTGTAAGTAACTAAATGGGACTCTGGCATATTTGTAAGTACAAAGTCGAACTGCTTTTCACATGTGTAGACATGTAGTGCACTTACAGTAAAAGCAGTCGCCTACTTCTACCCACTATGATTATCATGGCCTGTACCACGTGTGTGTAATAGGGATAATAATAAAATATATTTAAAATACTCTTTATTTAAAAACTGTATTAGAGCTCTGAGAAGCGGTCTGGTGGATTAAATTGGCGAAACCCCTGGGAGGGTTCACCACTGATGAGCCAAGCCCTCCCAATATATTTTTTCATCGCAGTAAGGGCAGTAGAAGTTTGTATTATGTATAAAAGAAACATTCGTGCTTTTAAATCCTTTCATTATACTTTCTTTTATTAATTTGATCTTTTAATCTAAATTTTATTATCAGTTAATATTCAAACTCTAATAGTAACACTATCTAAAGTTATTTTCATTTTCATGAAATATAAATTGTGGCAAATTGTTATAACCATTTCATTTATCAATAGTAAAGTCATAACGGCGTAATATAACAAATTCTTATATAAAGCCAAAATTATTTGAAATTTTACAACAAAAACAACAATAAAAAGCTTTATTAAGACCTTTTAGTCTTATACAGATCCTCCAAGCAGATATATAGGTTATATGCAGGAAAAACAGTAATAGAACTTAATGTTAATATGATATTTATATACAGAAAATATTATATAAAGACAATCAAGCCAATAAATAGATCAAGCCAATAAAATTGGAGGTAAAGAAATTATTTAAAATTTAATATACCATATTTTCATCTAAAAATATTCCATCTATAGAAGCATAAGATACCTCTTCCGTCAAAAATATTTTTTTCTAAAAAATATTTTAATTTAAATAATATATACAGTTAAACTTGTCTATAGCGCCCCCTCTTGGGACTCACCAAAATAGGGTGCTATAGACAGGTCACATTTAATGTAAATCGCATCGTACTACGTATTTAAGATCGGGCGCTATTTAGAGGGAGCGCTATAGACATGTTTAAATATAGAAAATTGGGATTTACCATTATGAAATATAAAAAAACCTTGCGTAAAGTACTCATAATAGTAAATAGAAATTTTCTTATATCTGAATATGAACCCCAAAAAACTTTGAATTTTTCGAAAATTATAGAGTGAAGGATATTTTTAAAAAGTTCACATTAAAATAAGTTTTGAAAATTGAGCAATCCATAAATAAATCTTTAATTAAAAAGGCATATATTTGGATCAAAATATCATTTATTTTACCTATATTTCAGTTGGCTGAACGCCAACTTTTATCAAGGTATTAAAACATATTAATGTGTGTCAACAACAAACTCAGCGCCACATAACGTCAATAAAATTAAGTTTTGCTTATATTCAAAAATAGGCTTTATTGTTAATATTAAAAACATTCACATCCTTATTTTATAAAATTTATTTTTGTCCATAATATAAATATATATATATATCGTGATTTTAAACAATGTGATATGTAAGTAATAAAGTATGACGTCTTTTCTAGTCGTCTCAAAGTGACACCAGCTTGCCACCGGACACCCGGGGGATCCAGAGAGGGACAAAGAAGGGGCGTTGGTCCGGATGTTGACAGTTAGTTAGGTTACAGTGGATATTTTCGGACAGGCCGCTCATTGCTAGGTCTCACGGCGGCCCTCGTGGCCGCCGTTTTAGTTCCTCCCTGCCTCCGCAGCGTCATGCAGGACACCGAGCTTTCCTCAGTTAATCCTCAACTTTCCCCTGGTACTAGTACCACGTGAGACGTACTAGGAGAGCGTCTTTTGATCCCAAACTTTGTCCTTACTGTCCCGTGCGGACTTCCCACTCTGCACGCCTTGCCACTCAACCCCAACTGCTTCCAACTCACTTGTTGGCTTACCCGGGTTTACGACATATATATCAACATTTTTTCTTCCCATTGAATATAAGAAAAAATAGTTTTTCAAACTTAATTCTATTGATGTTTGTTATGTGGCGCTGAGTTTGTTGTTGATACACATTAATATGTTATAATACTGTTCGCGTATATACTTAACTTAAATCTTATAAGTTAAAGTCTTTCGCTGAGTTTGTGTTATTATTCTCCATGAGACCCTTTAAATTAAAACAAAGACTTGACTTAAGTTAGAGTTTAGAATTTTTTAAATTTACTACAAACAACAAAAGAATTTATAATTTTACATACACACCACTGAATTCGATTTTTAATTTACATCACAAAACAAAAAAAAATTAACAACACACTGTTACCGAATTAAGAAAAAAAAAATGAACAAACATAAAAACTAATAATCAATGAATATATCTTCAAATTAATAAAGCACAATAACAATAAAGAATAAAATAACAATAATGATATAATGATTTTAATCAAACAAATACCTTGAAAAAGGTTGGCGTTCAGCCAACTGAAATATTAGTAAAATAAATGATATTTTGATCCAATATATGTCTGTTTAATTAAATATTAAAATAAGTAAAACGAATTTAAAAAATAAATAACATATTCAGCTATTGATTAAGTAAAAATTCTGGCACAATATATATACAATAGGAAAGGAGGAAGATAAAAAATTACATCTACTGAATTAAGAATGAGATTATGCAGAGGAATGACGTAAGCACAGGTTTGGACAAACAGTCTCAACGCAGAGCAATCATATGCCTTTCCCTTTTACCCGACTTCTATTCCCATCACTTTAGACCCTGGGGAAATTTCTGGAGAAGCGGCTTGAGATTCTTTCATCTCTCTCCCACATAAAATATCTTCGATATTTCCCGCATCATTACACGGATTTCATTAGAGGTCATTTCCCCATAATACGTGTTTCCGGATTGATGGAGGAGGACTGGTTAAAAACCGTCGATTTTTCCGTAATCGATTCCGGCATTGGTAACTTTTTTTTCTAACAGATTTTCTTAAATGTCTCTTTTTTCTTGCTAATGTTCAACCCCCTACCAGTAAATACAAGTAACCAAGGTAAAAGTTTAAGTACAAAAGTCAAGCTGATATGTACAAGTGTAGATATGTATTGCACTTGTATAATTTAGACAAAATCAATAAGAGATCTAGGGCCACGGCATTAGTGATTTTTTTTCTAACTGATTTTCTTCAATGTCTCTTTTTTCTTGCTAATGTTCAACCCCCTACCAGTAAATACAAGTAACCAAAAGGTTCTTGCACAAGTTTAAGTACAAAAGTCGAACTGCTATCTACATATGTAGACATGTGATGCACTTGTATAAATTAAACAAAATCAATAAGAGATATAGGGCCACGGCATTGGCAACCTTTTTTTCTAACAGATTTTCTCCAATGGCTCTTTTTTCTTGCTAATGTTAAACTCCTTACCATTAAATACAAGTAACCAAAAGGTTCTTGCACAAGTTTAAATACAAAAGTCAAGCTGATATGTACATGTGTAGACATGTAATGCACTTGTATAGTTTTGACAAAATCAATAAGCATTTTATGGCCAGGTTTCTTTTAACAATTTTTTTATTTCTCGAGTTTTCGGGCTAACATCCCCTTCAACACGGATATCTTGAAGTATTACTTGTATAATTACCCATAATGGCCAGTAATATATGTACTTGGGATAAGTATAAGAAAGTGTATCCTGACCAGTATATATACACATTTACTGATGGGCGGTTGGAAAGACGGATGTAAAATGTCTTAAGGCAGAATGTATTCATTAAAGCTCTACCAAAGGTGATCAAACACATTCAGAGTTTATCTATATACTAGTAAGAAAATTTGGAGAAATTAGATTTTTTAAAGGATTCAGAGTGATTTGACTAAGATAATTTCAATAAAACATATTCGGACAATCTTGCGAAATTTGTCGTTCTTTTACAGGTACTCAACTTTCTGCTACAAAAAGAATGCCTAATCCATATAGATAAAAAATATACCCTTACCTATATATAAAACAACAAAAAGCTTTATTATGATCTTTTAGTCTTATACAGATTCTCTCCAAGCAGAAATATAGGATATATGCAGGAAAAAAAGTAGCAGTACCTTAATGGAAATATGATACTTATATACAGGAAAAATTATATAAAGACAATCAAGCTACTAAATAGATTAGTCTGGGTAAGTTGGAGGAAAGGAAATTTATTATACATGGATTTACAACGGATTCACCGCAAATGAAGATGAAAAAGCAAAAGATAATCACAATCAACTAGCCGAGTGACCCGGGCAACGCCCCGGGTTTACCCGAAGGACCCGCAGGTGAGAAACTATAGAAGAAAAATTTTAACAAATCAGAAAATGAAATTGCAAACAACAGAACTACACTTCTTTAAGGATATGAGAGCACATGCACTGTATCACCATACGTGTACCATTTTCAAAGACCCTGCTTAGGATTAAAACTTCTCAGAAGCATAACAATAGTACCAACCTAGAGGTTAACTGGTGTGGATGCATTCCTCTGGGAGTAAGACTATTGAGAAATTCAGTAGGGAGTTATTTTGCTTCTCCGCATTCTAACACTCCAACTGTTAACACTGTGGAAACACTGACTCATGTTTGGTAAGCAATTTCAGGGAAGAAACTATAGACATTGGATTAAATAAATTATTAATTAAATTGCATTAAATAAAAATTATTAGATTTAAATAAATATTATTAGAGTGAAAAAAAAAAGAAAAAATTAACAAATTAGAAAATAAAATTTCGAAAAATACAACTATATTGCAGATAAGATAAGAGGACCTTATTAAAAAATAAATAAACAAACTGTAATTCGACACTATCGATAATTCGACACTTTCGATAATTCGACACTTTCGATAATTCGACCATTTTAAAAATCAAATTTACAAGGTTGATTGTTGTTTAAATACAACTTTGATTTTGCATGCATAAACACAGGCTCTTGTAGCAAAGAACCCAAATATTATTTATAGTCACAGCAAAAGCCAACTTTAGTGAAAACTGATGCCTCTTCAGAATGAATGGAAGACTGAAATCTGAAGGAGCAGAAGATATGGGTCATCTTTACATGTATGCTATCCAATGTTCGCACACTTGAAAAAGCCACATATAAAGTTGTCCGTGCGTAAACACAGGCTCTTGTAGCCATGGTTTGGCCTTGAGCCTTATTTATAGTCATAGCAAAAGCCAACCTTAGTGAAAACTAACGCCTCTCTAGAATGAAGCGAAGGTTGGTATCCGAAGGGGCCAAAGATATTTCAGACACTATACAGTGTGTTCAACTTTGGGCACTGTCAGTATATGTGCTTCAAGGACATGAGAGCACATGCGCTGAAACACCATACGTGTTCCATCGCAAAGATCCTAAAGGCATTGGTGAAAGTATAAATAAATATTTTGGAAATGAAAAAAAAATACATATATATATAAGAAAATAAATTGGAATAAAAATTTACAAACTATATTTCAGAGTGGATACATATTTGAAAGGAAAAAAAAAAAAAGAAAATTGCAAACAACAAAACTATATTACAAATATGACATGAAAACTAACGCCTCTCTAGAATGAAGCGAAGGTTGGTATCCGAAGGGGCCAAAGATATTTCAGACACTATACAGTGTGTTCAACTTTGGGCACTGTCAGTATATGTGCTTCAAGGACATGAGAGCACATGCGCTGAAACACCATACGCGTTCCATCGCAAAGATCCTAAAGGCATTGGTGAAAGTATAAATGACCCATATCTTCTGCTCCTTCAGATTTCAGTCTTCCATTCATTCTGAAGAGGCATCAGTTTTCACTAAAGTTGGCTTTTGCTATGACTATAAATAATATTTGGGTTCTTGCTACAAGAGCCTGTGTTTATGCATGCAAAAGCAAAGTTGTATTTAAACAACAATCAACCTTGTAAATTTGATTTTTAAAATGGTCGAATTATCGAAAGTGTCGAATTATCGAAAGTGTCGAATTATCGAGTGTCGAATTACAGTTTGTTTATGTATTTTTTAATAAGGTCCTCTTATCTTATCTGCAATATAGTTGTATTTTTCGAAATTTTATTTTCTAATTTGTTAATTTCTTTCTTTTTTTTTCACTCTAATAATATTTATTTAAATCTAATAATTTTTATTTAATGCAATTTAATTAATAATTTATTTAATCCAATGTCTATAGTTTCTTCCCTGAAATTGCTTACCAAACATGAGTCAGTGTTTCCACAGTGTTAACAGTTGGAGTGTTAGAATGCGGAGAAGCAAAATAACTCCCTACTGAATTTCTCAATAGTCTCACTCCCAGAGGAATGCATCCACACCAGTTAACCTCTAGGTTGGTACTATTGTTATGCTTCTGAGAAGTTTTAATCCTAAGCAGGGTCTTTGAAAATGGTACACGTATGGTGATACAGTGCATGTGCTCTCATGTCCTTAAAGTAGTGTAGTTCTGTTGTTTGCAATTTCATTTTCTGATTTGTTAAAATTTTTCTTCTATAGTTTCTCACCTGCGGGTCCTTCGGGTAAACCCGGGGCGTTGCCCTGGTCACTCGGCTAGTATGTATATAAAAAAGCAAAGCCCAATTCTAAACCCAAATATTTTATTTATGAGAAGAACATCAACATAATGCATGATTACGGCAGTCCATAGCTTCCCTGACAAAAATTCACCAAAAAAGTTAAATATTCCAAAAATATTTCTGTGTATATATTGCTAAATGTGTAAATAACATGTATATAAAAAAGCAAAGCTTAATTTTAAATTTCATTATCCTTTTCACAGGAAAAGCATCAAAATACTGCATAAGTACGGCACTTTTGCAGCCGCATGATTACGGCAGTCCATAGCTTCCCTGACAAAAATTCACCAAGAAAGTTAAATATTCCAAAATTTTTCTGTGTGTAAATTGCTAAATATGTAAAAAACATGTATACAAAAAAGCTTCTTGAAATGAAAAAAAAGGATAAAATAAATCAGAATATAAATTTACAAACTATATTTCAGAGGAGACGATTTATAATAGGAATTCATTTAAATGACCTCATTAAAAACTACATTTTATATATACTTGGGTTCAACTTTACATGTATGCTATCCAAAGTTCGCACACTTGAAAAAGTCACATAAAGTCGTCTGTGCGTAAACACAGGCTCTTGTAGCAAAGGTTTGGCCTTGAGCCCTCTTTATAGTCATATATTTCAGACATTATACAGTGTGTTCAACTTTGGGTACTGTCAGTATATGTGCTTCAAGGACATGAGGGCCCATGCGCTAGAACACCATACCTGTTCCATCGCAAAGATCCTATAGGCATTGGTGAAAGTGTAAATACAACAACAACAACAAAACAGCTTTATTAGGGCATCTTGCCCTGTACGGATTCTCCGTGGAGTTACAGACAATATTAACCATAAGATAACAGGTGAAAATATAGTATTTACAGTCAAGGTATCTCAAACAGGGTGACTTTTTATTGTGCCCCTGTTCTTCTCTCTTCCATGAGTGCAATTTTATTCCCAACCGCTTTTTGAAAGTTGAACAGTTCAATTGCCCAACTTTTCTTATCTGAAAGAGTTTTTATTAACTTTATTGAGTTCAAATGCGGTCTAGGAAGACTTTTCAGGATCTTTTTTCTCTCTCCTTCCAGATCCCCGCATTCAGCAATAAAATGGTATATTTCATCAGTTATCTGACTTCCACATAACCCACAGTACAAATCTTCTTTCTTAATTGCGTAAATATGATTTTCTTTGATCATTGTTGACATTAATCTGATCTGTGCAATAAAACTCACTAAAGCTGAAGACAGATTGCATGAAAAGAAATTTTCTGGAATAAATGAATCATAAAGTAACCTATAGTTTGAGTATGTTTTCGTAAGAGATAATTTTGCCAGATCTTGCTGCAATAGCTGTTCAATTTTTATTTTTAGTATATTCGGAAGTTCGATCTGTATGTCATCATAATTTAATCTATAGTTTAGCCATGTGAGTCCACAATGATTGATGATATCCATAATATTCTTACAGAATCCTATAGGTTTTTTTGTCATTAAGGAAATTTCCTTCAATCTATTCCAGCATAGCTTAGGTAGTCTATTGTCTTCCATTTTTTGTAATCTAATGAAATATTTCAAAATTAATTTGATCGTTGTAAAAGTCAAAGATATTCTGCCTGTTTCCAGCCTTACAATGTACCCTGGTATATATCTTGGTAGATTCAGAAAATTTTTGATAAACGTATTCTGTAATTGGTCTATAATATCCGTATTGTCCCAAGCCCACACATGGGCCGCATAGAGCAGTATTGATTTAATAACTGAGTCAAATAGATTCAGAGCAACTTTTAATGAGTTAATTTTTTCTTTTTTTATCAGTCTAATAGTTGCATTTATTGCCGTATTTGCTTTGGCTTTATAAAAGAGGGCTACCTTTTTACTATTAATAGTGGAAGTGAATGGATATCCCAGATATGTAATATTGGACGCAACAGTCAGTGGGGTGTCACCCCAGTACCAGTTTTCGTGTCTTGCAGGTCTTCCTCCATTTCTGAATACTATTATTTTGGACTTATTTTCATTTAAAACTAATTTGTTCTTATCCAGGTAAGACTTTAGTAAATTGATTTTAATTTGAAGATTAATTATCGATTCTCCAATTATGGCTATGTCATCCGCATACATAAGTAGGTGTAAAACGCCAAAATCAGGGAGATGAAATCCTGTAAGTGCTGAGTTATTATAAAGTTCTATTAGGTCGGCCATATATAGTATAAATAAAAGTGGGGAAAGTGATTCTCCCTGCAACACTCCAGAATTAATTTTCACATTATTTGAATATTGTCCTTTCCATCGGATAGTGATCTTAGCTTCTTGGTAAAAGTTTTTTATCAGCATTACAAATTTATTGCTAATGCCCATTTTATGCAATTTTTGCCAAAGCAAATCATGTGGGACTGTGTCGAAAGCTTTAGTCAAATCGACGAAGAAGACATATAGCTTGCCTCGTTTTCTTCTCAGAGATAATTGGATGAGTGAATTCAGTAGTATTATGTGGTCAGTGCATGATCGGTTCTTACGGAAACCTGCTTGGTTTTCTAAAATAATCACTCTTTTTTCTATCCAGTTGTTTAATCTGTTTCTTAGTATTGTAGTAAATAATTTAGATATATTACTGCAGAGGGCAATCCCTCTGTAATTTGTTGGGTTATTCTTATCACCGCTTTTATATATAGGGTGTACTATTGAGTTCGTCCAGAGTTGCGGGTATTTTTCTGTGGACATTATTTTGTTGAATAGGTTTTTCAATTTATTTAAAGTCGGTATTGGTAAATTCTTTAGCAACTCATTTGGTATACCATCGAGTCCCACTGCTTTGCCGTTCGCTAGTTTTTTTACTACATCATGGATCTCTTCAAGGGTTATTTCCGCGTCTAAATCTGGATCTTTCCATCCGATCATCTGGTTTACCGTAAAAGTAGCTTCTTTATTTTCTTTGTTCAGTAAATTTTTATAAAATAAAAACCATTCTTTTATATCAATCTCACCTTGTATTATTGGTTTTTTTCTGAAGGATGCAATGGCATTCCAGAAGGATTTGGGATCTTTGGCGTTCTTTATCCTTTCATTCTTGTCCTTATTGAATTCATCTCTTTTTCTTTGCAGGAGCTTAAAATATTCCCTCCTAGCCTCAATATATTTTTGGCGGTCGTGTATGTTATTTGAGTTCCTACATCTTTGTAAACTTACTTTGGTCGTTTTTTTCATAATGTAGCAATCTTTGTCATACCAAGGTTTTGAAAGTTGGTGTCGTCGTTTAGCAAATTTAATTATATTTGCCGATTCCATTGCCGTGTAGATCTGTTTAGTAAAATTTGATGTTTCTGTGTTAATATCGGTTTCATTTCCAACTTCAATATCACTTAAATTATGTTTTAGCATCTCCACATTTTCTTTCGTCCAAATGAATTTTCGTGTTAGTATTTCATTTTTGTACGAGGATTTAATAGCTTCATACCCAGTATTAATTTGTAAAACAATTGGTAAGTGGTCTGAATATGAAAGTTCTTCGATCCACATATCCGATATGATCTGTGTTAAACCGTGTGTGTACATGAAATAATCCAAAACCGATGAACCTCTTTCTGAAATAAAAGTGAATGAGCCGTGCGTGTCACCCTTAGTTCTTCCATTAGCTATTGTTATAGAATTTGAATCAGTGAAGGAAATTAGTTTTTCAGATAGTTTCGAAGATATTAGGTCTTTAGATTTCCTATATTTGTTGAGGGGTGAATTTAGTTTCAGTGGGTTATGGAAGCCTCCAGCATTGCCTATTCTAATATTGATGTCACCAGCTATTAGCACTTCGTTACCTTCACTCATGTGATAATCAATATGCCTAAGTAAATCTGTTAAATTTTGTTCTTGTAATGCATTAGGAGGTAAATAAGCAAACAGCAAACATATACTCTCGGTGGTTTTGTCTAGAAATTTGTGTGTCAAGACAGATATCCAGTAAGGGTTTGTTTCGATTTTTCTAACCGTATGTTGGAAGTTTTTTTTTATTCCAATCAGAATTCCCCCCGAGCCCCTTCCCTTTAGTTCTGTCTTCAATGCTGGGCTTTGAATTATGTAATATTCATCAGTTAACAGTTCAATAACACCAGTGACCCATGTTTCATTTAGTGCAAAAAGTTCGTATTTTTTTAGGTATTCAACGAGTGGAAATATTGATGTTATTCTATTGAATCCATTTATATTCCATTGTAATATTTTAATTTTAGTATCTATATGTTTGGCCTGAGTTACTTGTTTGTCTTTTATTGCCGATTCACAGTTTTTCGTATGTGTATACCTAATTTTATGCTGTAGCAATTGGTTGGGCCGTGATTCAGTACGTTCGCTATCGGTGGGTTGCTATATTACGTCCCCGCTGGCGCTAATAACGCGGCCATTAGAAGCATAATAGTTTATCCCACGGACAATTAACTTATTATCTCTCAACTTGGAGACAATTCCCTTAGAAAAAAGCTCTTTTCGTTTATTTAACAGTATTTTTCTTTGCTCTCTAACAGTGGCAGGGTAATCTTTGTTCAAGAATATCTTTTTATCCCGGAGTTTAAATGCGTTTCTAAGTAACAGAATTCGTTGTTTGTAGTCCGGCACTTCAATAAGGAGCGGTGAATTAGCTTTTCTTGATAATCTTCGACATTGCTCTAGCCCAATCTTCTCGGAAATCTGCATTGAACTCGAAATCAGATTGAAAGCACGGGAGCGAGATTCGTCCGGGGTTTCATTTTCAGTTCCTTCGAATCCGTAAAAAATTAGATTTCTTTCCTGCTGCTTCATCTCACACTGCTCCAGCCGTCCCTCAAGATCAGCTATTCTTTTCGAATTGTCCGACGCAATCTTTGATGTAGTTTCGAGGGAAGTCTCAAGCTGTTGTAGACGCTGATTTATTTTCTCTAATCCCTGCTCCACTGAAGCAAATCTAGTCTCGATTTTTTGTCCCCAGTCATCCATTTTAGCTGAGAGCGCTGTAATTAAACCACCTATATCTATATCTTTATTCAATTCTAATGTTGTCTGTCTTGTAGATCTTGGGCCTGGATTTGACTCAATACCTGCCCTAAGTAAGAGCATTATTATAATACATCTATGGTTGCTTTTTCCAGCATAAACAAATGAGTTTGCCTTTGAGTACTTTCCATAACAAGTTACAGTTTTGCTGCTTAAATTAACATATTTAGTAATTAGAGAATTTTCTTTGGAAAAAATAAACAAATTGAATATGGCTATTAATAAAATAAGCTTCATGATTCTCATAGAATATAAATGGTAGATTGCCTATCAGGTATTACTAAGAAAGCAACAAAGGAAAGAAATATAGTTAAATAATAATTTTAAAAATACTTATCAGGAGACGAAGAATTCTGCGTCCGCTCTACTTGGCCACCTGGCGGAGAATCCAAGTGTAAATAAATATTTTGGAAATGAAAAAAAATTACAGATATGACAACATATTAAAGGAATAAATTCATTTAAAAGACCTCATTAAAAACAACAATTCTATATTTTTATATATACAATATAATCTAATTAATTCAACACACGATAATTCGACCATTTTTGGAAGTCTCGACCTACGGCCTATCATATGACAAACTAATTCGACACTTTCGATAATTCAACTATTTTGGAAAATCAAATTTCAACAGTTGATATTTGTCTAAAACCCCTATTATTAACAACATATTAGACTGCAGAGTGCAAAAATGTAGAAAAGTGTATGTATATAATTGTATGCAGATATTTGTATGTAAATAATTGTATGCAAATAATTGTATGTATAGATCAAAGAGTAAAATAATTTTTTTTTGCTTATCCCTAGTACACGTGGTACAGGCCTTGATAATCATGGTGGGTAGAGTAGGCGACTGCTTTAACTGTAAGTACACCACATGTCTAAACATGTGAAAAGCAGTTCGACTTTGCATTTACAAATGTGCCAGAGCCCCGTTTGATTACTTGCGCTTGCTGGTGGGGTTGGACTTTTGCAAGAATCGGAAGCCATTGGAGCATTTTTTTTTTTAATTTTTCAGAAAAAAGTGCCCAATGCGGGAATCGAACCCGGGTCATAGCGGTCGAAAACCAACGGCTTAGACCATCCTTCCACCAACCCCCAGTAAAATAAGTAAGTAAAAAGAAGACCAAAAATAAGTGATAATAATTTATTGAATAACAAACAAAATAAAAAATCTTTCAGGTGAAAAATTATAGGCATTGGTAAAAAAGTAAACAAGAGAAATAGCAATTGGGGTTTTGTGTCTGCGGCGAGTCATATTAGCACGCCTAGCTGTTAGGGGAGTGAGTCTTCCACGGCCTTTTCGAGGCATGACAGAAGACGCTGAAAAAAAAAGGTAAAATAAGAACCAGGCAGAGGAAAACTATAAAACTGAAAGCCAGGACAGGCATAAAAAGAAAATTCCAAGCATGTGAGGAAACAATTGATGAAAAAAAAAAGTGCAAATAATATGTATATAAAAAAGCAAAGCCCAATTCTAAACCCAAATATTTTTTTTATGAGAAGAACATCAACATATTGCATGATTACGGCAGTCCATAGCTTCCCTGACAAAAATTCACCAAGAAAGTTAAATATTCCAAAATTTTTCTGTGTGTAAATTGCTAAATATGTAAAAAACATGTATACAAAAAAGCAAAGCCCAATTCCAAACCCAAATATTTTTTTTATGAGAAGAACATCAACATAATACATGATTACGGCAGTACATAGCTTCCCTGACAAAAATTCACCAAAAAAGTTAAATATTCCAAAAATATGTCTGTGTATATATTGCTAAATGCGTAAATAACATGTATATAAAAAAGCAAAGCTTAATTTTAAATTTCATTATCCTTTTCACAGGAAAAGCATCAAAATACTGCATAAGTACGGCACTTTTGCAGCCGCATGATTACGGCAGTCCATAGCTTCCCTGACAAAAATTCACCAAGAAAGTTAAATATTCCAAAATTTTTCTGTGTGTAAATTGCTAAATATGTAAAAAACATGTATACAAAAAAGCAAAGCCCAATTCCAAACCCAAATATTTTTTTTATGAGAAGAACATCAACATAATGCATGATTACGGCAGTCCATAGCTTCCCTGACAAAAATTCACCAAAAAAGTTAAATATTTCAAAAATATTTCTGTGTATATATTGCTAAATGTGTAAATAACATGTATATAAAAAAGCAAAGCTTAATTTTAAATTTCATTATCCTTTTCACAGGAAAAGCATCAAAATACTGCATAAGTACGGCACTTTTGCAGCCGCATGATTACGGCAGTCCATAGCTTCCCTGACAAAAATTCACCAAGAAAGTTAAATATTCCAAAATTTTTCTGTGTGTAAATTGCTAAATATGTAAAAAACATGTATACAAAAAAGCAAAGCCCAATTCCAAACCCAAATATTTTTTTTATGAGAAGAACATCAACATAATGCATGATTACGGCAGTCCATAGCTTCCCTGACAAAAATTCACCAAAAAAGTTAAATATTCCAAAAATATTTCTGTGTATATATTGCTAAATGTGTAAATAACATGTATATAAAAAAGCAAAGCTTAATTTTAAATTTCATTATCCTTTTCACAGGAAAAGCATCAAAATACTGCATAAGTACGGCACTTTTGCAGCCCCCCTGTCAAAAATTCACTAAAAGAGGTAAGTATTCAAAAAAATATTTTGGTATATATATTGCTAAATGTGTAACAAACATGTATATAAAAAAGCAAAGCTTAATTCTAAGTTCTAATATTTTTTTTATAAGAAAAGCTACAAAAGCAAATAGGGAGAAGTGAAGCCATTTAGCCATTTTCAAAATCTGATTGTGAAAGAGTAAAAAAATGAGTAAATAAGAGCAAATATAAAGAAAAAGTATTGCTAAATGTGTAATAAACATGTATATAAAAAAGCAAAGCTTAATTCTAAGTTTTAATATAAAGAAGAAATAAGACACAAAAATGGAGCTAAATTCAAATGAAAAACTATAACAAATTAATAAAAAAAAATAAGACCTAATCCAAAGGCCACCATCATCAGACAAAAGAAAAAATGAGATTTTATTCTTTAGTTCATTTATTCTTCTGTCTGATGCTGTTGCTGAAACGTCACACACTATTAAATTATTTGGATTAGGTCTTATTAATGAGAAAAAAAAAAGATGCCAAAGAGAGATGAAAAGATGCCAAAAAAGATAACCAGATACAAAAATTGTGCTAAATTCAAATGAAAAACTATAACAAACACTTATAAAAGATAATTATTATAGAATAAAAGTAATAATTCAATCTACAATTCGAAAAATTTATATATTTAAATGAAAAACTATAATAAAGTACTTACATAATCAAATGAATCAGAAATATATATTATTTCAAAACACATTTTTACGCATTTCAAAACAAATGAATTGATGATGATAAATACAAAAAATCTACGATTGTAAAATAGATTAAATTAAAAAATAAAAATAACTGTTAACATTAGGAAAATAAAAACAGGCCTATCATACGAAGAAAAAAATAACGAAAATTTTGGTATATAGATTGTTATGTGTAGTTCAGAATCTTCGGAGGAGATAGCTCAGGACTTTACAATGGAAAACTCTGTTACGGTATTATCTATATAGATATTGGAATAATGAAATGTATACATTATAATTAAGACAATTGAGCTAATAATTTTGAGAATAGCTGAGCTTCATCTATTGGAGTAACTATCAACAAAAAGTGAATTTTACCCCAAAGTTTCTAGATTCATCAAGACAACTCCGTGTGCGTTGAAGGCTGTTGGTTATCGTCAGTGTGGTACAGCCTGTACGTCTTTTTAGCCTTCCAAGTAGTTTCTTCCCCAAAGGTTTCTTTAAGAAACAATAAAAGGGTATTCTAAAAGGTCAAATTACGTAAAACAGCTAAACACTTGCAAATGGAAGGAAAAAGATCAAGCATTTTAAATGATTATAAAAAGCATTTTCTGATTTCTCAAATTAATGTCTTAAAAAGAAGGGAAAATTTTCATTGATAGAACTACAAGGTAATAAGACCAAATCCAAAAAATTAATAGTGTGTGACAATTTAGTAACAGCGTTGTTAGCATTATCAATTTATTTGGATTTGGTATTTTTATAACTTGCAATTCTAATCTATAATCTAAATTGTACCCTTTCACATTCATGCACACTTCATCGATAAAATTAAATATCAACGTCAGGATTATATCTTTATTATATTATTTATTCATACAATATATTATAAAATAAATGTGTAGATATACGCGAAAAACTTAGATAAAAATAAGGTTAATTGATATCTGATGAATTAAATTTCAGGATATTTTGTCAAACAGAATAAATGAAGTAAACAAATAGGGAAAAGAATAGAGACCACTTTGAAAATTGAGACTAAACATTGGATACCTTATTTCAAACAACCGTTGAATTACTTTCTTTAAAACATTTATTTATTTTATAAATCTCCTTTTCTATTCTCAAATTTAGTAATTTCTTTGAAATCACATTTAAAAAAAAAATATATATATATATACTCTATATATGAACCTTTGTGATGTTATTAAGTACGTTTTGAAAAAGGACATTTTTGATTCCAATTAGATAATTGTTGATTGAATTAACAATTACTTTGGTGTTTATTTGATTGAGAGTGATATTCCTTATAACTTTCAATGCCATTGTAAATATAAATAAAAAGTATGAAGACCAGCCCGGCTAGTTTGTGAGCTCTTACGTAACTTCTGTAATCATACGGTAACAGATGTATTGTGTGACCCTAGTTAGAATTAGACAATTAGATGATTCGAAATATTTTATTAACACTTACTCTACACTTCAACACACATGTAAGATGCATTAAAATTTGCATTGAAATGATTGTATATTTGTTTTAAATATTCCTATTAATCTAGAAAGAGGGAATCATATATCGCCGCAACTCTTTTTATTAACGCGATTAAGGAAGCTTTCGGGCAAGCCCTTCTTCAGCTAACTATAGTGTACAAACAAGGAGAGATTATATATCGTTTTTAATATAAAATAAAATAAAAATCACGTCCGGTTCACCAATTTGTAGGTGAATTACTCAAAGCGAATTAAAATATTCCTTTATTGTTTGAGGTTTTCTAAAAACTGTTCCAAGCCGCGGGCGCACGGTCATTTTATTTTATATTAAAAACGATATATAATCTCTCCTTGTTTGTACACTATAGTTAGCTGAAGAAGGGCTTGCCCGAAAGCTTCCTTAATCGCGTTAATAAAAAAAGAGTTGCGGCGATATATGATTCCCTCTTTCTAAATTGTCGAAATCCGCAAACCGTTTACCATGAATTCCTATTAATCGTTTGAGGCAAAGTCGTTTGATTGTTTCAATTGAATTAAATGTCATATATGATTTTAAATAATAGACAACAATGTAAATATGAAGAATTTTGTATGATATTAAGATATATATGAATTTATTAAACATTTAATTACTATTTTAATTAACAAAACAGGGAAAACTACAAAATGGATATTAAATATTTTCAGGCTTCTATACCTTGCATTATAATAAAAATTAGTTTAATTAAAAAGGCATATATTGGATGAAAATATCATTTATTTTACCAATATTTCAGTTAGCTGAATGCCAATCTTTTTCAAGGTATTATAACATATTAATGTGTGTCTTTAATACACATTAATATGTTATAATACTTTTAAAAAGGTTGGCGTTTAGCTAACTGAAATATTTGTAAAATAAATGATATTTTTATCCAATATATGCCTTTTATTTATTATTATTTATTTCAACACACAAAACGCGATATCCCGGCTAGGGATAATTGCGTCCATTTACATTTTTAAAACAGAAACAGTTATGAACATATCACACAAGAAAGTAATCAAAAACAAAAAGAGAAACGATAATATATATTAGGAACCTGAACCTTTCAGGTTAGAAAGATAATCATAAATATATTTACAAAAATAGTTAAACTTATGATAATTCTCTCTGCTATTTAAAAATTGATATAGATCTACAACATTATTTAATATCTGTTGTCTAGCGGTGAAGAAGAGTGGGCTATATATGCCTTTTTAATTAAATATTTATTTATGGATTGCTCTATTTTCAAATTAAAATTAGTATTTTGAGAGATATTTTGTTAAAAAAAATAGAATGTAAGCAGATAACTGAACACAAACATTTAACTCCCAAACGAATATATTTAAAATAAAATTCAAAATCAATAAATGGAAATCATCCTATAAATACTTCAAATATTTTTTTAAAAATATGTTAGAACAGTTTATTAGATCTCGTTCTCAAAAGATATTGTACAACTTATTTGTACAGATTTAAAATGCAAATGTGAATTTAAAACTAAAGTTTATATATGAAAACATTTCATTTCTTATTTTAGCTTGTGGGATTTTATTTGCATTAATTTTTATTTCTTAATAAATTATTTTTCTACCTAAAATATATGTTTTTTTAAAATAAAATATATATTATTTAATATTTATTAAAACTCTCTTAAATTGATGTAAAATATATTCTCTTTGTTAAGGTGCAAATATAAATATATATTTTTATTTTATGCTAATATTTTAAAGCTTTTTAGAATAGCTTTAAATTAGAAGGCCTTAAATCATCATTTGCTTATTAAATTACAGAGAGAATTATCTTTTTGGTTTTTATCAATTCAATTCAGCGCCATTTCTTTAATTTTCAATTTCTAAAAAATATAATTAAATTTAAAATTATTTTAAATATTTTTTTATAAAAAAGAAGTTGAAATATAATTTAATATTTCTTTTATTATTTTGGAATTTAAACGTTTTAAAATTCGAAAAATTCATTTATCATAAATAGAAATAATATATTTTATATAACTATCTAACTTTTCAGAAAGGTTGTAATTTTTCAAAGTATTTTAGGTAAAAAATTAAATATATATTTTTAATTCTTTTATATGTGTGAAGGCTTTTTGTTGTAGATTTGTATTTTAAAATGGCGTTATTATTTCGCATAGGAAAGATGGCAAAATCCCTGTTGTTACGAATTCTACTTTCATGGGAGTGTGAAATACGCAAAAGAAAGTAAAATATCAAATTCAGAATAAATGTTTTCTTGGAATATGTCGCTATCCATTTTTAAAGAAAGATTTGTTTTAAAAGCAAGATGTAAAAGGAAACCAGATTTAACATTTATATTCACGTCGATTTTAAAAATATTATATCAGTAAAAATAAGAAATATACCACATTTTATTTATTGTCTCTTGTACTAAATCATATAAAGAAATATATAATACTAGCATATTTTTGCGAAAATAAGCTTTTATATTAATAATATACTGAGGTCGCTATGTTTTAAACTCAAATAATAAAATAATTTAATATATTCATACTTTTATCACACAAAGTGTGTATATGAAATAAAAAAATAATAATAATTTTGATCATTATATCAGATGCTGTATTTACATATTTTAAAGGTATATTTTTTAACATAAAAACATTTAGATAATATTATTGAAAACGAATTTACTTATAATTTTCAATGCACCTGAAGTGTTAAGCACAGTAAATCAACAGATGATAGTTCTAAATAAATTTCTGGTGAAGTACTCATTTTTGCAGACCACTCCTGGGAATGTACCGCAGATTATATTATTATTATTTATTATTTTTTAATTTATAATATGATCTACTGATTAAGAAAGAAATAAAGAAGGAATTGAACTCTGTAGTAATTATTCAACAAGGACTTTAGACTCAAAGAGTCACGGTAACCTTCCTACGCTAAAAGGAAGAAAGCGCACACTACACTAACGACAGATATATTATATAATCTAAAATGCAAATATATATTTTTTAAAACATGTATTTTACTTCCATCATTGACTATTCTTTTATTTTTGACCATAGATTTAGAACATAACACTTTGAATATTAAGAAAAAGGCATCTCCTTATCGTGCAACTGAAAGTTTCTGATGGCTTGCGCCATCTATCGAAATAAATATCAACTACTATCGTTGATTTTTAATTATTTCAGAATTGGCCAAATACCCATTCTTGATTAATCAAGAAAAGCTAACCACGGAGATGGGGAGATAAGGAGATGCCTTTTTCTTAATTTATGCACCTTATCCCAGTACAATATCACATTTGACTATTTTTTCACACTTAGATAAGATTTTTTTAAATAATTGTTTGTTATTAGCATTATCTATTTGGTTGCATCAGCATAATTTAATCTAATCTTTGATAGAGGGCGTTGTTCGTGAGCTAAGTAGAATAATTTGAATGTATAGTTTTAATAATTGATTTATATATATTTTTAAAATAGCCTATCGTCTTCCCCGTATTTTATTACCTATGTATGGAAATTTTGGTTTGAATTAGTGAACTACTGCGAATTTGTATACCGTACATATATACAAACAAACATACATACATACATACATACATACATACATACATACATACATACAAACATTGAATTTTATATATATAGATATTTTATCCGTCAAACACAAGCGCTAATACACAATACAAATGCGTTGTTTTTTACCTTGATAAGAGATGGCGTACTGAAATATTGATTAATGAATATTTTTTATCCATTATATGCTTATTTTTATATGATAAAACTTATTTTAATAAAATATAAATATCTATTTATCCTAAAAAGTATTTTTCTTAGTTTCATATTGAATTGTAATTAGTAAACATTTATATATCCTATTAAAACATTATCTTAATTTTAAAAGAGATGGTTATATAAAAAGATACCACTATGTAGAATTACAATTTTCAAGTTTAGAATAATATAGGTTATAACGTATATTTAAATAGTAAATTAAATTTTATTGCCCTCTATCGTTAAAATTTTACACAAATAAATTTACTGGCAATGCGTTTCTTTTTTAAAAAGAGATTTAAAAAAGAAACGCATTGCCAGTAAATTTATTTGTGTAAAATTTTATATTTAAATAGTATCGTTTTAAGGCAGCCTTGTATGATGTCGTTTGGTCAGCATACAGAACCAATATGGCTCCTTGGCGATTGTGGGCAGACGATCTTCTCATAATGGCAGACGAAGAATGGTGCACGGGGCCATTATTGTACAGAGAAGGACGCCGATTAGCCATTCACAAGAGCCATTAGGCTTGCGACGCTGACCAGAAGAAAGAGCCATCAATTAACTCCATCTGTGATTCAATTAGCAGAGCGTCATAGTAATGAAGAAGAGGAGGACCAAGAATAATCCCATTATGGCCAATTATTCCCAATAAAAATAATTAATGATTCATTAATTTAATAAGTTTTGAATATTAGATTAAAGAAAAGGGGGATAAATGACGAAGATCGTTATTTGCACCTGTTCAACGATTTCTTCTATGAGCTTATCATCATCATCTTCATTATTCACAGAATATTCTTTTGTCATTTACGAAAAATCTACTTTGAAAAATTCGGTTCTGAACAAATGGAAATTTTATTTTAGAAATGTTTTTCTTCGTTTTTATATATTTTTGGAAATTTTCTTGCAAAAATATATAGTTATTCATTTTATATAATAACAAACACGCGAAAAAATTGGGTCACAAATTGTTTAAATAATTAAAAAGCTTGAATTCAACATTCTCTCTTTTGAAATTTAATTTCATAATAAAAGCTAGTTTATTTATCGAAAAATCTAAATATGAACCATATTATTTTATAAATTAACTTTTACTTTATGTCATTTTGTGAAAAAAAAAACAGATTAAATGCTGGACTTTTTGAAATTTGAAATTTTTAATCGATCCTGTTTTTAAATTGCAAGCTGTCTTAGGAAAAATAGCCTCACACAAAATGAAAGTCAATATATATACATTATATTGAAAATATATATATTGTGGCGAAAAAATATTTTATTATTTAATTTAATATTATTCAATGAAAATATATTCAACAGATTATAAAAATATATATTAATCTGTATTTGTGAAATCATCTTTAAAATATTTCTTTGCTTGCTTGCTTAAGATTCTCTAGCTGTAAATAGAGGGGGCTGACCTGTTAATAATTGTCGACTCGTCGCTGTGACGTCATCAATAAATACTTTTACATCTTAGGATATTTCAAGGCTTGATTTCTACGCTACAACTGGTGGAGAGACTGGACCGATACCCATTAAGAAATAAAAGAAAAATTGATTCTGTTGAACCAGAAGAAACTTCTATGAATGTAAAGAAGGAAGATACTCAGGTAAGCAACTACGTTGTTCAACATTTGCCAAGGAACCCTTCCATTTTCTCCGGGGAGGATGGTGAAGATCTTCAAAAATGGTTAAAAGGGTATGCACGTGTGGCAAAGTACAACCATTGGGACGAAACCCTTTGTCTTACTAAAGTTTATTTTTATCTGTCTGGAACTGCTCTCAAATGGTTTGAGAACAACGAAGAAAGCATCCAGACTTAGAAGGAATTCACATCTCAATTAGAGAATGTGTTCGGAAAAAAAGAAAATTCAAAATTGCAAGCGGAGAAGAAACTTAAAACACGGGCACAATTAAAAGGCGAAAGTACCGAATTTTACATCCAGGATGTCCTGTGCTTGTGCAAAGAGGCTGATCTTCAAATGAGCGAGGAAGATAAAATCTCGCAACTCATGAAGGGGATAGCTGAGGAGCTTTATCAAGCACTCCTACCGAGAAATGTACAGAGCACCGAGCAATTCATTACAGAATGTCGCCGTGTTGAAGCGCTCCGTTGTAGGCGAGTTACCCCAACCAATTACGAGCGCCTACCAAATGTAGCCTCTCTCTGTGACCAGGATGACGGAGAAGATCTGTCATCGCTGATCCGAAAAATTGTTCGTGAAGAGATAAAGCAAGTATTGGACTCTCCTCATGAGGAGCCTAAAATCGCTGTCATTGAAGATTTAGTGAGGGAAGAGATTGTAAAGACCTTGGCACCTAGATCAAAACCTACAATAAGTCCCCCTCAAGCAACCAGGCAAAAGAAAATTCAAAATTGCAAGCGGAGAAGAAACTTAAAACACGGGCACAATTAAAAGGCGAAAGTACCGAATTTTACATCCAGGATGTCCTGTGCTTGTGCAAAGAGGCTGATCTTCAAATGAGCGAGGAAGATAAAATCTCGCACCCCATGAAGGGGATAGCTGAGGAGCTTTATCAAGCACTCCTACCGAGGGATGTACAGAGCACCGAGCAATTCATTACAGAATATCGCCGTGTTGAAGCGCTCCGTTGTAGGCGAGTTACCCCAACCAATTACGAGCGCCTACCAAATGTAGCCTCTCTCTGTGACCAGGATGACGGAGAAGAACTGTCATCGCTGATCCGAAAAATTGTTCGTGAAGAGATAAAGCAAGTATTGGACTCTTCTCATGAGGAGCCTAAAATCGCTGTCATTGAAGATTTAGTGAGGGAAGAGATTGTAAAGACCTTGGCACCTAGATCAAAACCTACAATAAGTCCCCCTCAAGCAACCAGGCCGGAACCAAATACTAGATACGAGACCCAAACGATACGACCGCATCCTGAACCTCATTACCGAAAGCAAGGAAGAAGATGTGACACCAATGAATGGCGGACAACTGAGGGAAAGCCAATATGTTTCTACTGCGGACGCCCAGGTCACGTCGTCCGCTATTGCCGCGACAGGAAGAGACACAATGAGGAGAGGAGAAATGAATATTTCCGAAGAAAGAAAGACGCAAAGGAATTCTACAACTCTCAAACCGAATCTCAGGAACCCAACGATGAATCATCGAGGAAAAATTTCAGTCGCTACCGAAGCCCTACCCCATATACCGGTCGAAACAGACACAATTTCTCACCTGCTAGAAGATCTAGCTGGTCGCCCCGCCATGAAAATTAGATGATAGACCATATTGGAGGTGAGGCCGCAAAGTTAAGAAATCCTACCTTGCCGACCACATTATAAATAATAAAAAACTACATTGACGTAAATATAGACCTGCCAAGCCCTCAGGAAGAAGTTATCTCAACTGAAAGAAGACATCCCCAATTGCGTTAAAACCTTGATGGATCCGTGATTTCAGAATGGATTTTCTACTACTGCAGGTCGCAATTGTGTGTCGTGTGTTTGTTCACATTTCTTTTACCATCCTCTTTTTCAGACATCATCTTAAATTTTGGTGATGGAATTCTACCATCTCACAGATGGTATACCCGGATTTCTCACCACATACCTTGGTGATGCTGACAGTCAGTGACTTTGATAATCATATGGTTATCCCGCATCCTGGCCATGTTGTGAATAATCTCTTTTTGCTATTTTGTACTAAAAGAATGTCACATCTGATATAGGAATATATTTTCTATCATCTAATAATATAAACATAAGTTTACCTTTTGCCTGAAAGCTAGAGATTTGTAAATAAAAAAGATATCCCTTGAAGCTTGATATTTTTACCATAATAACCTATATTATCTTAATTTATAAAATGAAATATATTATAAATATAAAGGGATCTCCTCTCTCCCCTCAAAATAGACGTCAAAACTAGACGCCATCTATTGACCGTCGTCGCAAACTAGTGGCCTAGGGTCGATAAAAAAGCCACAACACCAGCTTTGGCAAACTGAGAAGTGTCTTCCTAAAGACCATGGTTTCGTGCTATTGGTCTTCTTTAGTCCAAGGCGAGCTTTTAACTAATGAGATCCATATTTTCTCAAATAAAAGACACTTCGGCCAGTAAATCTTTTTTGCCTCGACGTTTCGACAAAAATATTTTATCCTCGTAAGGCGCTAACAAAAATTAAAACATTTGGCAAAGCGTTAGAAATTACGAAGAAATATGCCGGCCAGGCAGCCTCTATCTTTCCGATAATGAAATCCAGAAGGGATTAAATACAATCTTCCCAATCAGCCAAAGACGTGTTCAGCTGTTGAGTGGCTAGGTCAAATCTATGGACAAAATATATATGAAAACTTTTCCGGAAGGAGTTTTTAGCGTCTGTTTTAATGGGAGAGAGGTGACCTCTATTTTTATAAATCAATTACCTACAAGCAAAATTGTCATCTATAGTTTAGCCATAGATTTGGCCTAGCCAATCTACTAGCTAAATATCTCTTTGGTGGATTGTCAAGATTCCATTTGATTTCCTGTGAATATTTTGAAATGAAGTCTGCCCTGGACTGGTGATGGCCATATAGCCAACTGATGAAGTGGCTAGTTCAAATCTATGGCAAAAATATGGATGGGAATTAGGTGATGTATATAGTTGCTTATTTGTTTTGCATATTTTTCATTTAAAAATTAATCTCATAATTTAGTCTGTGGAAATAAAAATATTGGACCAGTGACAAAAACAAAACTAAAAATAGATGGCTTAATGTTATGTAGTTATGATATATAATTGATTGTGATGGTTATGTAATTAATTGTGATGTTTATGTAATTTTGATCTTTATTGAATAAAATATATAAAGTTTAAATGTGTTTCAAACTTTAATAACAAGCACATAACAACTGGCGACGAGGAAAAGCGAATTTCTTTAAAGAACAAAGAAATTGATCTGGCAGAAGAAATTATACTTCAAATATGTCTTCAGGTACGTTTGAGAGGAGATTGATCTATCTCGTATAAAGGTCGCCTCTCCCGTCAAAATATATTATACATACAGAAACCATAAATATGTCTATTCCTATATATTCCATCATACATTCGTTTAGCTAATCTACATCAGCCGTTTCTCAAATATAATTTCTTTTAACACGATTCCTTATCCTCCCATCTTCTAATAGAAATACTAAATAATTTTGACGCGTATGCTTCCTTCTTGAAATTCATGCAATATATAGAAAATATGCAAATTAGTTTAGTATTGTATTAATATGCATATTCCGATCTCGAAACGATTACAGTGGCTCTCTCCATACCTATCAATATAAAAAGCATATATTGGATCAAAATATAATTTATTTTACCAATATTTCAGTTGGCTGAACGCCAACCTTTTTCAAGGTATTATAACATATTAATGTGTGTCAACAACAAACTCACTGCCACATAACGTGAGTTTGTTGTTGAAAAACATCACTATGTTTTTACCTTGAAAAAGGTTAATGTTGAGCCAACTGAAATATTGGTAAAATGAATTATATTTTGATCCAAACTATGTCTTTTTTATTGAGATCTATCAATATATTGTGGCAAAATTTGATCCCGATAGGTCAAATATTGTAGAAACGTAATAAAAAAAATACACACAAGAGCCTTTATTAGGGACTTGCTCCATACAGATTCTCCCAATTGGGTAAGGTAATAATCATCTTGTGTTATTTACATAGAAATTGAATTGGCTTTACTCTTCGTCTCAAAGTCATTCACTTGTTGACTGGTCCTTACATAATGATGATCTAAAAAAATTATAGTAAGCTATTGCCTTAGATTTGTTTACTGATATTTCTGAAGGCAATACGTATGGTGAAGTGTTGGTACACTTAATTTGTTGATATAGTGCCTTCCTCTCTGCATCAAGGGATGTATAATTAAGCATGTAATGTGGGAGTTCTTCAGTAATTTCCTCACAGTGTACATATTGAGTTCAAAACAAAAATAAATAAGTAAAGAAACATTTCATATTTATTTACATAGATTTATGATATAATAACGTATAACACCGATTAAGAGAACGTAGTAATAGTAAAACCCCAAATTAGTACCAATAACTAAGACTAACACATCATTTAAATAACCATTTAACAAACAATGTAATGTTCACCTTTATACCTCACCTTTAAGATAACCAAACTAACACGTTCAGAAACAAATATACGATTTGCTTATCTCTTTGTAACCATAGTAACGGCGTTTCCCAAAATTTATATTCTGGTAGAGGGACCATAAAAGAAGATTCCTATGAAGTCAACAAAGCAAGATCAATATAGATAAAAATTCTGACCAAGAAGTTAACAGTCACTTTACGAGAAAGGGAGATGTGACATGAGAAATAACTCTAAAAGACTAATATCATAAAAGTTATCCATAATAAATTTAACGTAGGGATAGTCATCTGACATGGAAGTGTTCTACTCATCAGTTTATATACTTCCATTAGGCTTTGAACTATGGCAAATGATTGCTTGAAGTTGAACATCATTAATCAAATATTTACAATCTTCACACTCAAAGATTAAAGTAAGAATGATCCATCATTTTTCTGTTTGTTGATAATTTGACCGACATTTTGAGAAATCATGCCAATATATATATGATCTTATCAGTGTCTTTCATTCTTCACCTCTCTCTCAATAAGAGCGTTCATTTATAAAGATATATACAATCTAAAAGGTATAACTCGGAATTCACACAATCAATCGAGTTTATGAAACAATTCGTGGTAAATATCCGATGAATACTATGTTTTAATAGTTT